>SHCU01000008.1:476114-490637 GCA_004307685.1 Ceratina australensis
GGTCGCCACCCTCCCACTCGGACCTTTTTCAGGCGACGTATAGCCAAGCTTTGCGGTCTCGTTCGGTCAACCCCGGCGGGACGACGCGCAAAAGGAATTCAAATTCGCGGCAACCCTGAGCAATTAACGCAACTCGCTGTCCCGCGTAACGGTATAGCGATAACAGCATTGCCATCGTCAATTCACCGGATAAATTTTATGCACCGGCATCGACGTGTAAAAAGTGAACAAAAATGTTTATAATTAAATGTTGAAATGGAGATTCGTTTAAAGATTTTTTTTAATATTAGCTTATTTTGTTTTTATTCACTGGAATATAATGCGTAGTATGAGCACCCGAGCGAGAGGGAAAGAGTATCTACCTGAGGCAACTGAGAAGCAGCGAATGACCGATGAGCAAGCGGCACTGTGCTTTTGGTATGGAACGTGCAGAAATTTTTCGGTCGAATATTACGTTTGGTACAAAGGTGGACGAGCGCAGAGGCAGAAGTAGGAACGAGGAAATCGGCCGGTGAAGACGATCGAATACGGCGGGAATCGCGATCGAAGGAAGATATAAGGGTGAAACGTGACCCAGTTCGCGAGAGGGTGGCCGGGCGGTCGGATTCGGTGTCACTGGTTCCTAGCCCGGCGTGACCCGGATTCACCTGCTCCGCGTCCTCTTCTCCTACCTTGCGTTCCTCCCTTTTCTCGTCCTCTAACAACCTCCCCGCTTCCGCCAGCCGACCGCGTTTTTCCTCTTCATCCTTCTCTAGTTATGTATCCATCTACCTAGCCAGAGATGAATCCGGTAACCTATTAGGTTTAGTAACAAAACGTGTCGCGACACGAGCCGGGGTTACGTTTTTCGGGGCTTCGCGGTTGAAAAGAAAGAAGACGGATGAGTGACAGGCTCTTAGGTGAAAAGACCCGTCGGCCGTTAAATTCCGTAGAATTCACGCGACCCTTCCGCCTTCTGCGACATGCCTCCATTCTTCCTCGTTTTCAAACATGTAATACTGCAATTTATCTCACATACGAATTCAGCATAGTTACGCAGTTTGTGGGTACTATAAAAAATTTAAACAACCATAGAGCACATGTATAAATATTCAAAATAAAATACAATTTATAAGACAGAAATGTTTACATGGATTTCGTACCATTAAGTGTATTAAACATCTGCAATAGATTATAAAAAAAATACATTTATAGTCTTCTGTTTATTAAATGTAGTCCCACCTGGGCCTGGTTACGAAAAATGATGAAGAAATCTTGATAAATTTTCTTTAACCATGACGACAGAGCAGTAACCGTGGCTAGAGGAAACGCAGTTTGCAATTTTCGCTCGTGACTCAATTCGCTGTTGGCCCGATTATTGGCATCAGCGGCTCGCGTTATCGTTTAATATCGCCGAGCTCCCGCAGTGATAATACGATAAGGCGAAAGAGCAATAGGTAGGAATGTACATTGAATTCTGTTGGCTTGCTCTCGATGTACGTTTTAATCGCGTTATCCCACGCAATGCAAACAGAGTTCGGAACTGCTTTGAATAAATGACTAACTGCCGTGGCAGTAACCGGGAAGTATGGACTCAGCTGACGAAAGTTTTCAGAGTTATATTCGGGTAGACTCTAATTTCTGTCCTCCGCGGCCATATATCGCTCGTTATCATGGAACGTATGGGAACGTGAACAAATCGATGGAAATAGAACGAGACGAATGACACGAAGAGCATTAAAACAGGAAATCATGTATAGAATGAGTGCAAGGTTACTGTAGGGAAAAAATAATGCACGTATTTCTCAAAATTAATTTACGACTTCTCAGTACAATTAAATATGCATCGATATTATTTAGTTCACGTATGAATGAAAAAATTGGTCTTGATGCAAAAATTGAAATCCTACAATGTTGAGACAATTTGTTAATATGCGATTAGGATAATCAGGAACGAATTGACAAAATATATATATGAGATACGCATACGTCGATCTGTGTTCGATTTTGACTTGATTGTTCGAAAAAATTTCGTTTATAGGGAACGAAAAGGGGCTTGCTAATTGCCTCAATTAATTCGCGTGTCGGCAACATTATCGACGGTTCAATCAATAGTAAGTAAGCATCTGCAACTCCTAGTGTATCATCCCAGCCAACGGCAAAGACCCCTCCCAATATAATTAATCCCAGTCATGCGCCGCACTCGCGGGGATTTGCTCCAAGAAAATCCACGGAGCACGTACATAGTACCGGATTTCTCAGGAATTAATCTTGATCTTCCTCTTCCCCTCCGCAAAATCGCATCGCGTTTCCCTTGGACTCGTGGAAACCCGAGAACCCGTCTTCCGGTTCCCAATTGGCTGTTCCTCGGTAATGCGACTTGCTCCCGTAAAATCTCCGCCGCGTATCGCGCAATAGCTAAAGTGAATTAATTTTTTGACGTCAGTCAGCAGGAGAAAAATCGTATAATTAATTCGCGCATTAAATATACCATCCGGTGAAATTTCATCCGGATTGAATTTTACATCGATGCCATTAAGGAAGTTAATAAACGATTCATTAAATTCCTTTATTATTTACTCAAAATTAGTAGCGATAACGCCATGGAATAGATCGATTAACGCGATTCCCTTCGACGACAGCTTTTAACACTAAACCGATTTCCTTTAATAATAGCTTTCAAGGTATAATAGATTTTACTCGGGGGTTGAGAATTTTCTTGCTGTTCAAAGAAATTCTTGATACACGCACGCGACAAGAGGCAGCGGGATGAAATCGTCCCGGAACGAAGTAATCTCAGTTCCGCTCTTAAAACCCGGTTAATTTCAGTTTTATTAGAAGGCGTTGCACCGCCGCAAACGATGGCCACCCGTAATAATACGAACCGCAATAACTTTTCATTTTGTCGGCTAAATCCGCCGATATTACTTCCTGTATCACGCGGCCCAGCCTGCCTTCCCATCGGTTCTTGCGTAATTTTAATGACGTTTTGTTTAATTAAGATTACGCGCTCATTAAACTCGGATAACGTTTATGCTCCGCGGAGATGAACAATTTTAATCTCCGAATCGCTGTTACCTTATAGCCAGGAAAAAGAAGTTAAAAATATTAGATTTATCTTCAATAATCGTAACCAATTCCTTTTTACATTAATTCTTATTTTTCCTTTTACATCTACTACTAAAGAAAAACTACTACTTTCAAAAGAATATCATGTCAAAGTTCATGTAGGAAGTGAGAGATGAAAAATCGGAAACGCGTAGCGGAGGCCGGTTTGTTTCGTTTAATAAGAAGAATCACACTGGGGCTGTGGTTCCTGTCGACCTAATCTTTCGAGCACCGAGCGGTTTACCAATTACACATGATCCACAGCGGTACCGCGATGCGCGTGCCCCATTATTCCTCCTCGGCTCTGGGTCTAGGTAGGCCGAAACCCGATCCATAATGAAGAGCAGGTAACAAAGCGTGGGAAACGCGGATGCATCGCCCCGCGAACCGATTCGATGCCCCGCTTTTAACGCGCAGATTTCCATATTCCAATAACGAGGCCAGCGTAACGCTTAATATCCTCCTGGCTCGATGATTTTTCCAAGGACGGATATTTCGGGTTCGAAACTTCGCCCAATATTCTTGTAGGTCAGGTTTTCAAATAATACGATATAACCTCTTGGCGGTAACTAAATGTCTAATTCGAATTGAATCTGAGAAGATTATGCCCTTCGAATTTTTTAATAATACATATACAGTTTTTTATAAAAATATTTCGTGATAAACAGAAAATATGTTCTTGCTTGAAACTACGACTACGCGACCCCTTTTTATACTATGTAACGTAGAAGAGTTTAAGAGGAAAAATTGCGTTAGATCTAGTTAATGGGCCGTAAATGCTGGATCGTATATAAAATATGATAGGAAGTCATTCTCACGCGAGCAAGAAACGTTTGATTAATGAATATCATCCGTCTCGATCGATGGTAAAAATGAACGGGAATTAGACGCGGTGAAATAAGAAAGGGAAGAGTGGGCGCCTCGAAGTATGAGGAAGGAGTGACCTAAAATTTAAGTGACCCGAAAGTTCAGACGCCGCGACGTAAAAGTGAAAAAAATCAAATGAAGGATCCCGCAGTGGGGAACTGAAATTATTTGTCTTGAGCCTGGTCACTTTCTACCCGACCGTTCCCATTCGGCACCGTTTGCTTAATCGCCCTTTGTCCCACCGTAGCTTGATCCCACAATGCAGGTATTCGATTCTACTTCGATTCGACAGTCCCCAACTCCCATTATCCACTTCTGAGTTCAATTTATTTGTCGTTACCGGTTGAATGAAATGGAAATGGAATCCGCGATGAGGAAACATCAAGGGGAATACTTAGTTTATAGAAATGAGACAGAAGATTTCCTACAACTCATTTTTCAATCCCCAATCATTTTAATATATACTTCGAATTACGCCTTGGTTTGCCTTCTTCTTCGCGTTCATTCGCGTTGCCGTCGATATCTACCGATCTCCTTTTCCTTTCAATATATACGAGGGTGCAGGATACGTAATCCCGTTTCCAATTAACTTATGCAAAATCTCAGCTAGCCGAATAACGGTCGTGTCGATTTTCGGATTAACAAAGCCAGCGATTGGAACGAGGCGCGAGAGGAAAAAGAACGAGCAGAAATCGTAGAGCGGAACACGGGCAAGGGAGATTGTCAGTTCACCTGAGACGATATAACGAACAGGCCCGAGGCGGTTCCTAATTAAATTCGACCGTTAATTAGCCACGTAATTACACGGAGTTTCGATGCTTCAAGGCCCGACGTAGTCGGAAGCGATACCCGCGACTCTTCTTCGCTCCAAAGGGCGAGAACGCTGTTTATCTCGCTAATAAATTACTTATCGTACGATCTCTCGTCAACCGTGTTATTCGATTCCCAATCCTAACAACTGCTGTACGAGAGCGTCGACAACAGAGCTGAAAGCCATTAAGCTCGATGATTAATTAGTCCTTTAACCGAGCTGCATGCCAGCTACGTACTAATATCTTGTTCGTTTTAGAGATTAGTCGTATCGCTAAACTCCGATCTAATGGCAATTAACTTTTTAAACAGCGAACGCGATGAAACGATATAAGAAAGAACAATATTTGCGACGAAAGAATTACTGAAGTCTCGTCAGGCGATCTTACTTAATACAACTTTAAAGGATGTTCATTGTTCTTTAAAATTATTATACGAAAATTCGTTACTTTTATCATATTGATAATAAACGGAAGGAGCGTTAACATATTTTTACATTTTTCGATACTGATTACTTTGTTATCGTCTAGAGTATGGAAACGTGTGAACGTTGGTTCCAATTGTATTTCACCAAGTGTCATTAATAAAATCAACTTGACTTCCAAATATTAATAAAACCAAAAAGTCTTTTCCTGAACGGATTAAAATCAACATTATTTTCGTCTGGTCGTCGGTTGATTTACGGGAACCAGCGGTAACCGGGAAAGGGTAGCGTAGCGGGTATGAATAATAATCGCTCTTGAATAATAACAGTTGTATCTGCGTTATTCGTTCGCGAAACTTGGCTAACCGGTCCCTGGTAGCTCATTCCGCTGAGCTCGTCCACGTAATTTAATTTCCGTGCAATGATTTCTCCTTATCTGCGGTATGATGAGCCCACGGCAATCCAACATTATATTATGACGCAGATATTTCATCGATTCTATCCTAAAGAGAATTTCTTTTGACTGAAACATGCTAGAATCATTTTATTCGATTTACATTCAGATGCGCGTAGACATTCGGTCTACGAAGCATTTACTTTTCATATTATTTCATGTCGCACGAAGTTCATTAATGACGACAAATCTGCAGAAAATTTAAGAGAATGAATTGGTCGGACATTCATTAAATTTTCTTTTTAAATATATGTATAAACGAGCGACGCGATCGTGTTCACTTCACGTTTTAATTAAAACAAGTGCGGCAGTTTAAAAAAATAGATGCCAAACTGCTGCTACAATTTCGGACAGCGATATAATATGTAGTACCGCACGCGATCCCGATTACGTAATCCTAATTTCCCAATGTTTCGTAGCCACGAAACGTAATACGTTTGACTATACAAATTAATTGCGATCGCGTTAGCTACAACCACCGCGCAGAAAGTTAAATTTCGACATCAGCTCCGAATATAACGCTATTAATTAAGCGCACTAATTAAAGGTGAACTCGATACGGAAAGAACAGCGGTCAAAAAATAATACGCTCGATTGATTAACCGAAAGAATGCCCTCCATTTCACACTTATCATCTAGTTATTTTATATTCACGCAGTACGCAGGTATTTTCATCAGCTCAATTCCGCGCGACAAACGTAATTAAAATTCTTCTTCATAAAGCAATAACTTTCGGGACAAATTATATAGTCGACGAGTTTAATTTGCGATCTAATTTAATTCTGTTTAAAATAATATTCTTTTATTATTTGAAGTTAACTGAATTAAGCTGGTTATGAATATAAAGCAGGGCATACAGCGAAGTTCATCTTGGAACTGGCTCATCTTCATGAAACTTCGTTAATATAGTAAAGCAGATCGATATTTAATATGAAATGTCTATTGAAAAGAATTCTGAATGAAACATTGGCGTAGAATATTGAAAGAAAAAATCGAGAACGGTATATCGGTAAAAATGTATCAAAGTTAAATAACTCCGATAGGCGAGAATGTATTCCGTAAACAAGTTTAAAATCCATTTTTTCCGGGAAAATGGAATCAGAAACGGGAGGCCGAGATAGCTTGCTATGGTCACCTTCTAATCTTTCTGTGACAAAAATCACGTACAGCAAGGGACAGGGAATTGTAGCCAGCTCTTTGCCTGTGTGAGTTTTCCCTAGGATTTTTTTTTGTGACAATGAGATGTTGAGGAGGGGACAAGGCCCAAGATATTTATACGTAGGTTAAAATCGTTTTTAGTTCGAGGAAAACAGAAAAACAAAATTCGTCAAAATCATGCAAGGATTCAAAAGCATTGAAAAATTAGAAACAACAATTTATTATTCCTTTTGGATTTTGTGCCCCTAGGGAAAACGCACACAAGCGAGAGCTGACTACGATCCCCTGTCCCCAGCCGTACAAGTACCAGGAAAAGAGGTATATCCCTTTCGAATCGATGACGATACGAGAATTGGATTGTGCCGAGAGCAAGGGATGTTTTCGGCATCGCTTGGCAACCGAGACGTTTCCTCGTAACGCGAGCCCACTCAAACCAGAATGGAAGCGAAATTCACGGCAACAAGAACGAGAAAATGTCTCGTTTTAGAATTTTCAAAGTATCTAATCTCATTCCGAACAATTCGACGTTGGAACGACAAAGGGCTCGCGAAATTTCTGGCCGACTCGTTTCATTTGAGAGCTCAGAATATTTCACACAGGCCTGGAGAACTCGTGATAACGCTTCGACACGGTCGCGCCGCCGGGTCCGGGTTGTTCAAAGACAAATTCACGAAAAAGGGTTTGAAGGCCCAGAGCATTGTGAAAGGATCGGGGATCATTGTTCCGCAGAGCTGACAAAGCTGAGGACTGAGGACAGAAATAAAAACGACTCCTTTTTTCTTCTCTAGATTACGATTAAATCATGGCTTTAACTTCGGCCGCATTAAGGCGCCAACTGTCGTGCCGGCAAAACGTCGCAAAGCTTTCTCGTGCGCATAATGAGGTTCGCTTCCACGAATCGAGTAGCTAATAGAATAAGATGCAGAGATTGATTACATTACTGATTCATCGCTTCATCCGCGAAACTTCGAATCAAATCTAGCTCGCATTCTAATAAGGCGCTGATTTTTATTTTCGAGTGAATCTCAAAAATTGTATTCATCTGTCAACTGTATATCAGAGAAACTTGCTCTCAGATAGTATTTTTATCACTTACTATTACACGCGTATTATACATAAACAGTCACGTATTCAACTTGCTTTTTGTAAACAATTATTACAGATGAAAAGTAATTCCGATGATTCTGTTTAATGATTTATCACTACCTACGAGTCGAATTGATGCTTCGAAGATAAGGCATTCTCGATACTAATGAGTTTGTCGAATAGAACGTCGAACATCTGGCGTCGAGCGACCAAACGGTTTACAATATGATCCTAATTAGTGGCCATTACGGTGTTACGATATTAATGGTGCCCGGCGTGCAGCGTAGGCTTGGATAACGCAATTTCATGAAATGTTATTTCGACCGATTATCGAGCAGCGTTACCCACCGAGAGTGTGGATGTCAGATATTCGTATACCGCCGTTTTAGAGGAAATACCATTTAGTTCGGCTCGATTCCCTCGAATCGGCCGTGGTTTCATGCACACAGCTGATTCTCACGGTATAATTTCTCCGTCGGAGGTTTCGGACGCTCGAATCCATGCCTCGGTTATATACGACGACTATTAATCACGTATTAACAAGGGATAAGTAGATTAAGCGCGAGATGATACGTAGGCAAAGTTTTATAATTGATAATCTCCCATTTCGTATGATACGTGCCGAGCCAACTCGTGTTTTATATTCGTAATTACAATTTCAAATACGACTAAAAATTTCATTTCAGACATGCTCGCGGCTGATTATTCGATCTTGCGTACATCTGATCTCTTAACCAGATGTTTGCTCGGTCATTCGATCAGGCGTCCTACTTGATATTCATTTCCAACCACATTAAATATCATTTGTTTGATTTCAAGAAATTATAATTCTCTAAAGTGAATTTTAATTGTTTTGTAGCATGCCTAATGACAACGCGCGATGTGGCTGCGTCGTATTACAGAACGGCGCCTTGTCTTCGAGAAAGCTGCCCATAAGAATAGCGAAATCGAAGAGCGGGAAGCCGGATGGTCGGCCGGTCAAAAAACAGCAGTTACAGGAGGATGCCCGTGCGTCCAAGAACAGAAGTTTCGACTCGGGGAGTTCTAGTTCAGTAGCTGAACAAGCGAGGCCCGTTAAAAGCAAACATGAAAAACGTCTAAATCACTCGAGACGCACGAGGAGCGCCGAGAGAGCGGAGTCTCATTACACATACATAGGTTAGTCAACATTTCAACCTAATTAGTTCTAATCAGCTGATCTTATGAAAATTACATTATATTATTTTATATATATATTTCTGTTTGCACCAGGTGATTCAATAACGAATATCTTATAAAATTATTTATTAATTATGAAGATCGATTTAATAATAATAAAATTTTTCATTGTCTCTATAATAGAACATTTGGTATTAAGTATTCAGGAACGCCACTCGGGATATCTCATTCGGTCCAGTCATTCTGACAGACACGGAATATTTGAGAGTAGTACATTCTGACATGTTCTCAAGTTCCGTAATTAATTTAAGCGGCAATTCAATTAGGCGAAGATTAAACCGTTTTGTAATTTAATTTGCGATCTGGACTTATGTTATAGATTGTGGTTCGTGCATAGTAGGTGGCGGTATTCGTGAGAGCGTTATACCGGAGGCGTTATACGTCACCATACCAGACGTGCCGAACGCGAGCGCTAACGAAACAGGAAATAGTCAATTAAGCGCTCAAAGTCGATCGCAACTCGGTTATTTTCCGTCGATGGTATCCCCGCCCCCCACATACGACGTAGCAATTTCGAAAACGTGGCAGGTAAGGAATTATTATTACCCCTCGTTGGAAATAGATTTTCAAACGAGATAACGTTTCTAATTTTTCTCACCTAGACATGTACGTTTAGGAATATATTAGTCAATTAATATCGATCATAATAGCAATTTTTTGGCTTCATCTTTATAAGCCTATGATAAAATTTATGATCCGGTAGAATCTTATAATTCTATCGAATAGCGTTCGTTTCTTCATAAAAAATCGCAATACCGTTCGTGTTAATCTAAATGTACATGACGGGTGTTCATAGCAGGTTGATTGGTACTTAATGTGTGTTAGGAAGGGGTATTGTATCGACAGCACGGCGAAATTAGAAGCCATTCACTGTTCGGAGAGTGACGATGAGGATTTAACTGCTAAGTAGTAATGGTCTGTCCTAGTTAGACAGCGGATAGGATCGCAATCCCGCTGTAGCAAACGTCCATCGCTCGTACGACTTGTTAGAGAGACGCGATCAACTATTCGCGTACCACGGCAGCGTGGGTTACTTGTAAACGAGCTGACTAATTGCTTCGACTACTAATTAATGGCACGAGGAGAAGACAAACTGGAAATTCGATCTTAAAAGAAATCGTTACCTTTAATTGACCGGCAATGAAGTTTGTGTAACCGTTTTACATTTTTTGAACGGACTACTTCGCGTGTGTAATTGAAGCGTTTAAACCACAGGCCGGAATATCAATATTTGAAACAGATCGTGACGTTTAATTGTGGCGAAAAGGTCAAGGATTCAGAACAAATATTTTTTTGCACATCCAGGATTCCGATGTACGCGATTAAAAGAAACGCAGACCGCGGCAATCGATAAAATCGATGCCTACGAAGCCGTTCTAAATCCTCGATAATTACGCGAAAATATTTTTTTTTATATGATCCATCGATCCATTCCACTTTCGCAATCATTCATGGATAAAGAATATTCAAAAGTAGAACGAGCCGATTTACCGTTTCGGGGACTTCATAAAGCTTTAATTTTTAAAGGGAGTGGCACAGGAGTATTTGTACACGGAGTATATATATGTATGCATAATCCGGTGACAGCAAAATTAATGCTTGAATATTCAAAACGGTTGATGTACTCCATTGAGTCGAGTCCCCGTTTACTGAATATTCGATTACGCGAATAATCCACACCCTCGAATCCCTAGACGTGGCTGACGAGAGAAAAGGGCAAGAGAAACCCTCGTAACCATCGTGAATGTCCTTGATTTAAAAAAAATGAATAAACGAGGATTGAAAACAACAATAAATACGATCTTTCTTTTTTCTCCGAGGAGACACTTCGCTAGCCACGCAGATTTTGCAACAGAGTTTTGACGGCGTCGAATAACATAAATTTTCGTAACACATCTCGCGGTCACCGTTCGCGAAAAGCATAGTTCCACCGTCACCACCATCAGTGTTGACCCACTTCAAAGTCCCGGTAACGACACCAGGACACCTCGAGTTTTATCGGCTGTCACGCCGCTCTTTCTGATCAGATTGAGTTTAACATCCTCTATCTACTCGACAACGTTTTGAAATAATTGGCTATGATTTTTTAATTTATGCTTGATGAAGCATACTGGATGAATTATTAAGAGAAAAGCAAATTAGAAGAGGAAAGTGTCTCCATAAATCTTATTTGTATCCAGTCAATATGTATTCCAGGTGACGGAATTTCTTAAACAGTTCTTGCTAATAGAAACCAGTTAATTAAATTCTCGCAGCTTAATTGCGAACAGATTTTCAATATATACCAATAACCACGCGCAATTTGAACGTAACGAAACATCTTCGACTCTCAACCATGCTAAAAACGTATTATACTACTGTTCTCAATCGCGTCTCGCCCTGTACTTCGATAGAATCTCCACCCTTCCTACAGGGTGGTTATCCACCGCAAGGGAGTAAAACGATTAATGCCGAACTCTCGTTAACGAGAATAATACCTATCCGCAACCAAGCGAGGAATTTGAAACGAACGAAGATTAATATCGCAACAAAAGGTGTACCGACGTTCTGAAAGAAATTAATACAAATTCTGATTAGAAATTTAATAAACAACAACTACCTGCTAACATGAATTTCGGATTTAATAGAAAAATATGGATCAAAGTTGTTCTCCATTTATTAAGAATTAATATTTTACATAATTTGCTATCTCATAATAAGGTAATTTTGCTTGACAAATATTTTATCATTTTTTGTTTTACCTGTCGTTATTCTTTGACTTCAGTCGGGACTGCCACCAACTTACGAGGAGTACCTCAAAGTACACTCAAAGTACGCAATAACTCGTTCGCACACGCCGCCACCGCCATGGTCCGATACGACGACAACGAGTGTCCACACGCGCCGCGACATGTTGGCTAGTCAGCCAGAATTGCGAGAGCATCTGGCACACTTATCGCTTTCCCAGAACAGCGAGAGGCACGGCGCTGGAACGCATCGTCATAATTATCAGGATGCTAATTGTACCAGTCAGCAAGCGTCCAGGGAACAGCAAATAAGGATGCACCAAAGAACACGGGACTCGATGCCACCGAGGCAAGTTTTCCATAAACTAATTGATGAATAGCACGTTTCGTTCATCTTTCTAAACACTGACTACCCCTATCGGAGTTAAAATAGCTGCGTCGCTGTATCGTAATAATTTAATCACGATTTAATCTATCAACGCGGGTTACAAGTTCTAATACCGTAATACTATCTGCTTTGGCTCCTGGATCCCGGCTCGAAACTTATTCAATTATCTTTCTTGCTAACCAACATTCTGAAAATAACTGATAAAATTCTGCATTCCCCTAATTACTTATTAATCCGAGTAAAACCTTCGGACATCACTGCAGTGACACAATGAAATCTTTAAATATTCCATCGAATTTTATTCCTGCATATTTAAAAGCCCTTGATGTCCTTTACTGGAAATAAATAATTAAAATAATAAATAATAATAATAATTAAATTATTAATAACTAAATAATAAATAATTTAAATTATATTTAAAAATATTAAATATAATTAAACAATTTTATTGCTCCTTGAGAATTACGTTTTTATTACGTGATATTTCAGATCACAGAGCGCTAGCCGTGTTCAGCAACAAAGAATCGCGACTATGTACGACGACGGAGCGTTTTGTATGGAGACCACAGCACTGTTGTCCGCGTTCGAAAACTCCGGATGCAGCTTGATGTAAAGAACGATCTGACGCAAACGAAACAGAAGGTGGACGGAGGAGGTGGACTTTCCCGAAGTATATCGTCACGCTTGAGAGGTCGTTCTGAGAGCCTCAGAAAATCGTTCGGGAAGGAGATATTTCATTGTAGGCGCAACGAGGCCCGTCGGCAGTTTCACGCGACGAATCTTCGGCCAATCAACTTTGATAATCGATTCCCGTCCCTTTCTGCCCGCACTCATCCCTCTTCCTCGAAACTTTTCTCCTACCACCCGGGAGTACAATTAGAGGGGCGAAACTTCTCGGACGAACCGATAATTAAGTGTAACTTTCCCGCGGTGAGAAAAGAACGAATTGCACGACGATTCGCGAGTAAGGATTCCGAAAGTCCGTTGGAATCTTTGTTTTTTCACGGCTACGACGGGTCGATAGCCACTTTGGAAATTGTCGGAGGCGCAAAAGTCGTCGGAGGTTTTCGAAGTTTCCCGAGCACGTTCGCTCCGTGGCTTCGTACCTTGAATCACCGGGAAAGTTTCGCGTGACCGCGATGACCTCGACGATTCCCGAGCGGACGAATATCCTAAAAACACGCGGGTAACTTTCGGTGTTCCTCGCGAATCGTGACCCCCTTTCGGTGAATCATTTTCTTCGAAATTTTTGTTTCGTACCCCTGTTCAAACGAATATCTCGACGGATACTCGGGTTTGACGTTGCTCGCACAAATCCTTTCTTCGGGCGGACGTGTACTGTCACTAACTGTTCTGCCGTTCGTACGTTATTTTTATTCAACGGGATACAATTTCTGCGCTCAATGTAACGAATGGACAGCTCCATTTGTTACGTCGCGAATCGTTAGTAACTATTAGACCGCGGATTTTATGGAAATATAAAAGAATGAAAAAAATATAAAGCGAGCAAGGAAACCTGTTACAAATACTAAGTACATAATATTTGCGATGGATAAGAAGAACCTTCAGATAAATTTTATATTTCAAATCGACGTGGTGAAGGTTTCAATGTGCACAAAAGTCCGCGGTCTAGTAATAACGTACAGCTTTAAAACAGTATAATCTTGCTTTTACTAAATCAGAACAGATATGAAACGGAATGTAAAAAGACACACTATCAACGTTTCATTTCTCAGTTTGCATGAGCAAACCGTAAAATGAATATTTCGCATTGCCTTCATCTCTCCTGGCTGGACCAGGTGGTCTGTACGCCTAACGAAACATAAAAACAAATACGTTTCATTCGTTTCAATATTTCTTGATTTTTTTATGATCTCGAAACTACTTACGTACGTAGAAGTAAAATGTACCCAAGAACGAGTATAGGTTTAATTAGAAATTAAAAGCGTGATGCATTGGCTTCGGATGATGTGTAATGATCTGACGCAGGCCTAATTTTGCAGACTGTTAGCATTCGAACCTTTTGTTTTTCTACTGCTGTTCATTGATCTCCGATAGAGGTTCTATTTTTTCTACCATTTTTATGTCTGTACATAATACACACATCTTGATTTGTATCACGTATCGAGATTTGTACAGTAACACGTGTAATTCGCACTGATTCCGCTTAGATCTCGTTTTTGCATCGCATAAACGATTCCGCGTATCGATCGACGCGACGCGTCGCAACGTTTATTTAAACGACTTAACTTCGCGTATTTAGAACAGGCGTACCGCTTCTAAATACATTTTTTAATAGAGAAGC
>SHCU01000008.1:490658-550567 GCA_004307685.1 Ceratina australensis
CGATCGACGCGACGCGTCGCAACGTTTATTTAAACGACTTAAGTTCGCGTATTTAGAACAGGCGTACCGCTTCTAAATACATTTTTTAATAGAGAAGCGAACATGATGCTGGATTCATCTTTATCTTCGTAACCGTGATATTTCTAAATCTTTACGCGTTACCAATGGGCACATATTTCAAGAGAAGTGCTCCGAGGGAGTGAATTTATGTCTTCGTTATAGGAGGAAAATCGCGATTCAATGAAATATTTTCACTTTGATCAAAACAAATACTGTGTTCTACTGTGTTCTACAAAACGTATATAAAATACCGTCAAGCTAATTTTTCGAAGATTTTTCATATTTCTTTTTATCGAAGAGCAAGTAATCTGATTATTTCATAAACTGTACTTCAGTGGAACTATTAACACGTCTACGTATATGTATATCGTAAATTAACTGTCGCATCGATTTAGTAATATACTCTGTGTGTGTTTAACAAAACAAAAAAATACCGAAGGTTATAAATTTCTATAGATGGTAGAGAGACACGTTATTTATTGTTGTATATACAATACGTCTAACTGTAAAATCGTCAAGTAATTGTAAAATCTGAAACACGATTCCGCGTAATTGAAATAGCGAAGTATCTCAACGCAGTAAATGTGTATCGTACGCTATATTAAATTCATGTACGTCATCGATAATAGCGTTGATAAATGCTGACACACTGGCTAGCAGCAAGAACGTCAATAGTCCAGGCGAAATTTTATGCGAGATTTATTTTGATCAGCGATATTTCAAATAAGTGACGCTTATCTGCGGTCTTAAGTTCGTTATGGATGCATTTACTGTCACTGTCAAAATTCAGTGCATTCAGAAGCAAACCATGAGATTCATTCACTAAATGTGTCCACTGAGTGTCACACGGGCTTAAGATAACGTAAACTTACAGAAATATAATTACGTGTACGTTTACGAAAGGATATAAGTAACCAATGAGTCTTGCTTTTGCGAACGTACCTTTGACTGTGCGCACGAGTATCAATTAAAAAAAGGATAGAGGTGTCAATTTCTTCTACGCGGATCGCTTCGACTCCCCATCGACGCGTTTAACGACGCGGAACTCGTCGTCACTAATAATTGTCTTCGTTAGCCGTTACTTAATCGTAATTCTCGTGGTAAGTTAACGATAAATAACGAACAGATTCTTCGAGCCACTCAATGTGCTGTAATTAGACAAATAGGAAGGAGACACTATAATTAAGTAACGTTTAGCATTCGTTTAATTACGAATCTTAGCCTGTTCTAACGACATACAAAGCAGAAAGTAGCGTGTAACAAATCGGTGTTGTAAAGAGAGGACGGTGAAATACGAGAAAGGTGTCGCACCTGAGTAGAACAACGTTCCGATTTCGAGTCGGCGTAATTTAAGCTAACGATACTCCCGTGTCTGCCGAGTTTTCGAGACATCCATGTTCTGCCCCGACACGATTCAAAGCTGTAAATATTTGGTATGGCACGGAATGCAGCCATCGAATATTTTTAACGCACCTCGAACCTTCGACGCCCTAACCTTTTCAGGGGAGTAAAGAAAATATTTTTTTAAAACGATCTCATTTTATTTCGTCTGACTTCGTATTTTTACCCCGAAGCGTTTGTTTTCAGTTTTCTTTTTCTTTTTCGCGAAGATTGCGATAATTTTCCGGCGCTCGTTAAAATGTTTAATGACGGCATTCCCGCGAATTGTAAGTACGTTTAATGGTACCAAGGCTCGTTGAGAACTCATAAAAACGTTACTCATTATTGTACATAACAATAACTGTCATCGTTTCGCGAGCATCTAATGTATACTCGAGCTGTTGCGCGATCCCAGGTTTCAACGATCGGTGTTTCACGTCGGGTCTTAAACGTGTTTTAAAGTCACTGTCCGGACTACCGAGACTACATAAAAAGAGTTTCTAATTCTGTTTGTTTTTACAAAAATTCAATTTTCGATTAAAATCACGGATGACACTTTTTCAGAAACTCAAGTTTACCGTAAAATTAGTTTGTTATAAAATTGACACGTAAGCTCGATTCTTGAACTCCCCGTGCGAACCCTAAGGACGACATAAGTTCGAACTCGGTAGCTCCACTGAATTATGCTAACAATGTTCTTAACGATCCACGCTGTTTACTCGATCGATTATAACCAGCAACAGCGAGTGTACACTTATACGCACACGGAGGAGGCAACGTGTTTCCCGCCCGTCTCGAATTCGCGTACCGCTCCGGGGATTAATAATTCACGCTTCCGGCATCGAACCGCGCTGTAAAATTAATACCGCCGAAACGATAACGAAATTAACGCAGCTATCGGTGACCTCTGACCGTGTAATGAACGTACATAACACAATTCGGTCGTTATGAAAATTATTGCTCATAATACAAAATAATGAACGTACGTACTAATGCAAACGTGAGTATCCACTCGTGTAAATACCAGATATAACGCGAGTTGTGTGTCATCATTGTTGCATACGCACTGCATGCGAACGATGGTGTACAATGACGCAACGCGTGTCAATGCGTAATAACCCAACTGCATGCGTATATGTACAGATATATCTCAATGGACTTCAGATCACCATGAATGATTATACCTAAAAAATATGGCAAGTTCGCGTAGGACCAAAAAGCGGTTACGAATGGAAACACTTGATCATATCTACCGGACAACTGAGATTTTCATGACTTTTTTTTAGAAGAAGTAATTAATGGATTGGTTTGTATAAATTCACGTTTATTCTAATCGTATAGGAAAAAACAAATGGCGAAAATATTGAAAATTCGTATTTCAAGACCCCTTCGGTAAAAATCCGAAAGTTCGCAAATCTAATTGCAAAAATTCTCACATGGTGTACTTTAACATCAATATAATTTTCAGAATTTTCTGTACGTTAGATATATTTACGTTCATGCATCTACCGTCAAGTATATTCATTTATAATTGCAATTTGAAATATTTTTTAGGTATACCCATTAAAATTGGCCTGAAATTATTCGAGCCACTTGTACCGTAACGTGCGCAAAACCATGTCGAACGTAAACTAATGTCCCCGGGCGGGATCGAATCGGGACGAGACGCAAAGTTTAATGTTGTAAAAAAGAGAAACGATTGTGTAGATTAGAATTGATGGTGCTTCGCCAAAGCTGGTAAACGTTCAACTTTTCGCGTACCCCTGTACGCGCTGCATCGACTGCAAAAGCACATTTTAATCCTCTTACAAGTTGTTTCCCTCGATCCTCGGTAGTCTTTAGATCAAAGAGAGACTAAACGAGAGCAAAGAGGGGGAAGGAATGGACGCGAAGAACGATCGCTTTCATTAGCATGGATTAATTCCGTCGCGAGCACACGGAATCAAATATTTTACGAACCTTACGTGTATAGGGTTAATTTGTTCTGTGCGTCAGTTGCTTCACTTCACGAGGTGGCGGATCATTTCAGATGTTACGTGTATGCACGTCTAAGCGCACACCGTCTATCGTTCGAGCGATAATATATGTAAATGATGATACCTTAACGAAGCATCGTGGCTTCCATCGAAGAAAAACAAAAAAAAAATAATAAACGCAAAGGGATGGAACCCAGGACTGCCAAAGAGCGCGAAATTTCTAAAAATGCATAGGTTTCTTCGACGCGCGAACGCCGTTGATTCGTGTCGATCATTTTGTGTACTTTGATCCTGTTCTTAATACGATCACAATGTAATCAGCGTGTATGGAATTAAGATCAAATGCTTTTTTCATCGTTCCAACTTGTTTTGCCAACGCCCGAACCGACGTTGCGTTGAATTACTTTGTTTACTTGCCTGTCCAAATTGTGCATTCCCTTTTTTAATCTTTTGAGTCCGAGCCGCTTGTCTTTGTCTCAATGTTGCACAGAGGAAATCTTATCGTCGAAGCAGTGAGCTTTGATTCGACGGAAAGGAACGGAACGATTCAGAGTGCAATTGCACTTAACAATGCAAATTATCGTTGTTAATTGTACGTGTAATTAAAGGTGAAAACGAGATTCGACGAGGTTCTTAACAAACGGTGCTTTTTAATTTTGTTTCCTTTTTAGAGAAATAATTAATCCGGTGCCGCGAGCACGTTTCTTCATAATTGACTTTGAGGAACTTTGATTTAAGACACCAAGTCATGAATCGTAAATTATGATTCAATTTATTGTAAACGGTGGATGACGGAATGGTTGGGACCGCTGTAACTGGAAGTCAGGCGGATGTTTGGACCGGGAGATATGAGCTTGGCTGTTTATGTCTACGGATGGACAAAGGAGCCAGCCAGAAGGACCAGGGCGTCTTGCCGGGCATTCGGGGCTAGACCATACTGTCAAGCAGATCATACTTAATAAAACGTGGATCAGCGAATTAAATAAAATCTTTTAAAAAAAGTAAAGATATAGTTTAGTCTTTACATTATTTTCTAAGAGGGGTTGGTTTTGTTAAGAACCTCGCGAGAAGACGTGAATAAACGTGAAACGTCACGATGGATAAATGTTTCTATACAGAATTACTTAAACGATTAGCGTTGCGAATTAATTAAGAGAAACATAAGTATCTACAGTGGTAATCTTGTAGCAACGTTATTTCATCATGGAAAATATTTTTCTCATCACGATGTGACCCTATTTATTTGAACGTGAATGTTGACCTGTATTCTATCTGAGCATAACGGGACGTTATAGATAACCGAGATCGAAAGAAACATACAGAAGATACAGGTCGAACAATGCATCAGTTTGTGTGTAACGAGGAACTAATTACTCACGATAACATTCTGTCGATAACATCGTATAAAAAATATGGAAGTAAAACAAAAAAAATTCAACTGAACCGCTATGTATTGTATGTTGTGTATATTATGAATGTTTAGAGGACCAAAAAATATAATGTACCGCTGTAAAACGTGACCAAATTATGTTCTAACTGTAAAGCCAATGAAAAACTATTCAACGTAGAACGTAAATATAAAGTGTCACTGTGCCACGTACGAATTCAATTACACGTATGAAAAAATGACTATTTTTCATTGGTTTCATAGTTGCGGCATAGAGAGTCATCTTTTCCTCCGCCGATTCCACTATCCTCCATCAAATCCCACCCATTTTAACTAAACTTCGTTTATTAGCTTCATTTCTTCTTCCCGCCTGTCCCAATAGGTCGTAAACATTCACGGCTAGCGACAACAGCCGTAGTAACTGTCGCCGTTGCGAAACGAATGCAAAGAGAGGTCCGCACATGGGACGATGTTCGTAATGTAAAATGATCACGAAGGCGTGACTTAAATACCTCGGACCAGTGGCCGCAGACACGCCGAACGTATCTAATTTCACGGCGTCTAATTAAAGAATGAAACATCTCTCGCAATAACCCAGACGCCGCGGTTTTACCGCGAGCTACGTGCATACAATTGGGCCAATGCTCCTGACCTGTTACACGTTTGCGTCCCTCAACTTACCTACGATAAGATAGTCTTGATCACTTTGATCAAGCGCAGTAATTCCTGTGATAAAAAGTTCCGCGGTACTCATTGAAAAAAAGGGAATATTTCTCATTCCAAGCAAATTCATTAAATTTTAATTAACCATCAAATTCCTAAAAATGTATGAATAACGTTTCGCACAATTCCTCTTAATGGTATTCCGGGGGCTAACGTTTTCATCGTTACACGAACGAACTATGATATGAATTCATACATGTACCGGGAATATGCATCGTTACGCGGGTCTTATTAAAATGAATTTTCCCTCGCGGCACGCGACTACCCGCGCGTGCCATTGTTCCTCGCATAACTCGCGTCACGCGTTGTTAATGTTCCGGGCTCTCGATTAAAACGAGTAAGAGATTCCGCGTTAAATGACGCGAGGAAGAAGAGGTTGACGCAGAGGGGGCGAGAGTTGGTACAATTAAAAGCCCTCGTTATCGTTCGCGCAAGCAGCACCGCGAATAAAGATCATTGCTAAAGATAATTAAGTATGAATCGCTCGCTACCGGCCGACGGCGCGCCGCTTGTTTTATTAATTAATCGCGCCTGTTGATATTGGGTCAGCTACGTCGGTGGAATGACAATTAATAGTTAATTCATTGCCGTCGTTATTTGGTTCGTGCGGTTTGGACGGGCCGCGGGACGTGAGAAATTATGTGCAGAGTCGATGGGACGAATTTCAAACAGTTCCAATTCTAGACTCAGCGGAGACGTGATGTTTTTTAGCGAGCTTCGCAAGGAATCGAATTACAAGAGTCACTGTTGCATCCTCAACGTAATTTATATTCCAGACAAGTTTCGATGTACAGGTTAAGATAAGGTGACCGTTTGAAAAATGAAATTCTTTTACAATGTTATCAGAGTTTCCTAGTTTTATCTCCTCAAAACGTGAGACGCATAATACAGGATATCTTGTCGCCAAGAAGTCTACGGAGTACAAAATGTTCTCATTATTAATTGAGTTTGGAGTACACTCGTGAGCGTACAATATTAGGAAACAATTATTTATGTCAGATCGTTGAAACAACGCGTTGCACATGTATTTTGAAATTCGCACATAAAATATGTATGCATAAAATTCATAATATAATTGCAGTAATCTTGTCATATAGACATTAAAATTCATAAAGTTTTTCTCTTTTTGTTTGCATATAGTTCTTTCGATATTACCACTATTAAACTATTATAACAAATACTTATGACACAATCAATATATTTATGGTATATAAAGGGACGGCAGGATAACACGGTTCACACCGTGATTAAACTATCATAAAAAGAGACCATGATTTCTCATTCATAAATATTCCACACTTTCCATTCGAGAATCGGTGTCACTTAGGATGTCCATTTGTTCACTTTCAGTCACTCTAAAGGCACATTTGTCGTGAGTCGAAGGTAAAGCTTAAAATTCCGACAGTTTTATGCCGTTCGACACACGGAAGATCCTTTCCTCCCACGGTAGCTCGCCGATCAGATATCTGTCCAAGCTGTTCCTGGCCATCGACGAGTGCCCGGTGCCGATGAACGGCAAAGTCGCGTCCCTGCCAGCGTATTCGAGGATCACATCCGATCCGCCGGGATGGCTTTTCACGAAATCCGTCACGTTGTAAACGAAATCGTGTATCACGACCCAACAATTGTCCGCTGTATCGTGCCACGAGACCTCGTCCAAATTGATCGTCTTCAGCTCCTTCGGCTCCTCCTTGGCGGACGATTTGATTTCATCCGGGCCGTGCCTCGATCTCCTCCTGGACTGTCTCCCGGCTTCCTCTCTCTCCGCGGGGACATTCTGTTCGTCCAAATCGAGGAAATTGCTTTCCTGCGGTCTGGCCTCCCTCAGCTCGAGCGAATGGAACGTGATATTGAAAAGATCCATGGCATCGATCGCGCTATTAGTATCGGTGCCGGTGCTTCTGAAATGAAACGCGATCGATGACTACTTTCGTTCGTCGAAAACTCGATCCGTTTCGCTTCGGCAAATTTCTGTGCAGCGCAGATTCTCACCCGGTTACATTATGTAAATGCGGAACTTATTGATACATGATGCAACGACCTGGCAATCGTTAACCGTGGGATAAGAAAAATCTTCGACAAGGCGCGTGTCGGGTAATAACGAGAAAGAGGTGGCAAGAAGGGAGTACTCAGATAAGGCACGATGATTGGTTTCGTCGGGCTTCCCGATAACGAGGACGAGACTGTCGTCAATTACCGTTAATTGTGAGCGCGTCTTGAACCGAGTTCAACTGAGAGTGCTTTCAGAAACGTATTGTTGCGCTCACGGTTGCTCGCGGGTCGTCTCCGGGCACGTTCGCTCGAGGAGATCTGCCAGTGGACTATTTAGGCTACCGCGTCAACCGTGAGATTCAGCAAATTTTCGTCAGTATCCAAAGGTTATCAGGTTTTTTCCTCCCCGTTCGCGCATCGAATTTCGTAATAGAGACAAGCCCACGAGAGGTCACGCGTTAAAATGAACAAGAGTGGCGCCACGAGGATAGAGAGAGAGGGAGAGAAATTTCTGCAAAGAATTTCTGCAAAGATTACGGAATAAATTACGAACCCGATGGCCCAATTACCCGGGTGAATGCGATCTATGAAAGTTAAATCGACTTCCGGCCGATAAGCCCGGGACCTTCGTAATAGGCGAAACTTCAACTGATGCAAGTAAGAGATAGATGTAGCGTAAGCCTGACGAAACGTCTCTTACCAGTTACTCGAAACTATCTTGCACATATAATAAAATTAAATAGAAGAATTTTCGTATGTAAAACCGACCAACAGTTAATAGCAGACATTCATAGTATGTGATAACATGTTCACGTAACGAGTGTTCATATAACATAGACTCTAACCAGTAAGCAGGAAATATTTAGTCGACATGCTTAAAATATTGATTTCACATAATTTTTTGAAGTTACGACATAATGTTCTATACACGTTCTTAAAATATTTGTTACATACAGTTAAAATGTTATGTTCACAATACCGTTGCGTGCAACGTTAAAAACGGTATACTTCAAAATATTAGATTATGCAATAAAACAGTGCAGCAACGTTCTTTGCTCACTGCGTAATGTGTATCATTTATTTAAAACTCTGTTTGACGTTTCGCTTGTCGAAATTGTAGGGTACTTTTAATTTCATCAGTCTAATCGACGAGAGAGACACGTAGATAGAGATGGACAGATACTGGGACACTTCAACCATATGACGAAAGCAGACGAACTACGCACACTGAACTCGAAAACAGGCGAAATACAAAATGATTACTTCCGTTCCTCGTGCTTATCGTTATCCATCATCTCCAGTTTTCCGGTACTCGCCGAACGAATATCGCGCGCGATACTGAGTACTCTATAGAAATCAATACCCACCTAGAGGCATGGAAAATAATTCTATTACCGGTTGAAACCCGATGCGTGCGAGCGAGGTGTCTTGCGGCCACGCACTTTCTTGTTAATCCAATGGCATAACGGCTCGAACACCGCGGCTACGTTAATTCCACCGCAGCAGGCTTATCTTGTCAATCATAATTTTTCATCATAAATTCATTGTTAATAAGTGTTTTCATTAATACCTCGAAACACGTATCAATTCCAGGTACAAAATTGTAACAGTCAAATCGATTACACGAGGCATTAACGATCGACAAGTTTCCGTTTGGCCACCGACGCGATTTACATAAGAATTTTCCCGTTATGCAAGATAAATGCGTGAGATTATGTAATCAAATGACGAGTCACAGGAGAGAAATTGCATACACCGATACGCATTCTTATCTGAGTTTCGACGTTAAATGTAAATTCCATTGTTGTTACCCGATTTCGATTTACCGTTCGCGAGATAAAGTCTGATATATGTTTGGTTACGTCAATAACAACGTATCACTTGACGAACAAGCGAGGTGGTTTCGAACGATACGTTCTGAACGGATTAAGATGTAACTTTAATTAGATGCAAATAGGAAAACTGCATTGAGCTCATGAAAAATTAGGATGAAATACACAAATTTGGATTCGGTTTACTTACATGGTCGTAGCAATTAAGGTGATGGCAGTAGCGAGGCAAATAAACGACGAAAACGTTTCGCTCGTTAATTTAAAATTATGGAGATAGATCACAAATGGAAAATTTGACTTAGCGAAGAGTCGAGCCGATACTGACTTCGCTGATCTACGTTAACAGTGAATGTAATCGAGTTTATTGGCATCTGCTATCACAATTAATGCTTCATTTACATCGTCAGCAATTTTACAACACCGACGAGATACCCGCTTCTTTCCTTTCGTGTTATGTTTGAATATAGCTTTATCGTACTTGACATAACACTCTCTAAGTAATATTATAAAAATCGTCTCGTACATACAAAGTTCATGGAAAAGTTGCGTTATGAATTAATAAATCGATTCATTTCATTACCTTTCGCCATCAGCGTTCATACAAAATTATCAAGCTGCTAAAAATAACTCTGATCTATCACTATAACCATAAAAAATATCTATATACTATCTATAAACTATCACTATAAAAAAATCTATTATCTCTTAACTTCAATATTTGAACTTGAATTTCAGGTTTTAATCAGTTCACATTTTTGCATTTTACATGACAGATATAAACGGTTTCATTTATCTTAATAACCGAAGTTCATTTCAACAATCTAAAATATGTATAATATTGACGATAATATGTGGAAACGTAGCATCGGTAGATATGCGTTCGCGGTCGATATTTAACTGTTCGTCGATATAACGGATAATACTGCTTGCATCGTGCTGACATCTTGCCAAGAATAAAGCTATCTGATTTATACTCGGTAACAATTAATAAACATATACGACCAGAAAAAGTAATGATCTCATTAAAAATAAAATGAACTTCACATAAATATTTCGTTAAAAATTAATGTTTCCTAATAGGAAAATGTAGCAAAAAATCTGTATTTAATTTGTTCGTAATGAACAGACAATTCCAATAACTCAAACTTTGCGTAAGATTCAAATTCTTCAATTACGAGACAAACAAATTTTTAATAATGTTTTTTGTATTCTGGGATAAACGTGGACAAAGTCACGACTGACCTATTTCTCTTGTCTATAGTGGAATCTATTGAATTTTAGGAAAGGATACCGCAGAAGCTGGTTTGCCGTTCGATTTTCCAGTAAATGTTAGCCACACCTCGATTTTCTCAACCAGCGCGCACATATTCTACCTTGTATTCGAAATGCGCAGTGAGAACATAGGTCGACGCGTACGCAAATACGTTCTACCGATCCCCGTTGTACATCGCCGCGCGCACGCAAACGGAACGCCAGCGATCAACAGTCGCAAATTCCTCGGCAAGAACATTATTCAGTTTCTACTGAAATCCACGAGAACTGAAAACATTCGAAAAAGCTTTCACCCCTAATCCGAGCTGCTTCGTGGCGATTCGCTTCCCGCAAAGTTCGTTTCACGAAACGTAGCGCGAAGTTCAATTACAAAAGTTTCGCAACGATTCGAGGATGACACATCCAGCGTAACATTCTTCGAGACGATCTGGGTCAGAGGAGAAAAATTGAATAGGGAACTTCGATTAGAATACCGCGACGCGTTTTAGAATTCGTATTCGTGGTTGCGGAAGTACGTTATCCGGCAAATACGTTCTCCTACGATGAAACGTTTCTCTACAAAACTCCAGTGTTACCCACGGTCGAGACGATGAATAATACGACGAGACGTAAAAACCTAAGGTAAATCGGCATGCAAATGCCGGGAGACGATATTCATTATTCAGACGTAGGGATCCTCGCGACAACGATCACTCAAGCGTAGCCCGCCGAAGACGGAGGTCGAATCGCGGCCATCGCAATTTCTCGGCGCATGTTTCACGGCGTCACGACGCCGGCGTCGGATGCCCGACGAGAGCAGCGCCGACGGCGACGCACGACGAGGTGGATAGTCGCAATCATGCCACCACCCTGACGCGCGTCTCCGTATCCGACGGTGCGTGTACGTCGAAAACGCAAGGGTGAGACTGTGAGAGCGGATGAGTCTCGGTACAATAAAACGAAACAATCGTCAATCGTAAAAAGGAACGCGGTGAATATTTCGAGAGCTCGTGGCGTACGGGCAACACGAGTATAACCGGAAGCGGAAGGGGGTCCGGTCCAAGGAGGCAACTGCGACGGACGACCGCGGCCACGGCTATAGGTGAACGATCGGGAAAGAGGAAAACGGAGACGAACGAAGAAAGGGGGCAGAGGAAACGATTAAGGTGGCTTTTAGATGTTCCAACGTCGGGACGCCGCGGAACGTCACGGTACATAACGCAGTTTTCGTTTCGCGTCCGGCCCCGAACGTAATATCGACGGGACCCGTGCGTCTGGTTGAGTGCGTGTGCCTATGTGCCTGTGCCTCCTCGTACCCGTGCCGCAGGGGGCTGCTGCCGCTGCACGCGTGAACGCGCAGCGGCGAAGGTGCGCTTGACAAGTGTTGTGTGTGCATGGCTGTGGGCCGCGCACGTGTGCGGAAAAACGCACAACGTGTTTTTCCGACGTTCGTGCAGTGCGCGTACACGTCGTCGTCACGGATGCTGCACGTGTCGCGGTTCTTACGGATTGATCCGGCCGGAAGTGTCGGGGAATTCCGCCGAGATATTCGTACGACGCACCGGGGCCCGTGTGCAACGCGTGTGACTCTCGACGTGATGCCGTCCCCGGGTCCTGGATAAGGACTGCGAGCATCTTCTTCCTCCTATCGGTTTATCAGTGACACGCGAGCGCAGTTGCGCGCTCTATCTGCTCTAGCCGTGCCCGTTCTCTATTTCCGTGTGTTTTCTTTGGTGTTTCTGCAGCTGCGCTTCGAACAGGGCCGTGATTTTTAAATAACCATTCCTACACCGCCGGTTACAACTTTTACGTTTCGCTTTCACTTAAGTGAATTCATTGGATCAATTCGATACGAGAAGCTTTTGATCTGTCCTCCGATGGCACAGTTTCACAAAATGTTAGTTTAGATTTTTAACGGACCGATGCCCGAGCCGTTCATCCCTTACGATCAATTGTGGCTAGGTTCTGTTACATGGATGCAACAGATTTTTTTTATTCCGTAATCAAATATAGGATCAAACAAGTACATATTTGATCGGCTTTGATGTCGGTCTGCAATAACGATGTTATCTCCGATAATCGTAGAGACAGTCCCTCAGGTGCTGATTATACCTATATATTCCCGCGTCTCGTGTATAGCTACACAGAATATTTCAAAATGATTCTGTACATTCGACTGCAAATTATCTCGTTAAGATATATAAGGTATATTTTATTGTTATCTAAGTAGGCTATTTTTCATTATCAAGTATACACGGGTCACGTCGTATAGCAGCATCGGCAGTTGGGTGACACTCGCGTTGGTTGGCGAATGCAATTCGCAAACCACGATGCGGTCGGACGCATCCGCAGGTACAAAGAGGCATGCGTGGAACGAGGGCGTCGCGCTATTACTTCCCGATAGCATTGTACTTTTTGGGCAATGAATGCGAGAAAGTACCGGCATTCGTGGCGTGCCGGGAAAACTGGTTCACCGGGAACCGAGCGCTGATTCCACCTCCGACGTCGTTCGATCGGACCACTCGAAGTTGGCACGTTCCTTTTCGAGGGAAGGAAACGATCCTCTTTTAAGAGGAGGAGTTATTTTAATAATGAACGTGTACCGCGGAGCTTTGTAGCCTCCTTTTCTTTTTCCTCCTGGCTGCGTCATCATCGGCGTACGTACGTACTTGTAGGCAATTATTTCTAACGTTGTTGCGTGCAACAATAGGCACATCGGTGGGGGATCGATTAATTGATTTTTGTTATATAAAAAAGCGGGAGGGCGAGCACTGGGAGCTGTTCCCCGTTGTCGATTTTCATCGGCTCGTCTCCGTACATTTCTCGTCGCAAAATATACACGGGTAGAATTATCGGGGATATCGTTTTATCATCGTTAATTTCCTGATCGCGACAAATTCGAGGAAGACTTCAGTACGGGAGAGGAGTAACTGACCGACATCGGGTCGCGTGCGCGGCATCAAAAATGCAGTCCTATGTACCGGCTATAGACCTTTTAACGGAATTGATCGAAATCTCGATTCCACTTCAATTTCCTCTACATGCGACGAAGATTCTGTTGTCAGATGACGCGAGACAGCTCGCGGGACGTTTCCTCGATTCACCGAAAGGATGTCTCGACGGACGAGAGTAAACGCGCGCGGTAGATATGATTGTTGATGCTTCTTCGTTTACTCGATATCGATTCATCCAGACATCCGAAACACGTAAGTTTCACCCACGTACGGGTTAGTAATCGTACGGATCTGGATAAACATTCACGCCGTGATACCCTTTAACGCCATTTATAGTCTCCATTACCGGGTCTCTCGAGCGTCTACACGCGCCGCGCATCAACAAATGCTAATTACGAGATACTTGCTTTAACCCCTGTACACGCAGCCGCACGAATTCAGATACGCAGTGCCGTTGGAGGAATCTATTTCTAAATATCGTCCATTTTTATCCGCATCGCGTCAAGGTACACGTGTTCTACAAGACGTCTGGTTAATCGGGAACACGAACGCAGCGACCTGCCCGCGTTCATCGATGAATCAAACCGTTCAAACATTCCGGCTGGACCGTAAATGCTTTTTAGAATCTAATCCTTGTTAAACGGAACCCCGGTTTTTTTTTGTCGGCTGGGGTTCGCCCGAACATTTCCCGGTCGTCTCTTAAATCTTTCGTAAAGCCGAACCCCCGATAGACGGATCCCCGTATGAATTTCAATAACGAATTTGAAATTCTTCAAAACCACCGGGACTTCCTTACTTATCCCGCGCGATAAAGTTGAATGACTAGATTTATACGCATATACGGTGACTCATTTTGCAAGAAATGGATCATTTGGGCAAGGCTAAATTTAACCGTCGTGACGTTCGATATGAGGCATAAATAAATAAGGCGAAGAAGATGGTAAAACTAATCGATGAGAAGGGAATTGAGTCTCTCCTCTCGTTGTCTCGCCCGACGATACGATCGCCGGAGGAATCTTGGTCAAGTATGAAATTTCCCCGTGATCCCGCGAATCGTCGCCGATTTTCCGCGAGCGTCGCCGCGGTCGCGCGAAACTTTTACTATTTATAAATGGTTGGTGGACCCGGTCGCATTGGCGAACCTCTCGCCGCTCTTGTCCGCTCGAGCTGCCGCCTCGTGGGCCGCCGCCGTCATCGTCGGCCGGACGCGGCGTGGGGAACAATTCGCAACCCCATGATAAAAATAGAAGCTCCTAGCCAGCTAGCCGAGAAACCTCGAGGCTAGAGCTCGAGCGTGATCACCGCTCTAGCGTCGCTAGAGCGGACGGGCCGGACGTTTAGGTTAACGGGTGAATCGTGTCTGGTCAGCGCGAGCGGACAGTGTTAACCACTACCCGGTGTGCGTGTGCCCCCCCGACCCTGTGGCTCGACGATCATGAGGACGCGCGCGAGCACGATTACCATAATACCGACAACGGCGGCGATCCCTCGAGGCTCGCCCTCTGGCTCGTGAACGAGATAAACGGAGAAACGGGGATAGAAGGACGCGTGTGCGTGATAGCCGAGTGGATTCGGGATCGCATCTCTTCGATTTCTGTTAACGCGATCCTGGGAAGCGGGTACGGACAGCGCCGAACCGGTCCCTGGACTTGGTCCCTCGATCGTTCTACATTCCTGACCGGACGGCACCGTTGCCCGATGAAACTCTGCCGAAGTCGCGAAGTCTAGTGAATATTTTAGGAGCGACAAGAGGCGGGCTGCTGCTGATTCACTGGCCGCCGCTGTTCGCACGTAGGAGTGTGCCGGGGAAACGGCAGAGTAAGAATGCTGCTGTTCTTCTTCCTCTTGTTGTTCTACTTCTCGGGCGACGGGTTACGCCGGCCAAACTAGAGAGGTACGAGGGTGCTCCGGCGAGCTTTCGCGCGTTCGTTTCGTCGACTGGGTGGATGGACAGACGAACGAGCACAGGAGCGAACCGAGCGAAACGACCGGTGGCGAGAGACGGTGGGACGGCCGGGGGGGAGAGGCCGAGAAGAGGAAGAGAGACCGAACGGCGCGGCCGGAGGCTGAGCGAGCGAGAGAGGGCGACATTCCGAGCGGATCACGGATGCTTATAGAAGCGTTGCGTAACGGCGTCAGGCGGACAGCGAAACCGCGGCTGCTGTTCGACCGTCGAGTTTCGACGAATTCGAGAAAAAATTCGTCGCGTACTCTTCGGATATCGAGTTGCCTCGTCGAACGCTCGTGGACGGATACTGCCCGGCGTTGCTCGTCGGCAGGGACACATCGCCTCTTGTGCGTCGCCGAGTGCCTACGGGTCGTGAGCCGAGAGTTTGATTTGAAACTGGCCATTTATCCGATTCGTGGCGCGAAACCAAGTGTCGGCTCGATCGGGAATCGGAGCAGCGCAGCGTGTCAGAGGCTACGGTTGTCGACGAGGTGCGGCGAGTGCGAGTGGCTGCGTGCGCGCGTGCCGATAATCGAGGATCGATCGATCGATCCGTCGGTAGATCGGGTAGTGGTGAGCGAGGAGGAAGGGTAGGAGGAAGAAGTGCCTCGGGTAAATCTAAGCCGGGTGTATCGATTCCGCGTGGCACGTTTCAAGGCCAACCGAGGCCATTCTTGGGTTACGTAGGGGGAGAGGATCTACGCGGCCGGTGGGATCGTAGTACCGAGACTCGGGATCTCGCGGCGCGATGATGTTTCTCTTAGGTCCGTTGCTGTCCGACGAACGGCGACTAAAATTAACTCGTGTCGAATCCTAGAGCGTTCTCGTCTAGCCTCGGTTCGGGCTGAATTTCGTATTTATAGATCGTACACAAAGAAGAGGAAAAAAAACGTATCCTTGACATCGAAAATCGTGATCGGTCGAATCGAGTCAGAAAGAATCGACCGGTTCCGTGACCCGAGTCTCGTCCGATCCCGATCGAACGTCACCGGTGCGACGATTCCGCGCGAGAACGGTTAGACGCACACGTACGACGCGAGTGGGGTTTTCTCCCGGGACGGCATCGAGCCGAGTTCGAAGTGGTTGCCAGCGACGAGAGAAAGGGTTTTTTGTTCGCTGATCTTGCAGAGGTCTGTCGGTGGGACGCGTGAGGTAAACGTGGAGGCGGCCAGAAGAGAGAGGAAGGATGACGGAGATACGACGTCCGACGATAGCGGTACACGTGTGCGATTTCTGGTAACGGGTGATCGCGACGACGAAGACAACGAAGACGACGACGACGAAAATCACGACGACGACGACGACGAGGAGGAAGAGGAAAAAGTACGAGGGAGGCGGGGAAGAAAGAGGAACAACTACTCGCCAACGGTGGAGGAGGTGGTGGTGGCGGCGGCGGTGGTGGCGGTAGAAGAGCCGAAGAGATGCAGCAACAGCCGCAGTCCGGGCAACAGTCCGGGGCACCGAACGGGGTGGCAGGTGGTGCCCAATTGCCGCAAACAGGTGGCATAAGCTCGGCCCAACCTGGAGCGACAGGTACCGCCACGGCGGCGTCTAATCATGCACAGGTGAACGGTGGCAGATTCGACTTCGACGATGGCGGCACCTACTGCGGCGGTTGGGAGGACGGCAAAGCCCACGGACACGGTGTCTGCACCGGGCCCAAGGGCCAAGGTGCTTACTCCGGTAGCTGGCACTATGGGTTCGAGGTCTCCGGCGTCTACACCTGGCCTAGGTGAGATCAAACGCTTCACTTTCTTATTAATTCCTGGCAAACATTCAAACTAACGCCTCTCGCCCCCCACTTGTGTTGCGCCTCAAACTTTTCTCGCTTATCGCATTCGACGCATTTCTCGGCTATGATATCATCAAAAATCTGACCGATACTTTCTCTCTCTTCATTTACTTCTGTATAATTGTAATTGATCGTGACGAAGGGACAAAGGTGATCGAATAGTCGGAATAAACTCAGTTCGAGTAACCGAAAGTAGTGAACGCAGCTCGGAAAGAGTTAGAAAAAATATGTTTATAAAATCGTTACAAAAGCCCGATACTTCCCTCTGAAATAAATAGTAAACTGCATCTATTAGTGATTCCCGATGCATAAAGAATAAATCGAACACATCGATGTGAACATTAAGTAATTAAGTTTCCTTAATTCTGACGCGAACACGAATCCGCACCGTCAATGCTTCTGATCTCCTTTATCGTGTTTCGAATACGTGAAACTCAACTTGCTATCTCGTTAACAAACAATAAGCCCTTTTGCAATTGTACAAGAATTACTACGATCACTCTTGCGTAGGAAAAAACAGTGTAAGAACAATGGGTCCCACTCAATTAAACCAAGTTCTCATAACTTCCCTTTCGCAATTTATAACACGGCGCGATTTCTCCGAAAGTTAATAACAGGAAAAGCCGTTTTATCAAACCGGTCGCGCGAGCTCCCATTCATCCCGGAAAATAATACAGCGAGCAGGTTCTTGAATCGCGAAGACGATACAGACGCAGATAAACGGGCACGAAACGGTGGGAGCTTTTTCAGTGAAAGGGGAAGCGTGCTGTGGGTGTTCCGAGCCGCCGGATGATTTCATTCTATCGCCGGGAGCCGTCTCTAACGGCGTCAATTCGAGATGAACGGAGGACCTTGACACGTATATCTCGGTGTGTACCTGGGGCCGGGCGGGAATCTCCCGATCCTGAAACTGGGTCACGGAGTGCAAGGACAACGAGTCCGGGTCACTGGGATCACGAGCGGTTAGGACGTAGTTCATGGACAAGCCTAGACAATCGCTGCCCACGAATTTTTCTCAGGACTTTCAGCCCACGCTTCAAACTCCGTGGAAATAACCGTTGCATTTGAAATTCGCTTTCTCCGGTCCCTCGACAACGTTTCAATTGAATTTTAATCGAAACTCCTCTTATTCTACTCGGAAATATTTAAAGAAGACGTCACACCTTCGAGGGTTCAGTTACTCGCCCCACTTCCGGATACAAACACTCGGTTCAGGGAGATACTTCGTGACAGGTCCCTTTCTACGAAATCGCATAACGCAATATACGTACGACTATATTTGAGTCGTTGATCGTTCCGGAAGAAATTCTGTCACGCGTCTTTAAATAGGTCCGGTGCAACGAGAACCCGTAAATATATAATTGTTATTAACAGGCGGGCGCAACGGGCGCGTGCGTCTCAGCGTATAGGGGAATTGACCCACATTTTTATTTATTTTTAGTCCACGCACCGCGATGTTCATCAATGGGAACGCGGGATTAGGGCGGACCCAAAAAAGTTCCCGCAAATTTCTCCTCGCTACGTACACGTACGATATAGATGTGCATCCTGAATATTGACACGGGCCGAACTAATATTTCATTAACTTGAAATCGTAAATGGTCGGGCAGCCCTGGACAACATTCGGTAACCAGGAATATTCGGATAATGGGTCAACCTTGATGTATCGATGCTCCAGATTGTTCAAGAATACACCCGACATCATCGAATGTCAATTATTGGGACGCCGCCGTTATCCGAAACATTCCGATATTTGGGCGTCTATCGCGCAATAGAAACTTCGTGTTAACAGAGTTTGATCGTGAAACTTTTAAGTGAAACCGATTCCGCTTTCATGTTTCTCCTTCACGAACTACTGCCTCGGTATTTATTGTATTCCTATCTTTTAATTCATATCGACACCAAACCAAAAACCTAATTACACCGAAAAACGAAAAATGATAAAACGTAATTATCAAAGATCGCAGTTTACGATTCTCCTACGAACGCTTCTGGGAACGAAATAACATGTAACCTAGTTAGAGTTCAACGTTACGAGCCAAGGTTTTCGTTCCTTCATCGATTAAGCATTTTTAGAAGCAAACCGTGTAACGATTATGTGCTGCGAATTCCGTGGCCGTACGCATCAGGAAAAAAAGTTGTTCGATCTTATCTCGAATAATCACGCACACCGAGAAGGTTCCTAATCGGGGATTGTAATAACACGCTCTTATCGGCTGGTCGATTTTATGCGAAACAGCTTATGCCATGCGACTGACTAATATGATAGAAAATTATGAGTTGAAAGAATCTAATTTCCTCTTCTCTTTTAAATTCTATTGATCAGTCACGCGTCGCTCTCTTTAATTAAATTCATTCTTCCTCGTAGAGATTACCTATCTACCCGGAAGTGTAGTCTCTGAATCTACTACTATTCCTATCGACCCCTCAGTCAAATTAAAACCACTTCATATTCCACCGAACCTTATGCTCCTCCAAGAGAATATAATTTTCGTTTCTTTTTCAAGAGTTCAAAAAGTATCTGTTCCATCACTAATTATTATCTATTCATCGTCATTAAACGGAGTTTTCGTTTCACATACTTGCTTCATTGAAACCACGTGTTCCTTAACATAATTTTAACTTTATATTTTTATTAAATTTCTTATTTAATAAAATATCTATCTCGCTTTTAAATTACGATTAGAGAAGAGATTCCAATGGTAATTTCGATTAGTATTCGAGTAAGGCAAAAAGTCGTACAGGACAGATTGGCTCGGCGCGGATATCGTCGACTACACTACTTCTTTCTCGTAATAAGCAATTAAAGATATTAGAGATCCTCACAGTGACAGTAGGCCCCTTTTTTAACCAGTTTGCCGTCGAATCGTGTCTTCTCGCTAGAGGCTGAAAGGGTATAAATTCCCGTGTAAAAAATAGAAAGGGGAGAAAAAAAAAGGTGGAGGACGAGGGACGAAGATGGGGAACCTGTGTTACCCGCGACCACGTATCTGGGACGAGAGATTCCGTCCGTTTCGTTTCTGTTCAAATTGGAGCAAGGTCTTCGTCAAGTCACGTTTTCCTAGGGATGCCGGATAAATCGCGGTCCCGGCCCGCCGGTTGATGACGAGACCGCGATGACGAGACCGTCGTTCGCCGATGAAATTATCTTTGATAACACTTATTATCTCTGTCGCCGACGTTAATAAAAACCTCGATTTTATTGGTTTGTTTTTCCACGAGGAAATGGAAATTTCCGGTTTGAGATCGTTTGCCAAAAATCTTTTACCCGACGGATTTAAAACGTAATATTGTCCGGTTAATGAACGGGATGGACTTTCGATTCGCAATCGTAACAAATATCACGCTCGGTCAAAGCAGACTGCGGTTTATTAAAATTTATTAATAACACTCGCGCCGCGAGTTTTCACGAGTTTTATCATTGAAAGCTGATAGGCATCCCGCGCGACGCTGCGGGTGATAATACGGATCGCGTGAAAAACATAATATCGGCGCTCCATTCATAAACTGAATGCCGGCGACCTCGTTTGATTTTCCACGTTTCCTCGAGTGTTTCCTTTCCCGATCGATGCGAACGCGATTTTCAATCACCACCGGCGACCCGGTCGCCCGTTAATTAAAACGAGTTTCCGAGCTGTTTGCGAATCGCGCTGAACGTCGCAATTGTCGAATCGTAATCCCCCGTGAAAGTAAGTAACCGTGGCAAGTAGCAGCACTTAGAATAAATTAAAAATGCAAAGAAGCAAGACGGTAAATCGAAATAAATGCGGATACTCGCGTCTACTACTCGGGTCGACGCTGTGTATTCTGCTCGCCGGTTCGACGAATTACGTTAATGGCTGCTAGGAATCCCGATGATCTTAATGATGATTCATAGCCGATTAGGAACGTTGAACGCGTGCCTCTTACTTAATGCTGACTTTGCGTACGCGACGAACTTTTTATCGGAGCCGTTGCTTTTACTGCATTAACGGTTAGTAAACAGAGACCATTCCTTATTGAAAATCGATCTAGAATTTTAATGAAACATCCAAAGTTGAAATTAATTTTTCCATTAAATATTAAATTACAATTTCAAGTGAAAATCATATGAATAAAAATTATATTATCGAAAATATTATTTCGCTGGATTTGATAGCTGGTGGTGAAGTATCCGAATAAAGCTAAGAGATACAAAGCGTAGCGTACGATAAATGTTTATTGGATTTAAGACTTTCGTATCAAAAGGGCACGGTACGCACGTGCTTGCCGACAAAGAATTTGCTTCTTCTTCCTCGATGCCATACAGAGAGAGAGAGAGAGAGAGAGAGAGAGAGAGAGAGAGAGAGAGAGAGAGAGAGAGAGAGAGAGGAAACTTCGAGAAAGGAAGATTGCTCCTTGAGACCGTTCCTTGGGTTCGTTTTTTTCCCTTCGAAAAGTCGATGAGGATTCAGTCGCGCGAAATGTATTCGTCCCGAGCCTCCGAGTCGCACCAAGGCGAGAACAGCTCGTGAAAAGGCCAGATTCAAAGGAACGCCTCGATAATGACTTCCTCTCGCGTTGTCCTTATCGCAAACGCAAACCAGTGAAATCAAATTTCTTACTTCAATTAATTCCCATCGCCGCCTTTCTAATCCCCTCTCACGCAGACGTGAGAACCTCGATTAACTAGATTTTATGCGAAATAAATTCGTTGAAAAAATGTGCACAGCTTTTAATATCCTAAGTACTTTTATCGTTTCTGCATTAAATTTTCTTCCGAATCTGAACTCTAACAATCTTTGTACGCAATCCTAATCAGATAGGAAATTCGAGATAAGCTTGATTGAACAACCCTTAAAAAGCAACAAGTACCACCCTTTTAAGGGGACGCATTGATTAACCTTCCGTGGGGCGAAAGGCGTAACGAGCGTAGGTTGCACGCGCGCATATTTTCACCCTGCTATCCGATTTTAGTGGCTCGGTTTACGAGGGTCAGTGGCAGAACGGTAAACGCCATGGCTTGGGAATGGAAACCCGCGGACGGTGGATCTACCGTGGCGAGTGGACGCAAGGATTCAAGGGTCGATACGGCGTCAGACAATCGACTACGTCTATGGCTAGGTACGAGGGCACGTGGGCGAACGGTCTTCAGGATGGATACGGTTCAGAGACCTACGCGGACAGCGGTGAGTACTACTTTAATCATCGATTCTATAATATATTGTACGTGGATAGAAATCAGGCCATAGGATATTTCTGGAGCTTGTGAATACAGGTGCAGTGATACAAGAATATTCTATAAAATTTCTGGATACGTAGTACACTTCTCGTCTAGTGTTTGCCTTCCCTATAGCCTGAACGTTCTTTAAATACATCTACCATTTTATTCGTCGAGTAGGATATTCGACCGCGAGGACTCTTAGCTCGCGTTAAAAAAAGAACTTCAATCAGGAAATTTCGCGATATCAGTGAAACCTGACGGTGAGGTTGAACGGTGTCGATACGAGGTACGCGCGACTCGTTTCGAGACTTGATTCATTTATCCGCGGAGACACGGAAACTTACGTATAAAAATTCAAGGACACCCTTTTGAACTCGCGATCCGACTCGACGTTGACGCGCTCCGGCGCCGATCAAAAGCAGAGAGAACGGGACGTAATGTAACGCGAACTTTACGGGAACTTCATAACATCCGAGTAATACGAACGAAATAAAGCTGTCAGAAACAGATCAAAGGATACTGGCGGTATCCCGGCCGTCGAAGCAACTCGGCATGGAAATCTTTGTCAAACTCGAAGTGACACGTGTCCCTGTCCCCGTCCCGGCAATCGGCCGCGATTAATCGATCCGCGTGCCTCTCGATGGTACGAACCGACGATCTCGACGATTCCCATTCGACGGGATTAACGTTTCGTGACGATGCATCGTTCGAAATTTTTGCGTTTTAATCCCCGCGGTTATTAATAAGCGTTTTAATTGCCGATCTTTTTGCGCGAACGCGGGCACGTTGCCAATTTGGCCGCCCGGCCAAACACTACCGGCCACCGTGCCATCTTTCCCAACGATCAGTTTTATTGGATTGATAATTAATAAACACCGGGGCTAAGACGAGTCCGTTCGATTCCACGAATCTGACGTTAACAAAGGACTTTTACGTTTACTACACGAACGTAATAATAATTCAATATCGGCTAGGGCATTCGAGCAACTAAATACGTGTTACTCGAACTTTTGTCAAACAGAACTCAATGACATCGGCAAATTATTCTTTTGCAATTTCCTATTAATCGTAAAATACAATTAGTTATTGATCAGTGTTTCCATAGTGAGGTATGTTTTCAACAGAAAATTTCTATTCTCACCCATAACTCAATATGTATAATTAAATAAAAAATTAAATTATATAAAAAGAAAATGATTTCAATTTTTCGTGACCATAACACGTAAAATAAAGAAATGAATTAAGCATGAAATATTAAGTCAAATTAAGCGAAAATGACGAGGTCCTACATAAAGGAAGACATCAATTAGATTGTAGCGGAAGGAATAGACGAACGGTTGCATTAATTAGAATCGCGTGATAATAGTCGCGTGCGACGAATTGTGCGTGTCGTGTTATCAACCACGTTATACGTAAAACGTATCTCGGACCTCGTAACTTCGACTTCCGAAGGCATTCCCCTCCGTTCCGCGTTGCGGGCCAACTCGATGTTTTAAGGCCACGTGCCACGCTTATGAAACCTCTGCTAATTGTTCAAACAAGGGTGCATTGATTTGTACTCGCTCCCTTAAACTCTTTATGAACTCTGAAATGCCGAGAGACAAATTAATTACGCGACGGAAATATTTTTATACAAAGCGCGTCGAAATAATTGCTTTTCAATTTTTTTCTTGTTATAAAAATTTAAAAAATGAATTTTAACAACAGTATTAAATTTGCATTGCCTTATGGTAGATGGGATTAATAGGATCAGCGAGCGAACGGTAATTCTGATTAATTTCTGCCGGTGTATTATTTTTCTATTAAAGTGTTATACCATATTTGTTGTCAAGGCAGTTGTTAACTCCGTACTCGGCCGTTGGTACGAATAATGTTGAATTTAATAGCAAGAGAACACGCGCGAAATGGCGCGAGGCCTGAGGGGTTGAAATAAATATCCGTGTCCCCGTTCCGCGTTTCCGTTTATTTAATATTCATCACACCTTCTCCGTCAAGGTGTACACGCGTGTTCCTTCCAGTCTCTCTGTCTCTCTCTTTTTTCCTATGGAAATGCAAAGTGACAAGTTGCTCGGTGGTCCCCAGTCCGAGTCGTAAAGAAACTTTTAGATCGCCCACGATAAAAATCATGTGACTCACGTGGCAACTATTTTCCAAGTTGCGGCGTTCGAGAGGAGGACCCCAATTTACATGAGAAAAAAAAGTAAATCTGTGCTCCAGGAAAATGGAATTGTTTAAAAATGATATATCTGTCGATTTCGATTACGTGTCTGTGTTAGAAAAATAAATTTGGCCGTTCACCTCTCAAGTAAATATATACATTCTAGAATGATACGGGTCTCTTTAAAGAAATATCTCGTTTGAAGATTAATGAAAAACGAGGATGAGCTTCAATGGTTCTATTAAAGTCACAATTAAACAATACTGAATTAGAAGAGTGATTCAGTGACGATAATAAATCACGATGAAACATATCTATATATATATAATGATAGAGTCAACATTTTTCAGCATGACGAATACAGATATCTGTATCTATACCTGATTCCATTCGAAATAATTGAATACGATCCATTCCAAATCGGTTTATAGAAACTGTTGAATTCAATTCTGCCGATTCCTCAGTGAATCAGAGGTAAACTCATCGAGTAACTTTCAATAAAAATGATGCTTCGAAAATACAATAAAACATTTACCGTGTTAAATTAGATGCGTCATATATCTAAAAACAGAAACATCTTCAATCGCTTTGGAATAAATATTGTCTTCGGGATAAAGTCGACGGCTGCTCGATAAATTGCCGAAAAAGTACCCGATGCATTTTTCGGTGCCTATTCGCTGTTTCCTATTCATCCGCAGGGACGGACCTTGTTACTCAGGTTTCGACCTTCGACCGGTTCGCGGCGAGCGCGGGATCGCCAACGGGAAATGAACGAGCAAATTGCAATTGATCGAATTATCCGTCCCAATACGCTGTCAATCAGTCGCCTAAAATTTTCTGCTCGACTTTCCGCATAAATGATGTTCCTGAAAAAATACTTAAAACATGCTTAAGAGGATGTTGTCGTTCTTAAAATGTGCATTAAAGGCTTTATTAAATATAATTTTGCGTGACTGTGAGTACATGACAATATGCCGAGGATGCTACAAAAGCGGATTACCGAATGTTCAACGGGAAACTGTCATGCTAATTAAAGAGCATTACATTGTTGGCTTAATGCTACCGAGGCGATCGATAATGGCGAAGCGTATCAAGGTATTCACAGTGGATGTTCCGGGAACTAATGATCATCCTGGATAAGAAATTAAAAGACTATATCTCAGAAATTAAATCGGGATGTATACTTCATTCTTTAAGATTTTACTTTAGATGAAATCAGATTATAATTATATTCTAAAAACTAACGGATCTTCGAGCAGTCGTCAAGAATGTTCCGTCATCTCTCGCAATCGAGTGATGTAATAAAATAGAAAACGACAAATTAGACCAATCAATTTATCGATTCTGTAACCTCGCAACCGCTCCGACGAGACGACTTCTCGCTTGCAAAATGTTACGCATCCTCCATTTAAGACCGGGAGCAACCCTTCGCGAGAGAAGACAGGAAGAAATTGTATTTCCTCATAACAAAGGGAAGGTAGGAGAACAGTAAGGAAACACTTATGAAACGGGCGATATAAAAGCGATACCCGAGAAGGCAGCAAAAATCTCGCGGGGAGAGAACAGATAGTTTCGAAAACAGAAATAAAAAGGAATTCAATCTCGTAAAATTGCAGTAAAAATAAGGCGAAGGAACAGGATGCGGTAAGATGGTGAAAATAGTAGAACACGAGGGGGAAAATTTATAGACTGGATCCGCAGTTCGCCGGCTGCAATTATTGCCTCCCAGTAAATTTCTGCGAGGAAACTTTCCTTTATCCGCGCTATATTAGAAATACATTCTATACATAAATATAGCGGGTGGTCCCGAGTTGTTATAACAATTGATAGCGACACGAACAGGGTTGGACAGCATTGAGTTACCGTTCCTGGGAGCAGAAGAAAGGGTCGCGAGAGACGGAACGAGAGGGAAGGGTGAAGTAAGAGAAAGAGCTGCGGTGCGGATAAGTTTTATTGCGTTTCATTTCGCCGGCTGCACTTGAGCGCTTTATTTAGAGATTGAGCGAGCCAGCTGCCCGCATTTTCTGATCTTTCGCGGCGCCCCGTGTCAAGGAAGAAACGCGGCCCGATGATGTATGCCCGCCCCGTAAAATCGTTACGCGAGGAATGCCTAACGAGACGCTCGTAATTCTTAACTACGGGCTATGAGAAAGAATCGCGCGACAACGAAATCGGCGTGACTCCCGTCACGGGTTCGAAAGAATACAAGGCCCCTATTTCGTTCAAATGTCCAAGGGACATTTTTAAGGTCATTTGTCAGCTGACATTTTCACGTCGAAAATCGCTGCAGATAAACCGTGTAAATAAGTATAGAAATTTACCACAACGAATTAAAAAGAAAAAATAAATTCCAAAAAAGCTGCTTATAAAACTCCGAACATAAAAAAAGTACGAGAATATTTCTTCATGCAATACATAGTGTTGTGTTCAAAAGTGCTTGTCTTTCGAAATCTCAGGTCAAAGCATTTGCACGAGAATAGTAATAGGTGTGAGCTGAAAATTTTTCTTTGTGTACTAGCTCGAAATTTTTTAAAACTGAAATCACTATGATGCAGGGGGCGCGAAGGCGTGACGCCAGCGTCTTTTTGGAAATTATGCGTGTTACATAACCGGGTCGACCTAAAAACGTTTCTGCGGTCCCTGCTCCGTCAACGCGACGGTACAGTGCTTGAGGAACATTTTGCCACCGAATTTTTTTCGACTTTTTTGTTTATTTTCGGTGCAGCCGCACGCTGCGCGATATTTCGAGCGGTTAGAGCGTTTTTCGTAGAACAGGTCGTTGCTGCAACGACCTCGCTACACCGTCACTGTTTTCTTACACCCTTAGATCTGATGATTAACCATATGATTATCAAAATTTTTTTTTAATATTTTAACAAATCCATATTATTATTTTCAAATTCAATCTGGATTTCAATTTTTAACCGTTTGTATTCGAGAGGTGACTCCATTATTTACTGACACCATTTATTTTATAAAATAATTGTTATATAGGTAGATGATTACTGCTGCAACATATTATTGACTAAATTAAACTTAATTATTATAAAATTCAAAAACATACATTAATTTTAAAAATATCGAAAGAAAATATTATTAATAATTTGAATACATTAATTTGCATGTAAAAAATTCATTAAATATTTGTGGACAAATTCTTCGAGTGCAAAGGCTTAATTCTCATCATAAATTTTATTTTGCATAAAAATTGACAGTCTAGTAATAATTAATTCTCATCTACCGCTCGGATCTCTTTTTGCAAGTTAATTGCAACGTAGTAAAGTAACTGGCTTTGTTAATAGACAATAAACCCAGAGAAATCAATAACCCTTTCGAGAGAAACGTCATCAGCGCGCGAACCGGCCAATTCACCGATCATTACCGATTGTCACTAAAATAAGAGCGCATAACTGAAACACTTCGCGTATGCAAATACGCCGGGCGAATGGGTGCCCGGATTTTGAATGATTTAAGCCGACACGTTCACTCCGCGCGGTCTTATCACTTTTACGACGCCGTCAGTTTTAACTTGGCTCGTAAACCACGGAAGCTACTCGAGAGTAACGCTGGATACGGAAGCGATATTTGAATTCCCTTAAGCGGCGGAATGGAATTTAACGCGAGTAACCTTATTTTAATTACCCATTCGCGAACACTCGTTCGGTTGCGCATTTTACTATTGATTCCTCGTACAGTGATTTACGAACGACGCCGCGCGTGTTCTATGCGATATCAGTCGCATTGTTTTGATATTGATTCGAAAAATGTGAATATCGGGCGACCAATTCCGAGGCGAACGATACGTGCTATTTTCGCGTGTAAAAGCACGCACGATGACGTGACCGTGCCAGGCCAGGATTTCTTCGTATTCGCGAATCGCGTCAAGTTGTAGGCGAGATTTCTGGAAACTGGCGGTGAACCGGCCGTTTTTGGTCATTCGGCATCGTTCACGCGTAGGACGATCTTTATTACGATTATCCTTTCGCCAGGAAATTGCTTTCGAACAGAGAAACGAGGATTCTGTTTATCCCCATATTCCAAAACGGACGCGAGTAATTTTAGAAACGTTTACGGTTCCCCAAAATAACTCAAGTTATAACGAATTAAATATAACAATTATATCTACTTTCGATCTGTTTGGGGATAATTTCATTGTTGCAATTGTAATGAAAAAATCCTATGGGATTTAATGATGTCGGAATCGTTCTAATTTTTGGTACAATTTGCTTGTAGCGAATTTTATTTACTCGAACGAAGATGGATCGACCATTAATTTAACAGCTCGGTGGGTTGCTGCCTCGAGGTCACCGTTTTCCCGCGTTCTAGTCCTCGCTCGCGACGCGTTACGAAATTAACGGTGGGATAACTCGAACTCTAGCCACGAGGCTCGTTCGAATGATTGATCATTCGCCGGAGAATCGCGTACGATCGGCGAAAATCTGCGACGCAGCTGTGCCGATGTTTCCGCACAAACACACGCGGTACGTCATAGCGGCTCGAATGTAATGGGAAGACCGCAGGCAATTTTAGCCTCGCAAAAATGCGGTGAATTATGAGATGAAGTAAACAATAACTGTGACCCGATGCAAAAAGTATCAAGGTCATATATTTGGGGAGATGAATTTCGATTCGATATTAAATTTCTACGAATGTGTATTTTTATATGTAAAAGTAATCGTTCAAATTCTATATGGAGACGTACAAGACTTATAATTCTTCATTTAGTTTTAATTTTTGTTATGTATTTTAAGTAATAATTTCAAAGGTGATATTATTTCAACTCTAAAATATTTTTGACAATTATATAAAATTACAAAGTTCTGTCATTGTTCATAAGGACTTTTATCAATATAAAATCTCGACAGGATCTCAAAGTTTGTAGAGCTTACTAAAAATACCTTGATGTTCTACTCTTATAGTAATATATTTTTCTCTAAGTCATTGTTGCATCTGTACTTATTATAAGTGAAATGAAAATTTTGCTATTCAACATCATCACGCGAGATATGCAAAATTTTGCGTAGTGTCCCATTAACCCCTTCGCTACCAAAGCCTCGAGAGAAAAACTGCCACCACAGCCCAAACGTCTTGTTATTTAAATACGATACCAATCGTCATTTATTTTTGTGGGATGTATCTATAACGTTCTAAGAGAAATGAGCAAGTTTGCAAATTGACACACATAAGTGACACTGGACTATAGATAGATAATTCCTTTGGTAGCCCCGTCGTCACATATATGTGACACTTTTGATTAAAATGATAATGAACATCCGTCATATATTTGTGACGCCGGGCACAGGTAAAAAAATCGGATCGTCACATATATATGTGACGCAGGTAGCGCAACATGACATCTATAAACTATGAAAATTTCAATGCTTTATTTTTTTAGTGCTTTTTTAATGTTTTAGTTTTATGTAAGGGGTCATACATTAATTCCTATACGTAAATCCCTCGTACATTAATTCCTAATTAAAGCGAAGGAGTAATATCGTCGGGTAAATCGGCATGCAAACGTGAAACGTAAAAGCGTAATGACAAACTCTAAAAAGCTTTCTTTTATGCTTTGAGTATCCAAGGTCGTCTATTAAGTAGAACAAGGAAAATAATTCCTGACCGGGGTATACGTGTAACCGTGCGCGCGGAGCGCGAAGAGGTGCACCGATGTGCAAAGTGGAAGCAAAGCGCACAAGCGCGTGTGTGCAAGCCGCGTGGAGAAGGACGTTACCGCGCAAATATCGTGATTATACTTACTTACCGTGGCTTCCGCTGGACACGCCTCTGCCTTCAAAGCAAACCATGCGGGCCTCGTTGATTCACCCTTCCATTTGAACCCTTCGATTGCCGGTCAAGGTTGCCGATGGGCCTTGAATAAAATGTAACATAGGTTACGATTTTAGAAACGAGAGCTACGTGGAAAAGAAAGTGAAACAAGTATACTCGTAGATCGAATCAATAAAACGTATCGCAACTTATTACTTAATACTTTTATAATACCGTACGGCATAACTTCATTTCTGCTAATTAAATCAATGATTAATTCGTCACGGACTTGCCGCGTGTAAATAATTACTTTGAAACGTAAATATAAATTGAGAAAGTACAAGGGCACCGGGAGAGCATTCAATTTATATAACAGTTTGCACGGGAAATTAATTTGGGAGCATCTCACGCAGAAGGGACCAACGGTCGGAGAGAACCGTACAAATGGAAGTAGCACGGTTCGCGTTAAAAGGCGATTACTCGCCGAGATAAAACTGAGTGATTTGTGTTACCGTCTCTACCGTTCCCCGCATTACATAAACGCGCCTTGGAAATTAATGGGATGGCAATGCCTCGGGATGATGATTTAAAGGGTACAGTTTTATAAGCGAAAGAGAGCTAAATAAAAATGTGAAGAAGAATTTTTAGGTCTGGTTTTCAGGTACACGCGATACTTATCGCCTCTTGTTGAGGCCGTAAGTGCTCTCGGAGAGATTATCTCGCAATCAGGGAAGTTGTCAGCCCGAAACGACGTACCCTGCAGCACCGATCCTTCACCGAAGAAAACAAGTCCTACGCGGGGGTGGTTCGATTTAACGCTCGGAAAGCGATCTTGAATGAACTCTTCTAGCCAGTCGCGGATTCCACGTTTCCTTCTTTTATTTTCAGAAACAGGCTGAAAGTAACAGGGGATGTCTACGTTTTTGCAAGATTAAAGGAAACGAAATACGCGCTCGCCGTTCCATGTCTGAATCAGTGCGATCGATCTCAAGCACTTAGCGCTTAAAAGTCTTCTCCTTTCTTCGTTAAATTCGTAAAAAGAATAACACACGCCACGTGTGTGTAATTTCGACGAGCACAGACTTCTACGTAGATAATTTATTCGGGGATCGATTCGAACAACAAACAAGGTGACGATGATGAATATTAAATTCGGAGCTACAAAGGGGAAAGGATAACGAGTATACTACTCGAGAGCTCGTGTAACCTTCGGGAAAAGAAGATTCGATTAATTAAGATACGACAATTCGGAGGTGATTAATTACGCGAGGGTCGTATGATCCACGATGTTCCATCGGTTTCGTAAATATGAAACGGCTGCTGGTCGCGCACCCTCGATGAGGATCGTTCATTTAAATAATGGATGCACGTATAAAAGAAAAGTGGAGGACTCTGGAAAAGATAAACGTGGTCGCGAATTATTGCGCCTGCCTCGAATCATTCTTTTCCTGCCACTTTGAACAATTTTGTTTTAACCTTCAATTTTAATTCATTAAGACGGAGGATGGCATTTTTATTATCAATTTACTTTTAGTATGAAAACAATTTAGTCTACTTTAATACATTCCCCTTATCGTGTTACACATTCTGCGTTTATGGCAAACAATAATTTAGGTTTCGTTCTCCAATTTCATGTTCGAAATTTTTACTTTGCATACAAATTTACGGTTCTTTGTACACAACGAATTTTTCTCCAAATATTTGGTGAATTTCTCATAACTGAAACTAAATGATTTCACATACGAATACTTTTATATTTCTATCTTTACATCTGGAAGAAAAATATTTATTAAATGAGCTTCTCTTGCGGTAATATTTAAACTCGTATATGTATATAAAATTCAATTTATCAATGATAGCAATAATTATTTTGTAACATGGTTAATACATGTAAAAACTAGGCTTCTTTCTTACCAATAAAATAAAGAGATGAGAAAATGTTTTGACACGACGTGTGCATATTCATTTAAAACTGTCATTCATCCATTTACATCTTTTTATGAACTGAGGATAGCAGTCGCTTATTTTTGAGCAATTTTTCACGGAGTCTGCAGAAAACATTTTGGCTACGGATTTCACTCTTTCTTGTATTTAACCACGAATTAGAGTACGGGTGTCAATTGGGCGGAGGTTGGAAAGCGAGGAACGCGTGTCGCGCAAGATAAACGTTACCACCCCGCAGAGTGTGGCCGATAAGCGTCATCAGGAACGCCTTGAAACTTGAAACACGAGGAAGAAGCGTCGCGAAGATTTATCGCCGAGACGCTCGGGTTCGTTCGCGCCTAATTATCGTCCTTAATTAAAGGTCGACGCATGGAATTTGCAGAAGACGAAATACGTCGTGCCGTTCAGATTTATTCGGAATTTTTCTCGCCTCACGGAAAGCTCGCAATTACGTCGGTTCATTAACACCGACGAGGCTCGAAGATCGGCGAACGGCTTCGTCGGATTTTCGATCGAAACTGACGCAATGAAATTAATATAAATAACGTGATTTCACGTTGCAACACGAGTATGAGGGATTCGTTAACGCGGCATTATTTATACGCAAGCGGTTTGCAACAATATCTGCAAGTTGGCACGACTCGGTCGAAGAAAGTGAAACAGGTGAGGAACGTAGAAAAATTTTGTACCGCGTTTTTCTTTCCGGCTGTCAAACGTTTAATACGTTCGATCTAGCCAAGGCGACAGTGCGCTCGTAAGAAGTGAAAAGCCGCTTCTGTTACTCGTTTTGGGTTAGACACGGACCACGTTATTCTGATCACACGCGCGTCATTTGGCAGAGCACGGGTGATACCGCGGCACTTCTCGTACAACAATGTTATAAATCTACGTCACGCGGTTACATAAATATTCTTCGCGTTCCTTAGATTATACAGAACGTGCATAACGTTCTAATAATAATATCGACACGTTCTAATGACGGTTTCCACGGTTAAAGAATCGATCCCGTCCGTCGCGGTATTCACACGACGAGCCAGCCGGCCTGTTCATTTTTATTTTCAACGCGAACTTTCGTCAATGAACACGACCACGCGGCACTATAATTAGAAACAATGCGACTCCGCGGGCTCGTCGATCGCGCAAATTAAAATAAAAAATTTTTCTTAACGCCTCCGACGAGCGGGGGTAAAAAAACTGTGAGTGATCAACGGGAAAGATATTTTCGTTGGTCTATCAATACCCGCACGCGTTGCTTCCCCTCCCTTATGCTCTATTTTCTACGTGTGTAATAGATAATATACAGTACAATTTTATATATAAGAACGGTTCTTTCACATTTGCCAACGAACCGAACTCGCGCGGCCAACCTCGCATTACAAAATTCCCTATTCCAACGAGAAACGAGATCGCAATAACAATTCACTTGCCCAAACTAACAACCAGAAAACATCCTTCAATCGTTTGCCAAAACAATTCCAGACACAAGTCCCTCTCCTTTTCCATTATACACACGTTTTTAACACCGATCTGTCCGATTTCGATCGCGCCTTTGGTACCAAACAAAAGAAAACTCATTGAACGAGACAACGAGATCCATTAAAATTCTAAACAGTTTCGAATAGAATTCAAGCAAGCTGATCGATCGTAACGTTCTGAAGCACTCCGTACAAAGAGACGATCGTCTCCAGCATCCAGTTATGATAGAATTAAAGCATTCTTTAAATGCCATTCCATTTCTCCTGTATTCCTCCATATGCCCGGTGTGCATATTTATTTATAAATTCCAATGCTAACATACACGCGCACAGAATTGTTCTCGCGTGCATGAAGATGGCAGTTAAATATAATATGTACTTTAGTAAGCGATATTATCGGAATATATGCATCAAAATATTTTTTCAGGTTATTCAAATTCCAATATAAAAAATTGATGAAATAACTATAAAGAATGATCAGTTTTCATTAAAATTTGTATTCAAAGTAGAATTTTATACTACTATTTATTACTGATTTTATATTACCTCATTTAATGATTTAGTACAATATTCCAATTGAAATAATTTCTGATCGTTATACTGATTTGGTATGTTTGTCAGATTTTTCAATGAGTGAGAAGTAGTCGGAAGTATTTTAAGATTTATGCCACGTTTACCCGTTCATAATGACATGCAACGACGCGACGATGGCCGATCGACATAAACACTTGTTGCGAATCGATTGAATCACGCTCGTTAGTTAAATCCTGTCCACGCTAGCAATTTCGGCTCTGCCAGAAAAGTGTCATTTGATTTCGCATGGAGATCCTTCGGCCAGCGTTGTTCCAAGCGTTTTGATACTTCCCAAATATCTAGTAACACATTTTACTGCAACCGCGGTTCGGCAATCAATTTAATTAAAGTATAAAATAAGTTAATCCACAAATTGAAAAATCAGAATTAATGAAACTAAAATCCACGATTGGGCAGAGAGCGTATCAATCCTTATCGATAAACGGAGTACGGAAAATTCGTCATGTATGACGATCGATCCTTGAAAATGGCCGTCCAGACTCAACGAGTAGGAAACGGCCGGAATAACGGGTACCCTTCGTCAGTTAGAACTCCCAAGAGGCTTAAGCCGGCTCATGATGCAATTAACCATCGTTGTGGAGCTCGCTCATGCAGTTAGCCTGCGCCATTCATCGAGGATCGTCTATTAGAAGGAAATATTCACGTGTGGATAACGAAAAATCAACTTGCTCTACTTCTGTACTCTACTTCCTTCACGCGTAGGCAACCGATCCTTCGTCGCGTTTACGCGAAGCCCCTATAAATTAGCATTCGCTTTTAATGTATCCTGATATCAGATATAACAAATATGATAACAATTATCCGATAAACCATGTAATAAATAATAAATCATAAACAATTTTAATAATTATTATAATTCCACAAAACCTCAAATAAAAGAATGAGAACGATCTTCGTGATACAATATGAGGATACGATAGAATAAGATTTACGTCTTGAGGCTTGCGAGTAGTAAGCAACGATGATACGATACGAGGGTAAGATACAACTGAAGATACACTCTAGTACGCGGCCTACCTTTCACCGATAAAACCATCACGGCATCTACTTTGCCTCTGCACTGCCGTCATTTCCGTTTTTCGAACACGCGCCTTGCGTCACGGCTTGTTGCGTGTCTCCGCGCGAGAGTAATCCGTCGATCCAAGGAGACAGAGAACATGCTCGTTACGGTTCTATCCAATGCCTTTTTACAACCACTTTTATTATTCTTTATCGGTTTTATCTCGTGCGTCTGCCCCGTTACGGCGTTTAATTAATAAGCCGGGCTCTCTAACGATACGCGATATCTGACGATAACGATGGAAATAACCAGGATTCGGATGATCTAATTTTGCTTCTATTTGGCTGGTTCTCGGCCGGCTACGGAACCGCCAACGGTAGAAATTTGCGAATAAATATATATGACCCATACACGAGGTTCGTTGTCAAAAACCAATTTCAATAAATCGTAAAAAAGAAAAGGCAAGGTTCCGGTCAATTAGGAATTTTAAATAGCTTCGAAACAAATAGAATTTCTCGCCTCTAATTGAGCATTGCTTCGTTTAAAAATAATCTCGTATCATTTACCGAGTCGAATTGGTCGGACCAGCGACAATGCGAACAGACTAGTGCGCACGTATATTTCAGCGTGGCTGTGAGAACCTCGCGCGAACGTTGAAAGAACCGAGGTCAGAGACGAAATCCGACCTGGCTAGGTGTCACCGTCGTCATCGGCGGCTCGCGGTGCGTTCAGGTATCGTTCGAAAGAAACAGGAACGAGCGTGGTACCAGTCCCGTGGGGTGGTTAGCGACGATCTGGTGGAGGCTGCGGACCGAAATACACTCGCACGGCCAATTCTCACCAGCACATCCGCGATTATCATTGCACGTGCACGCGGCCACCACTTTAGACGGTGGCCAAGCTATTTCAGGCGGGCCAGCCAGTGCCATGTAGCGAAACATGACCGTACGACCACTTCTGTTTACCCGAGAGTTAAGAATTTTATTCGAATGGCCCCTAGATTTCTCGCGAAGAATTGACACGCGTTTCGAAGACATAAATCGATCTGCAATTGTACGAACAGAATTAATTGCATCTACACTCAATCTAGATTTTATTTATTAATTTGAAAAATATGATTCAAGTCAACATTTATTTTATTATTTAAGTAATCGTGACATGTATATATTTGTACACGTTGGATTCAGTTTTTGTATTTTCTGGAGATGGAATAAATTTCTAGAGATGCGATAAAATCGACGGTTTACTTATTAGTCGATAGAATTTATTTGAAGAAGCTCGGCTTTTTATGAACGTTGCGATTGTTTAACGAACGTTAAAATCGGCCTTGAAATGGGTGCGATAAATTTTTAACAGGCTCTGGTATCAGGAATGAAAATCAACGTTGAACGTGAGAAAAGGCAGACGTCGCCGATTAATTTCTCAACGGGCGAAAATTTGAACCGACGATTACTTTTTGCGCGAGATATCTCCCCGGTATGTACATATTTTCTACCAGACGCGCTGGTCGAAGGAAAGTTTCGTGCGGCTCGATAGCCGCGATACATCATGCGCGACGGATATAAGCCAGAAAGGGTCTTCACCCTCGTAACCTATACGGAACAGGTTGGACTCTCTGCTCGCATGAGAAGGCAGGGTAAATAGAAAACCGGCTTCAGAGTTGGACGTTTGATAAATAGAGGAACGATCGTAAAGCAAACACTTCTTTAAGGGCAATCTCGAAAACACCTATGCTTCGAGGAGGGATCATATATCTACAGTGATTCCCATCAATATTCGAGCACATTTTAACACAGGACAACTTCTCTAATACTGAACCCAACAATTTCATCTCTTTTGACATACCAGAATGATCGGTTTGTCGAGTAACGATAACCTATATATATGTATATGCATAGTGCATGCGCTTTCGGTAGTTTACTATTGCAGATTTTACGCACCGATGGAAGAATCGAATACGTAGAAAATATAAAAAAGCATGTAACGAGCAAAAAGTACAAAAAGACATTTTTTTAGATTCATATCACAAAATGTTCAATTCGATACAAAAATCTGCGGTACTTCCACGGAACGTGGTTGAACGCAATGACCGACACAAAAAACAATTAATGTCCTTTTATATAAAAACGAGTTTAACCGAACGGAAGACGACAAAATGGATAAAGCGTTAAACGGGGGAGTAAGCAGAAGTCGTAAAGATAAAGTGGGCTAGCACGAAAGCACGGAGTTCGATGCTGATCGAGTTTCGCGAAGTGGAGCAACCGTGTCGCGAGGGTAAAGAAGAGTAAAGCGGAGACTCGGCGGAAATTCAATAACCAGTAAAAGTTTCCGCGGCGGAGGATCTCTCTTTCTCTCTTTCGGTTACGCCGCGCCGCATCTGATGAAACAGACTGTTGCTAGACGAAGCGTCGCGAAATTAGAGGGTCGATAATTAATCTGGGTCGTTGTTTCAAAGTTGTTACTTCTTCCACGCCTTTCCTTTGCGAACCGATTTCTTTTCTTTTGTTACAATCTCGTGTAACGTCTCGTTCGATAAAATATGAGAATAAACTACTGTTAATCTCGTATGACCATTTCTATTATCACGTTCCAACTGACGAGGATTTTTCTTGTCGGTGAACAGTAAACAGTCCCGAATCGACGGGACGGGATTTTTTATCTCGAGGCGTTTCGAAGAAGCGAGCAAGGGTTGACCCGAATAACTCGAGCCGGCTCGTTGCTACGAGCGACTTTAATCTCGATTCCGGTAAGATTTTCGCGGAACCATCCTCGTATTTCTAGGCAGCGAGGTTTTTGAGGTGGCTCCCAGCTAATCTCCATAATTGAATTAGAATTAAAGACGGTGAATAACCATGATGTTCACCGCGACAATGGCGGTGGTTCGTTAAGTTTCGCGATGTGCACAACCGGGATGAAGGTAAGTTTACTCAGTGAGAAGTATAAACGAAACACGATTACGATTCTATGAAAGCCTGCACGGAAACCTACTATGTAACCCCGACTAGCTTGTAAAGATATTCTACCAGGAACACGCGGATTGTATAATAATCTGAATTACGGCGTAGGCACCCTTGGAATTCTGAATCAAAGGGAGTTCGTCGATTAAACGTGTCTCTTTGTAGTAACCGTATTACCTCTCGTAATTGACAAACGTACCCGTAATAAAACGAATTAGATGAACACGTCCCGTTGATAGTACACGCAAATTAACAAACAATATTCATTAATTCATTATCGTAATTAAAATACGATCGCACAAAATTCAGTTCCATTTATATTAATTCGATGATAGAAATAAGAAGAGGCAATAGGATTAAAATTCTATTCAGAGATTCTTAACCCTTTAACCGCGGAATTTAATTTACGAAATTTTATTTTCTACTAATTTAAATATATAAAAAATCTGATACTTTAAATGCTATAGATTAATTCAATAAACTGTAACAGCTACAGAATTCATGTGAACGATGTTATAATAAGATCAATTGTTTTATACGAGTGTTTTTATATTTAAACAGATTATCAATATTAATCGAAAAAGATTTAGATTTAGACTGACGTGTATACATATCGAACGCAGTTAACTGATTAAAAACAAAACGAAACAAGTCTTCAATTGAAAATGGCATGAGAACCGAAGGGTGAAAATTCGCTCCGTAAGTAACCGAATTCTCGGGGGTAAATTAATTGAATGAGAGGAGAGGTAGAAATAAAAGAGTCTTATTCGTAAACGCGGGATTCACGAGGGCGTAATTTTCGGTGGACCAGGGCCTCGGGATCGGCAGCCGAAGCGCGTCGAGAAGCAACGGCGTGACCCACTTGCTTAAACGCTGGCGAAATAATATTCCGCTTGGAAGAGAAGGAGAGGGACTCGTACACACTCGGTCGTTTCCATATGTACAGTCGGCGGCAATAATACAGCCCGCAGACTCCATTTACCCGGCTCTCCTCCCTTAGCCCGTGAATACTTACTTTTTCTAAAATGAGGCTGCTGGCTGTCGTGCCGCAATCGATCAGCGGGCGACGAGCAGAGCTCTTCTCGTAACGACCTTAGTAAGTAGATGGATCGCGCGATAAATTGCGTCGTTAATGTTTTAATGCTCGTCGAATGACGGTTGATCGCGACGCCGCCGGCTTGGTGTTCGACGCGTGGCTCCTCTAATCCGACTAATTAACTTTATACTACTCGAGAATGGGATTAACATGTTCGAAGCCGGATACGTTGCTCGAACACTAATAACAGTCCGCGTATATTCATTCTATTATACGCGTATTTCTTGCCGAATGCTAAGCCACTTGATTTCAAAGTTTGTAATGGGATATCGATAACGAAGCTCGGCGTATTAGCTAATAATCACGATTCACGTGCGATTTAACGTTGAAACGCGAAATTGGCAAAGTTTTAAGCGGCGAGGCGAGGAGACGAGTCTGGTCGGAGGCAGTATTTTTAAAAAATCAATCCCCGCCGGCAGAGGGAAGTCGGAGAACGCGGACGATCGAAGGAAACGCGCTGTCAGCGACTGTACATAGGAATCGAATCCGTCAAGAGAGTCGCTTTGTAATCGCGGACGAGCATAAAGGGAATAGAAGCACCACGACAGCGTTCCACGACAAACGACGATGTATCGTTCCACCGTTCGCAATCGCGGCACGGCACTTTGTTAATGCCCGACGAATGCGGGACGAAGCGCCGGCTTTGATGATTATTGTTGCTCGTATAATAGAGAGCTGCGCGACGCGAAATGTAAAAGGCTTTCGATACGACGCTGCCACTTTGTTGATCTATCGGTTTCGTTTTCTCTCTGTAACTAAATAATAAAGTAATAAATGTAATAATGAAACGAACGAGTTTCGATTGATTGCGGCGTAGGATAGAGTATCCAGGATGCTGCGGATAAATCATCGAATTCCGGAACAACGTAAACAAATTCCGACACTTTCACGCGCATGTATAATTTATAATGATACGAATACGATACTAGAATATTCGCTAACTGATTAATAAATTCATAGAACGAAATAAACGGATGCGAGGGAAAGTAATGAAGAAACAAAATTAAATACGAAATCGTGTGAGGCGCGTGTGAATTTCTCTATGGATATATTGATCCGTGGCCCGAGATCCGATGAGTTATCTGCAGGTGAGAGAGCAGCGAACGCCGATGGAGACGAAATAGTCAACAGAGTGGATAACGTTCCACGAAACGTCGTTAATGCCGAGTTTTTTTACGATCCGCGTCCATCCGGTTAAGTCGGCAGTCTGCAGACGGTCTGCGGTATCTCATCGTCGTGGAATTTACATTTTCGACGAGGAGAGTGTATTTCAGAGCGTACCACTCACCCACATCCCGTGTATACCGATGTAAATTCCATCCCCAGGTGTCGCGGGCGCGTAACACCGTTTGTTCGCGCGCCGCCCCGCTCTACCTATGCGTATACGTGACTCATGCGGGACATTTTGAAACGCGGTCACGTTTTGGCAAAAACAATGCACCTTATTACCAAGTGCAAACGTTCCCGGGGATTCGTCACATCCCGTCTGCATGCGGGATCGTTTCGCGAACGTGATTTCTCGTTTCCAGCTACGTACGTCTGAACCCGGCATTCGCGGAGCTCAGAAACACATGTACAAATTATGAAAACCCGTTCACCTACCGGCAGTTGATTAATCTTATCAATTTTAACCCTTTCGCTTCGAACGACGGATATATCCGTGTTCCACATGAAAATTCGTGAAGTCGATCGCCGGATATGTCCGACATACATTAATATAAATAAATTAATATAAATAATTAAACTAATAATATAAAGATAACAATTATTATATATAAACATGAGAAGAATAATGTAATAAAATAATGTAAATAATATTAATATAAATTAATATTATATATATTTTCATCTACATACATCACTTTCGTCGGGAAGTCCCATTCAAAAGTATTGCTAAAGCGGGCCGAACTGCCGTAGCGAAAGAGTTAATAGTCGACTTCAAAAAAGAAATTGCGATAAAATTCTATACAGTTAAGATCAATTAATTGGTAACTGATAAGAATTATCCACTTGATGAACGAAAGAAAAATAGGCAGGTGAACAAGATCAACGAACAATCGAGAGGAAAGATAACAGGGGGATGACTTTTCGCAGGCACGTATCAAGGCCAATGGTATCATGGTATGAGGCACGGGTACGGCATGCGTGCGAGCGCGCCTTTCGGTTTGGCAAGTCATTACAAACCCTCGAAGCAAGTAAGGGCTTCTTTGACGTCGTTGAGGAGCGCGGACGACGGTGCCGCGGTCGCGCCTACCCCGGAACCGACTGATAGAAGGGATCGTCGTGTGGGCGACAGCAGGGGTGGTTTCGTCCTGAAAGCGAGAAGCGACAATCCTCCGGCGAGGCGGAAAAGCCTCACGGAAAAATCACTGAAGAAGAGCATTCTCTCGGTAAAGTGTAACCTTAATCCCACCCTTACGATTTTTCTACTTAGACGGCTGCGTGGATTGAAATTCTTTGAAGTGTAATATATTCTAGTCTTTTTACGAGCAATAAATTATTTATAGCAGTGAAGTAAAAAAAATATATATATATATATTTTAGATGGAAGTTTGTTTTATCATTTATTTTTAATGCAATATGTATTTCCGTTTGAGATTTTTGTATATTTCTGTACATCATGCGCAGCGTTTCAATGCTTGCATAAACGTATAAAGACCGCGGTCTAGTAATAAGGAACAGATTAACTCTCAAAACATAAAGTCCACTTTGCGTTGGATATTTTAAGCGGCTAAGCTGCTTGAGCAGTCATTTAGCGACTCTCCGAGGCGGAAATTTAAAGGACCATCGGTTATGATTTCAGGGGCTGAAAATCAGAAAGCAGAGGAGCACGGGTGACCTGGAAAAACACGGAACCAGCGGCAGTATTAGAAGCAACACGAGTTCGGCTTCGTGGATGTCGACAGAAAGCTCACAGAGTCAAGCCTCGGCATCCGTTCACACAGACAGCAATGCGTCTTTTGTCATCGAGGTATGATTTCAATTTTAAATAAATTTTCTCACGAATCTCTCGAAAACGACTTGACACGGTAGTCACTACAAACTGAAGGATTGTTAAACGTAGATACAACGGAATTTTGATTGCAGGACGAGCAGATGGACGCCGGTGTGACTGAGACCTACTTGGGTGAATGGAAGAACGACAAGAGGACGGGGTTCGGTATATCGGAGCGTAGCGACGGCCTCCGGTACGAGGGAGAGTGGTTCAACAACCGGAAGTACGGTTACGGCGTGACGACGTTTCGCGACGGCACCAAGGAGGAAGGGAAATACAAGAACAATGTGCTGATCACCAGCCAAAAAAAGAAGCATCTGTTCCTGATCAGATCGGCGAAGTTCCGCGAGAGGATAGAGGCCGCGGTGAACGCGGCGAAAAGGGCGAGCAAATTCGCCCTTCAGAAGGCGGATATCGCGATCTCGAGAACGGCGACTGCGCGGGGCAGAGCCGAGCTGGCGGACGCCGCGGCGGAGCAGGCGAGAGAGGACTCCGAACTGGCTCAGCAGACGGCGAAACAGTTCGCGCCGGACTTCCGGCAGCCCGGCTTGGAAAGGTTACGGAACAGGGAGATACCTAAGTACGTCCCACCGCCTCAGGACACAGTTCCGGCGAAGAGTATCCTTCATAAAACGACCAACGTGGATCAGCCAGGTTCCACGCCCATGAAGAGTCCGACGTCGGACACGACCTCGCCGACGAACGCTTCCATGACCGCTAGCAACGTGATGCAGTCGATCAGGAGGGCCAGTATGAAGCCGCAGAGCCAACTTCCGCAGAATCAACTGTTGAGCAATCAGATGCCGCCTCAGAATCAGCTGCCGCAGAACCAGTTGTCGCAGAGCGAGCTAGCGGATCAGGTGACACCAGCTCAATTGGTCAACCAGCTACCTCTGAATCAGTTAAACCAGACTACCTTGAGCGGCCAAAATCAGTACTATCAAATGCAATACCCCTCGTCGATGGCTCAAAGCCCTATCCAACAGGCACAGTACCCTAACAGTATACCGAATCAGTATCAGCCGCCGAGCCAGTTCTCGACTGGCCAATACGCCCCGCAGAATCAATACCCAGTTCAAGGTAGTCCCTATAATCAGCCGCAATATCAGCCTATGAATCCATCCCAGGGCGATCAGTATTTGTATCAGCAGCAACAGCTGATCGAACAACAAGGGTATCAGAATATGCAGCCATATCCTAATCAGCAGGTGTTAATTTTAATTGGATTGTTTCGCATTTGGTTTAAATAGAGGATACAGAGTGAACGTATACATTTGTTAAAACGTTACGATGTACACTTTCAGACCTCGTTGCCGAACCAATACGGGCCGCCCGGTCAGATGAATCAATACAATTCGCAACAACTTTACGGGCAACAGTCGCAGCAACAGCCGCAGCACCAACAACAGACCCAGCAGCAGTACCAGCCAGACGGCGATGCGCAACGACCAACGAGTGCAACAAGTATACGAAGGAACAGTAGAGTTCTAACTCCTCAGGATCGACCTAATACTATCGGTCAAACGTTAAACGACAGGTACGAAATTCTAACGTAGTACGATTAAAAATTTTTGCGAACGCGTCGACTTGATACTATCCCGTTCTCTACCGTTTCACAGACTAGATCATTACAAAAGGCCGCCCAGCCGCGATAGTTCCGTAGATCGTTACGCCAGAGCGCATTCCAGGTTGACTGGATCAAGACAACCGTCCGTCGATAAAACCGTCACGAATCCGCCCCAGGATATGCTCGACAGGTGATTTAAAAAATTTCCTAAAGAACATATCACCCTTTCGCTTTATTTTTGTGCTTCTAAATATCAACGAATCGAACGTCGAATTTCTTATTCAATTAATTAAGACTTAAACTACCAACGAAAGTTAAGTCAAATGAATTTTACTTTTATGACATTCACTGTCATATAAACATATAAAATGTTTCAATTCATTCAATCAATAAATAATAGTCGTTCTACACTAACTCTATGTAAAATAGTAAACCGAAGAGATTTGAACGTGTGTACAGATCAACAAGAGCACCGAGCGCGATTCGATCTGGCACCCCGTTGAACGGATCGGTGGTCGGAAGCGGCGCTGCGACGCCCACGTACGCCGCCTCGACTTCCGGTCAATTCGAGGGCGCCCTGCTGAAGAACCGAAACCTCGGACAGGATATTCTGCCGAGTCAGGGACAGCCTAAGCGCACAGAGAGCCTCTACGTCACACCCGGACGCGGTCCGACCGCATCCGGTGGCGGAGGCGGGGGCGGTGGCATGCCGAAGGTGAGTCTTTCTCCTCTTCTACGTACTTTACTCGATCCACCATGTGCTATACGTAGATATTATATTCGCATTATCCTGTCTCTCTCTGCTCGTCACGCGACCCCAATGTCCTCGCACTCTCGAGAGCCCGGAAAGGGAGTAAGCGAGCCCTTTGGATCGGAATTTCATTAAAAAAAACCAAACAAAACAGTACCCTTATACGTATGTGTATATAATCTACTTTGACGCTGTGTACCTAATGTCCCACGTAGTGTCCGTTCCAATTGGAAAGGATAGCAACTCATGTCTCCCCTTAAAAATTTTATTACTATCTCTTTGTCACCTTTCTCTAAGTAGATTTTAATCGACGATATTTTGCATCTCTTAAACTTTAATACATCTTACGTGCACTGCCTCTCGCAAGCGCACACAACTCTTTTCTACGAAAGGTTCAAATGTATTCGCGATATCCTTTCTATTTGGTTTTTCCCATTGATTCATCACTGGGAGTATGTGTTGAAGTTTACGATTACAAGCACAATCCCGTTCGACAAGTGTTCGGTGAGACCGCTTCAGTTCGACGTTCGCGACAACTTTTTCGGGGGAACGTACTGAGACGGTTTTCCGCGAGAGACGTGCAAAAATACCTGCAGATGTTAAACAAGATAACAATCGTGGTACTCGTTCATTCACGCTTCCCGCGAGAGCATTAAGGATTTATAGCTAACTATCTCGAAATAAGAACTCCAAGAAGAGAGAAAGAGAGAGAGAGAGAGAGAGAGAGAGAGAGAGAGAGAGTTTTCACATGAAAGGAAATACCATTGGGGCGTCGTAATCATTTAAACGAGCCTCGCGTATTTCGGAAATAGAACGGAATCAGAATCTCGTCCGTACGATATTTTCCAATTAACAAATTCCGTATTACTCTTATTCTCCTTCACTTACTTAATTTAGTTCCGGCTCTTACTTTTCAAATACTTACATTATTCATTTTATTCTCTGCCTGCCCGTTAGTCGCATCGTACGATTTAATTCTCGATCTCTAGCGAACGTAACGATCGTACCTATTATACAATTACTTTTCTCGCATTCGAATATTAGCTGCGTTTAGTTCACGCACAGTCATTAGTTTAGCGAACGTAATTAGGTAAGCACCATAAGACTTTTTGCTTCTCATCACGATTTCTCAGTAATCCTTTAATCAACTTTCTCTCGTGAACCGGGGTACGATCTCTCGCCTGCGAGCCGGCAAATGGTACCAACGATCGAGCTAGATCCCCGCTCGACAGGCAACGACTCCTCCACGAACTTAACGCTTTCTAATTCACCCTTCGAACGATCTCCGCCCTCGTTACAGCAATAATCGATACCACCGTCCGCCTCGATCCCGAGACCAGGCCGTCGGGCCAGGTATCCTCTCTGTCTACCTGTATCTTTTTTCTATCGATTTGTTTTTGTCTGTGTAACTGTGTGGCATTTTGTGCTGTGTTCTGTGCATGCCATCCCAGGACGCAGGCCGGACGGTCCCCGCCTTCGCCGCAACGTCAAAGGGCCGCGCAACCCTCTGAGTATAAGTATTAATAAATAAAAGTAATGTACAATACGAACACGTCGCGATACACAGAAGGTAACTGTACGCGTAGCGTTTCGGGGCGAGACCGAAATAGGGTTTCGAGATCGGCGCCAGTTCGTGACTAGACCCTGGATTCGAGAACAAAAGGGGATGTGCTCGAGGGCAGGAAAGGGTGATTTCTCGTTCGATTCCTATCGGGGATAAAAGAGAGCGCGGTAACCGCGTTAACTGATTGTTTAACAATGCGTGATTCGTCGATCGAGATCACCGACGGGATCGTACGCTCTATAATCGTAAGCTGTATTGTTGTTCGGTTTGGTAGCGTGTCTTTGGTGTTCACGATAGACGTTAATGTTATCTCCAGGGTATTCTCCGAGTTACCGTTTACGACAACGGTGCAAGCTGTTCCGCATGCTTCTCCACCGAAACAAGATAGTATTTCGCATTTACAATTTTCGAACAGGACAGAGAATATACGTTGAGAATCTAGGGTCTATTCGCGTTTAAGACAACTCTCTCGAGCTTTAACGAACGACGTATTTTTAACATTCCATATTCCATCTAATTTACGAAACGTTCACTCGAAAGTTTGTTACATTCCGACAGTTCACTCGATCTCGTGTCGTTCGAAAGACGCGAAACCAAAGTTTCTGTAATATCGCTGATGATCGAACACACTCTGGACGCGGTTGTTATTATTTAAAAGGCTTCCAGGTGCACGTCGTATCCGAGAGAGATATAGCCAACAAAGTAGCGGATAACGATCCCTTCTGATACGACTTCTACCCGGAAGACTCGAATAATAATAAGCGTCTGGATGCCGGCCGTGAAAGGCTAAAAGTCTCTGGTTGTTTGGACGGAGCTCGATTCGTTTGACGATGATGGTATCGTAGGGTCACGGTTTAGCGAACGGGTACCTCACAGTTTATACTCGAGCATCCTGAACGCCGCGTTAACACGGGAACCGAATGAGAAGACCGGATCCGTTGTTTGGTATGCGTTCGAGAAAGAAAATATTTTCAGATCGACCATTCACTCTCAACGAAAACGATCGCACGTGCTCTACCAGATCGGGGCATTAGGGTAAGGTTATAACCAGAACGAATGTCGCGGCGCCTCGGAACGGGAAATGAAACGATCGACCGAGTATGTTGTTAAAAAATAGATAAATACCTGTTAACGCGACAGGGTGTAAACATTAAAGTGATTTTATCGCTGACGATTCAAGCTATGGAACACATTCCGTTTTCCTCGTAAAAATCCTCGACGCAAATTGAGAAATGTTTACCGTAGGAAGGTTCTGTTTGCCTGACTTCTTCCAAGCATAAATCATCGTTCAGGTAGATGTATATGTACGTTCATATGTGTATGTACGACGTTCATGTATTCGCTCTGCGTAGCCTTGCCCTGACTGCGTCAGATCCCGAGATTTCTCAAGGTGTGAATTAGCAAGGAACACGTACCTGGTCTTAGAGTGTTATTAGCTACTATTGACTTTATAACTAGATAAATCGCGTTGATCGTCGATAACCCTTTCAGCTGAAAGCTTTGGCAATGATTTTCTTGTGAATCGAGAGAGATAAAAAAGTTCCTTTTCTCGTCCTGGTGTATAACGACGTTCTCGAGACTGAAAGGGTTCAATCGAATTCTGGGCGATGAACAATAAGCGAGCGCAATGTTCTTTCCGCCTTTTTGTCAGAAACAGAGTTATTTTTCTATGAGAAGCACAATAAACGTAGTGGAATGGATGGACGAATAGATACGAGAGGGCAACGCAAATAATTTGTGCTCAAACTTGTTACGATGAATTCTCTCTTTCAAAAAAAGGCAACAGTCGTCGTAGAGATTTAAGAATATCGAGCAAAGTACGAACACGTAATTTATATTCTGAAATGCTTCCAGGCAAATAGATAAGAGGAGATTCACTTTAATCCTATACACATAGATTGTAAACATACACTATGTATATCGATATAATACATGATAGCAAGAGGCGAAATTGACACGACCGAGAATTCGAAGTATTTGTACGATCTTCTATTGATTTTTTTAAACTGCATTTTTTTTTCTTTTAATTAAAAGATATCCTATGAGCCGACCATGAATTCAGGCGAGATCAGGCACGCACCTACTATGTACATACATATGCACAGAGAGAGCGAATGATTTTCAACTATGGTGTGTTACGTCCATTAATTAAGCGAAGTAACGTAATAATGTTACGTCCATTAATTAAGAAATTCACGGAATTTGAAGGTAAGGTTCGCGCGGTGTGGAGGCGGGGACCGGTATTTTCTCTCACCTTGCTATTTGTCCGTTTCTTTTTCTAACAAGCTTCGTACCTATTTTCTCGACTTCATCCCTTGACAATCTCGACGACCAAGACGAACACCTAAACTCCTGCAACGATTCTGTCTCTCACGGTTCACCATTCCCGGGTGTAACTACACGTGTATTATACTATACCTGTACCGTCTGAAATAAGTTCTTCAACGCCTGCCGAAAGTCACGTTCTCTCTCTACCCTCCCCCTTGTCCCACGTTCTACTTGTACACTTGGTGATTCCATCGATTGCCAGGGATGTGTCTTCTCTACCCTCCACCTCCACGCCGCTTGTTTTTCTCCTATTTTTTGATCAGATACATTATTTTTCTAACGCATGCTTCTATGACGTGGCATCACTCTGTAAAGTCTTAACGACATACTGTACCAGTTCCACGAGATTTAATATATATACACACATATTATATATACATATATATTATACATAAATATTATGTATACTTCATAGATGTAAGTGTGTACGAGAAAATTTTACTGTGAGAATTATTTAAATGAGTAATGTTGTATGAATGCATACGGTAACCCTTTCGAGATTGTAAAATATATACATACATATATATATATAAACGAGAGGAACAGTATTACATTGGAAATGTGAAACGTGACGAAACTCAAGCTTGGCGATAGTACGCCGGCAAGTTTGATAAAAATTTTTAATCTACTTTATAATATATAAGTTTAAGTTGAGAGGAAATATTTTGTAATACATTCGACCATGTTGACCATGTATTTTGCCCGATACCGGCTGCAAGATTTCTCGAAGGGGTTAGCATCTGTTCTCACTCGGCAAGCACAAAGTTCGGTACCAAACGTGCATTATGTATAAAGTTAATTCTCGCGACGTACCTCTGAACGTCAACGCGTGTAAAAGTTTCATACGTCGACGATAGAGCGACGCAAGGAAACCGTAAAGCTTGTGCATTATTAGGCGCGACCCTTATGCATACTGGTTTCTCGCGCACAGTTGACACAGAAACACGCGTAACAAATATCCTAATAAACGTGCGTGTCCGCTTGTACCATGCCTTGTATCGCATTACCGTTACGTGTCATCATAAATTGAAATAACAGAAGTTACTGGAACCATTTAAAAAGTTAAAAGCTCGCATTGATTCAATAACCTTCATCAAATAAAAAACGCATATGCAGATGAAGCCGAACTATAACAATAATAAACTATATTTTAATAATTCATACACGTTGATGCTAAGCTTTCCTAAATATAATCATATGTGACGATGATACAAGGCATGCTACAAGCAGATAACAGCCGTAACAGGATTTTCTATTTTAAAACTCAGTCTTTCACAAGTACAATTACTACGATCGCCTTTGGTGAGCGCCACGTTGAATTTTCCATTTGATCCATGAAACGGAGGTCGTAACACCTCGACGAACGTCCGTTAAACCCGGTCGTTTAGATATGTGAAACATAAAAATGGTCACGTTGTTGCTCAAAGCTGTACACACATACACACGCACACGCATGCATACACTCGCGGTAATTAAGAATTTGTACGAGAGATTAAAAAAAAAACCCTTTCTACGCGAACAAGGGATCGACGAGAGAGCTTTTTTTACGCCGAGGAACGAAAAGGCTTATTTCGAACGGAACGATTTCGATTCAACGTGGTCGCAATTGTACCTCGAACAATGGTCGTGCCTAAAAATAAACGAAACGGAGTTTCAGAAAGGAAGCGGAACCTTGAGACGCGATCGAATGAAACCTGGAAAATTGCGCGGGCAAATGTTAAACTGATTTTTTTCGAGGATTAAGCTCGGCGTGGAATTGAACGTCTCCCAAGTTCCCTTGAAACTACTGCGCATATTTTTTACGCGGAGTTTGTACCGGACGCGCGGGTGTCGCGTGTATCTGTTCGGCTCAAGTGCCAAGCTTCTCATGAAAAAAAAGAAAACTAATACGGAACGTGATCCCGCTTGATCGCGGCACGAACGACGGAATTTGATTATTTTCTCTTTTATAATAGATTCCAACAAAACCTAACTACATAGATACGTGTTATGTAACGAGAGTAACTTCCGTAACTGAGTTCCCCGGTAGATTAATCGATCGACCGTACCAACGGGAAAATGAAATACCCGTACGATTTTCAACAGCGTGCTCGAATTTCGTTTGAGCAAAATCGTAACGATGAACGAGGTATAACAAGATTCGACGTATTTTAATAATAAACGCGATTCGTAGCGTCGTGTTAGAACGTAGCTGAAGAATCTGTTAGACGAAGGCAGATTGATAAACGAGATCTAGCCGATCCGAACTACTAAACAATGTACTTCCAGGTTGCATTTCGAGAAACGATCTCGCGTCGATATTGAGTTATCGAGGGGAGTGATTCTTGTTAATCACACACAACGATAACTAACTACAAACGTTGGTTCGATGTATTGAATGTATTTATGTATAACGATATGTAAAAGCTGTTAACTGGCCGACAGATTAAAGCATGTCGATTAGGACGGACGCGTGGCCTAAAAATTTCGATACCTACATTACTCCTCGATCTCGACGATTATTCGAACTAGTACATAGTCGTTCACACATTTCCAAATTTAGTAACGAACACCTATGGGATCTTACAAAAACACATTTCATCAAACATGCATACGAACTCAAAGACTTTTAAAGACACATCGACAAGATAGTAACGTACTATTTAACGACGATGAATAATCTCTCAGGAATTCAGCAAAATAAAAAATGTCAGGGTAACTCGGTTTAATTGGTATGCTCAAAACTTGCCAAGGAATTTATACATATATCGAATGCATACACACAATTGTCGAGACAATGCGTATTGGCCTGAAAGCAAAGCGGTATTTTCGTAGCTGAAATCGAGCGGACGCAGATAGGGAATATCTCAGAAAGTATTATCGTAATACCTTTCCTCTCCGTTTCGATGCACGAATGACACAGGGAACTCTCGTGGAAAGAATGAAAGAAAACGATTCTATTTAATAATTAATTCGAGACGGTCGGATCGAGTTTTAATTGGGACCCGGCTGAAATATTCATCGGTTATCGATGCGCGAGGTTCGATCCGAATTACATGCCGTGAACAAGAAATTAGCATTGCAAACGACGCCGCCGGTCCAACTAGAAAATTGTTTGTGCATTTTTACGATCGTTTGTTCGTCGGTTGAACGGGATCAGTGATATCGGATCGCCGAGTCAACGACACCGTCCGATTAATTATTTCTTAATTAATACGTACCAGTTCGTTCGGGTAACGATCGCGAGCTGGGCGTCGATTGTACTTTTGCACGCGGTACTAAAGTACTGGCATCGAATTAAGTCGATGCACACGGAGAAAAATATATTCGGCGTCGCCGGTTAATTCGCGCATTGAGCAAACAGAGTTCAAGAGACCGCAGTAATAAAGTATACATGCATGCAACGAGAAACGGTGCCGCGATTAACAAGGCTAATTACATATTGGTGCACTGCGGCGATCAGAGTTGAAATACGATAATTAGTCGAGCCGGGCGGGCAGTGCACGACGTTAATGCATTTTGCTTATAGAAAAGTTAAATATACAGAGAGCATGTGTGAAGAGTGAGAAATATGGAAAACACGAAGAAGAGGAAATTGCTGTTTAAAACGAATTTTTCGGCAGCTGAGCCGAATTTATTACTAATTAATTTCTATCCTGCGAATGAGGACTTTCAAATGTTTCCTTACGCTCGCAGCGACGAGCGCGAACGAACGAGTTCGACAAAAATAAACGACGCATTACGCATCCAAGTTCAATGCTGAAATAAAAGCAAACAGATCTCTTTACGCAGCCAGGAGAAGTCCTCACGGGCATCAACATCCGGTCGGGAGCTCGACTAAAAATACCGATCAATACCTATCGTCCGATGGGATGGATCACGCGAAAAATATGCGCGTCTCCGAAATAAAGCTCGCTAGGCCAGTACGCCGACAGGCTGTCATAAATCAACGAGCGCCGCATCGGATCGACAAGGCTCTGGCATTCGGTCCGAAGCCCTGAGCATCGCGACGCCCGGTGTATGCCCGCCATCGTTGTCGTCGATGCTATTTCGACGTGAAAATAGTGGGGTGTCTCTCTATTTCGGTCGTACGAGCCAGGGCCGTTCAGTCGTTCAGTCTGCGGCCTGGCTTCCTCACCAGGAGGCCGTGCGGGTCCGAATTTTCTATTTTCCATCTGCCGTGAACCTGAGATACCGATAACCGAGCATCTGGAGAAAGATAAACGACGCGATTGGAAACGCAAACGAAATGTCCTAATACAGTAATTCAGAGAGACGCGAGCTATCAACCGGTGTTCCGGGCAGAGTTTCGAGCTACGTGCTCGTTAATCATCAACGTTAGAGAGTCCGCCGAGAGTTTTCGCACGAGGAGAGAAAGATGCTGTGGTCCGAGCCCGACGAAGAGGAAGAGGCGCTATTATGCAGCCCAGCTCTGATGGCCAGGAGGGCCTCGGAGTCATGGATCGTCGCACCTCCTGTGGAGGTAGGAACAGGGGCAAAAAAATGCTTCGAGGCCTCTGAGCAAGCTCTCCAATTAGGACACCTAGATTAACAATTCGTACAACTCGTTAAGTTTCCAAGTAGCAAAACGTTGAGAAGTACATGGCTAGTCCACGGTCGAAGTTGTGGAACGTAAAAGAAATAGTTAAGCTTGAGAGGCGTCAGCTGTTTGGGATTCAACTCGAATCGCGTAAAAAGATAAAGGAACTACTACGGGGCAAATTGTTCGATTAGTTCGATATCGGCTGGGATGGGAATCCCTGGCTCGAGAGTGCACCGGGAATGAAAGCCAGGCTTTTCCTTCTCGGAGATCGTACGACATTATCGGTGTAGTTTACAGCGTATTGGGGGAATAGCCTCGAAACCTCGCAATAGGGTACCGGTGACCCGTAGCGGTAGATACCCACAGCGAAATAAGACGACTTATTGCGATCGAGGCTAATTAAGCCGTATCGATGGCAATTATCGTCGAAGAGGGCAGTCATAGAGTCTAATTTTACGCCTGTTGCAACGATAACATTTGCAATCGTTGGGCAAACTTTGGGATTCAATTTTAAGTTCGATTCACAGCTGAGCAAGATGCACCTTTAATAGAATATAAGATGTTAAGTTACTACTTGTATTATCGTTAATATTGATTCGATTCAAACTTTCGAAGCGGTTCATTATCATCAGTTGCAGTAGAGAAATGTGCTCCGTCAAAACGATAACGAGTTCACAGATATTGATAAAAAAATATGTGATACATAGTTCGATAATTTTTAGTGCCCGGTTCTTATCAATCTCCCATGACTAGGATGGATGAAGTTAGTGTCGAAGGTCGACGAAACGCGTGAACGCGAGCTAGAATTCGCGGTCTTTGCATCATCATTACGTGCGATTACGAGTCGAGGTTACGCGTTTTGGAACCGGTCCAAGGATTCCTTGCCTTCCTCCCTTGTTCGCCGCCCCGTTTACTCGTCGCTTCGTCAAAATGTGCAACTAATGAACACGTAAACGTCCCTCGGGGCTCGACATCGCGCCAAAAAGAATGAAGTCCGCTTCTGACATGTCGGCCTTGAAACACATTTTGCCCAACGAACTTTAACCCTCGAACTTCGGACGTGATGCGATACAAATTTTTCTTGCTATTAATCGAGGTTGGCTTTATTGTTTCGCATCACTGCGATTATCAGATTAAGAATGCTCCAATATTAGCAATGATCGGTGATTCACATGAATCCGTGTTGATATTACAAATGAATTAAATGTAGAACATGATTGCTGAATTCCTGATAAGATTTTCGCAACTGTCTACAAAGTTCTTATCGTTCCGAAACTCGTTCACAACGTGTAACGGACAAAGGAAATTTTATATGAATATTAACTTTTGTTATAAAGAAAGACCACTTATGTTCAGGCGAAATCGTACGTAGAGATTCATATGGAAAAAATGTTTACATTTTTCTTTTGCCCGTTACCGATAAAAATAAGATACTCCGTGATCAATAGTTTTCAAGGACTATCTCTCTCTCTTTTTGCTTCCCATTTATTTTCTTCGTGCAGGCGATGCCCGCAGCGGCAGTGTCCCTTCAACGAAAGAAATCACTGCCGGATGTGGCACAACCGATTCAGCTGACAGCGACAGCACCGCTGTCAAGGGAGGAAGTCAGTGTCCTGAGCAGTATGAGGAGAGAGGAGATCCGCAGGCAGATCGACGAGAGCGAAAGGCTCAGGGCCAATCCTCTGTTATACTTGGTCAGTCCTCAGGTTAAAGTGAGTATCCAAACCATCGTCCCTAGTATGTACCTATTTTTCCAACGATCGCTTTATCACATACCATGAATAACATTAAGCCGGTTTTAATCGATATCAAAGTCTTAATCGAACCGGCGCCGTTTCGTCTTCCTGCCGAGAACCAGACCACTGCGATTTCTCATGAATGAACGAGTGTCGGCTTTCGTAGATCGGAAAGACATGATTGAAAAATACCTACAGTATGTACTTATTAGTCACTAAGAAGAGTCTACTCAACATAGATAAGTGAAACAAAAGAAATACGCTAATACGCGACTCTTGAGCTCGACTCTGCGTAGAACGTAGAATAAACGCGTAATAAACGGGGAGACACGACCTTGGAAAAATGAAAGAGGAATACTGAACCTCACGCTCGAATTGACGACGCAAAAACGCTCGACGTCTTATCGGTTGATTGCAAGAGTGGGTCGCACACGAGCACACGTATATCGATACGCGATTATGAATTCTTAATCGATTCGGTCGTTTTAAATGTACGGTACATCCGCGGGGTAAATATACTATGAATAACGAAGTAGGTAATTAACATGTGTAATAAAGAAAAATCTAAAAGAGACATTATGAATTTGCCTTTTAAATGACCAGATGGGGTCGCAGAAAAGATCTGAACGTACACGTACGTTTATCTACATACGTACGTGTACGTGTGAAAGCGTACGCATACTTCATCCGAAGTGTACGAATTTCCGCGATCGATTTTCTCGCAGCCAAATTACACACTGTACATACACATACCTCGTTAAACGATTTACGTATATTTTTCTCGGTATGCATCGATTTTCCTCGTGCCCAGTACCACGTAGTGCTTTTATTCGATAAATTTTTGTTTACTCTGGTTGTATCATCAAATTAAAAGGTAATGAAAACGTTTCTACGCGATACGCAGCCGATGAATCCGCGTTTGCTTACACTCGTTCACTGTAAACATCATATCGCAGTCTATATATTTTTGATAATTATGATGCCAAACAGCCGTTGCCAGCACACGCGACTCGAATTGTAAACAATTCCCCGCTTTCTCCACATTTTACATAGTTTACACTGCAATTACGTCGGTGCATCGGGAATCTTCTAAAATGTAAAGTTACTGTATTATTTAGCCCGTATTCCGGTTGCTATGAATTCCTTAGGACTTTCGTCACAGCGAAACTGCAAGACGTTGTACGTACTTAACCGACCCTCAAATACTACAACGCTTGAGGTCACACTCACAGGTGTAAATTACGACTTTAATTTTCTCAAGCTCTACGTCTAGTAATAACTTTGTTTCCCGACAAATCCAATTCGGTAACTCGTAAAGCGGGAAATTTTCGTACCAGAAACAAAAATAAAAAAGTTTACTTAAAATTACGTACACTATCGCTGGAAGCGGAACAGGTATTTAATTACTAATAACGCGAACGTTTCAGGACTGGTTCTCCCAGCAGCAGCTCGTGATGCTGGTGCTGTTCATCAACATATCCCTAGCCCTGATGTTCTTCAAGCTGCTGACGTAGCAGCCAGCCGACGATTGGGTTCACGGGCTCGTTGTGGACGTGACCTGAGACCCGGGAGCGTCGCGACGCCCCGTGTCGTCACCGAATACAAGGATCAAAACGATGAGAGCGAGGCGGCGATCGCGTCGCCTCGTGAGACTAAATCATGAAGAAGAACCGCTGAAAACGGCTTTGGAGCGATCCGACTCCTTGGTCCCACGGTTGGTGAATGGAAAGGAAACCATAGGACCACGATATTCGTATCGGAGCAGGAAACGCGGCCGAAGATACGAATGAGAGGGAATTTTTGTTGCGAGTACCTTGACGCGAGTACCGAGCACAAAGACTGGCGGAGGAATCGCGGTCGAAAAATTGTATTCAGTATCCTCCCGGAGTGAGCTCGCCGACGCGGTTCCATTTCGAAACGAAACTGGGATCACTTGACGGTGGATGATGAGAGTAAAGAGAAGAGCGGCTTGTTTTTTTCTCGCAACGTGTACCCCGCCCGGGCTCGCGGCGGGCACACCGTAGCCTGTATCATACCTATTTTTACACGGAATATTTTAATAATATAATAATAATTAATATTTGTACGGGCCCGGTCGGCCCTCGGTAACGAGCCGGGCCCTGTAACATGGTGCGCACACACGAGAATTTCTCTACACTTTTCCCGTTATTCTATCTCGACGATCGAATCGCACGAGCGCGGACACCAGAACGACTTTTATACACGAAGCTATAATAGAGCAGCTAGAGTAGCGTGAAAAAAAAAAACGAATTATCATTGTCCGGTGAAATTCTCGAAAGGGGGAAACGCGAAGCGAACGATTCGAGCAGATACATATTACGTATTTTTCAAAACGTTTACCAATCTTTCGACGTTTCGATGTAGATTCGTATTAAGACGATATATCGGTTTAGATGGGACGCGAAGCGCGGGTGACGGGACGAAGCGGAATTAGAGTTTCTATACAATTGTTACGATTTCTACGAATTTCAGAGTTGAACGGAATTACATACGTTGTTGTACGATTAACGATGTTAAGATGTATTCTCATGTATTATCGACGTGTCCATGTAATTGTATGGGTGTTATGTGGATATCGATATAAAAGAAGAAAATATAATTGTAATCGCGCAAGAGATCCTATTGGGAGATTCACTTCGTTTTGCGAAGTCTTTTCGTGTAGCCTTGCCTTCCACGTGAAAAAAAAAACTGTACATACATATAAAAGTACACTTTCCTCCAATTTTTATATAAACATTAAGTAGTAACGAGATCGGGTCACATTTTCGATCGTGGCGACGCGATCTGAATTTTTTCTCTCGATTGAGAATCGCACAAGAGGAAGTGGGAGGAGAAGTATAAGTAGAAATGTTAACCTCGGAATCGTGGAGACGGAGAAACCACGATAAAACGTTGTTTATCTCCGGGTGGTAACGTAATTGCATTATTTAGCGGAGTAGAGTCGAAGTAAATTAATTAAGGGCGGAACATCGATCGGATAGGGGAATTCAATTGGAAAAATAAAAAATGTTAATACTTTACGAAACTTTGATCTTGTTATCGCGGAACGCGTGAGAATCAGGAGTCTATTTACGGCCGAGGAGCGGTCCGATGATAGCGAAGAAGTTTCTTTCTCGGGCAAGCGCGATTTCGGGGAGTCAGCCCGAGGGAGGTTTGTACGTGCTTAGACATACGTATTTTACCGAGGCAACGCACGTTGCTCGGAACCGTGAACAATTTTTGCAATTAATGCAGCTTAGGATAAATTAGGCGAACGTTCGCCGATTAAGGTAACGAAGTTTTTACAAGGAAACACACTTGTATACATTTTTGGCTCGCTTCCCTCAGAGATCTAATCTTAAAGAAACGAACAACTAAATTGTCTTTGTACGACGTACGACCATGGAAACATATGTACGTCGATCTTTTTCACGCGCTGCCACGGAAGTCGACCCGGAGAATCTCCGGATACAGTACCCGGGTATGTATCACGAGGGACTGACTTCCCTGCGCTCGAGCGATCGCATTTTTCTAGCCTCAGGCATAGCTTGTATGTATATCTAGGTGAATTTGTAAATAAAAGAGAAAAAGGAAAAATAGAAGATGATGAGAGGAAAAGGCGTCGTAGGCCGCGATCGTCACGATTTAATTGTCTAAAGTCCTGTTGGCTCCGCGCCCCTTTTCGCGACGCGTTGCACGTTCGAAGCTAATTAAACCGTTTCGAAGCAACATATTTTTCCAAACAAAGAAAAGACTCGCTATTTTCATCCTGCGCTAATAATATATTGCATACATATAATATATATATTATATATTTTCCTCTTTGTACCTACATACTAGCACTTTCACGTACCATCTCGAGTACTTAATCGACGGCTAATGTTAGGATGAAAATAGGGAAACGATCATACGTGATAAATGTGAGAATCGAATACGATGCCACGGGCTGCTATCGTCCCGATCGGAAAAATCAAAGGTGCCCCTTTTTTTAACAAAAAGAAAAATGATCGATCGATCCGGATCAGATGGAATCCGATGCTGTGCGAGATCGGGACGATAAAAACGAATCACGACCGTGCGGCATCTTAGGAACGAAACATACATACGTGTTTGCAATGAAATTTCTATGAATAATAATTATGAACGGGTCGAAGGTGTTTTTTGTTACGAAGATCGTTCGTATAAATAATTCAAAGCTATTGTATTACGGCAGTCTGTTCGCCTGTCACGGAAACATGTATTGTATATATACTGCAACTATATACATAATATATGAATCGATTAATTAGTATCGAGAAGGGGAGAATGAGAGAGAAAGCTCTAAAATTTGATAAACGAGAATCCTAGAATGTGAGTACTTGTGCGTGCATGTGTGTGTGTGTGTGTGTGTGTGTGTGTGTGAGAGAGAGATGGGGAAGAAAGTGTGGGAGAGATTAATTGCAAAATAATCGTCGCAGAAAGAGATGGTTATCTGTGGGAGACGAATCTAACTTACGCGCATTAATCATTAATCATTTGCGTCACACGAGAACCATATCACGAATCAAAGGCAAAATTTCTAATACGCATTAGAGATTAGAGTATGTACATATATCGTCCGGGACGGAACACGAGGGAAAGATTATAGATACGTAACAATTGGTTTCGTTACTTTTCGATTGCCATTCGTTCGCGAAAAAAACAATTAATAAAACGATCATATGTATATTTTACTTGTTATCTCTTTGACTATTATCAATAGTTAGCATATCTCGTTATAATTGTATATTATTATTGCTATCATTATTATTGTTACTATTATCACTATTATATTACTTATTGTCATTAATTATTATTATGATTATTGACGTCACGACCCATCATTCTGTCGACAGCTACGTTGTTGACGAGAAACGAAAGAGACGTGAAACGAGCCATATGGGCGTGAGAGGAATTTTGGTACCTTACGATACACGTGATTCAAAAGATTAATTAAAAGA
>SHCU01000008.1:550929-629930 GCA_004307685.1 Ceratina australensis
GTGTGTGTGTGTGTGTGTGTGTGTGTGTGTGTGTGTGTGTGTGTGTGTGTGTGTGTGTGTGTATGAGAGAGAGATGGGGAAGAAAGTGTGGGAGAGATTAATTGCAAAATAATCGTCGCAGAAAGAGATGGTTATCTGTGGGAGACGAATCTAACTTACGCGCATTAATCATTAATCATTTGCGTCACACGAGAACCATATCACGAATCAAAGGCAAAATTTCTAATACGCATTAGAGATTAGAGTATGTACATATATCGTCCGGGACGGAACACGAGGGAAAGATTATAGATACGTAACAATTGGTTTCGTTACTTTTCGATTGCCATTCGTTCGCGAAAAAAACAATTAATAAAACGATCATATGTATATTTTACTTGTTATCTCTTTGACTATTATCAATAGTTAGCATATCTCGTTATAATTGTATATTATTATTGCTATCATTATTATTGTTACTATTATCACTATTATATTAATTATTGTCATTAATTATTATTATGATTATTGACGTCACGACCCATCATTCTGTCGACAGCTACGTTGTTGACGAGAAACGAAAGAGACGTGAAACGAGCCATATGGGCGTGAGAGGAATTTTGGTACCTTACGATACACGTGATTCAAAAGATTAATTAAAAGAGAAAAAAAACAATGATGCAACTCAAGGGCCCACTGTCATTGTTGATTTGCGAGAATGCAGTGATTCAATAAACTTGTATCATAACTGACTCAAACGACATTTCCTTTACCATTTGTGCCTTTCGACACCGTGTGTTGGACACTGAATCCAGATTTCAACAATTTGGAAATTCTATAGATTTTAGATTGGTTGTTGATACGTACAATAAGACAGTTTGATCAGAAATCTAGAAAGAAATTATTTGAAATATTCGCAATATCCTACTGTTTAACACCTTGCTGTTATCAACTAGTAGTTATTCGTGGCTTATCGCTTCCTTGCTGAGTCTGTCAAACGAAACGAGAGAACAACGATAAACAAAATGTTTCACTTGCTTCGATCAGTGCATCTGTTTATAAATACTATCCTGTTTCGTTGAACAGGTTCCAAATGCAAAATGTGCTCCCTTATCAGGACATTTATCACATTCCTTTTGTGGTACAAAGGAAATTGATATATTCATAATTATGGGTATTACTATTACAAAATAATTACTATTACACAATAACGAAATTTGAAGATCAACATACATGACATTAAAAACATCCGCAAACTATGTAAAAGAAAAAAGTTGGGGAAAAAAGAAAGAGGTAAACAACTTTTTGCACTTGAATATGTATCGTCGTCTCGTGAATTTCTAAGAAACACGTTTTACGATCTCTTTTTTTCTAGCTCCGTGCGGTTGCTTTCCGGCTATAAAGTAACGTGAGATTAGAGAATAATTAAGTCGCAATTAAAATGTTAGCGATAACCTTAATGCGTCCGTGCAGCGAATTCACCGGCGCGTATCGAGAGTCAAAAAACGAAAGTCCACTCAGTGAAACTCATCGAACTTAAAACCTATATATATATTACCGCTCAAACTTATGCGGAGACTTGCTATGACATATACATAACATTGTTATTAACAGTATTACTAAATTTTCTATCTAAAAAATAGAACAAAACTAATTAATAATTATATTTCATACTTCAGATAATTTTTTTATGATTAAGTGAGGCAGTTTCTCCAACTCTTTATCGACGCTCATTCATCACTCAATTTAACTCCGTTTCCGTGTAAGTTTTTCCTCGCGTTTTATCGTTCACTGTCTCGTCGAGATAAAAAGATAACAGTTGCCTTCAGCAATCTTTAGAATATCTTACGTCATTCTGGTCACGTGTTTCGTCTGACCTCACGGTGTTGCATCGATGTCATCTTAGCTAGCAAGCGTGCAACAATCAAGTGGGAACGTGAGTGAATCTGATACCGAGCAACGAGACCACGTTGCCTGTTCGCATGATGATCACAGGCTTCCATAATTATGTATAATCCAAACGTTTACTACGTTATCAATGTATGATCACAACGTTCACATTCATGCGTATTCGTGTTTCAATCCGTCTGACTTGGTACACGGAAACGATAGAACGATTAAAGCGGAGTAAAAGCGTGACACCAATCGGATATTATCGAGTCATCGGGATCGCGTCGGTGCCGTTCCGTACAGGGGCAAACGTGTGACAGACCAAGCCGCTTCTGGATCTCGATCACAAATCGACGTTCAAATTACACGCTCGATAAGCTGGCCGCGTCTCGACACAAAAAGTTCTAATTTTAACCGATGACTAATCTCGGGGCGACTACGGACAGGTGGTCAATTCGTCATTGGTGCAATGACTGTGACCAATCGAGCCTGATAGTCGATAAACTTTCCTCCGATGTGATGCGTTTCCTTGTTACGAGCGCTTCCGCGTTTCGTCCAGCCTTCCTACACTTCCGCCCGCCGCGTGCTCCCGTGCATATACCGCCAGAAATATACCAACAGCCGAATTTAGAACGCTACATGTACGTGTACACATGTATCATGTACGCGTATCGTCTCGTGGCTCGCAACGGAGAGGCTAGATAAAGTCTACTGCGCAGAGATTATTACACGAGCACGACATTCGTTATCTCCGCGTCGAGCTGATATTTATCGGTTATGTTCCCGAGATATTCGAAAGAGTAAATATTTCCATTCTTATCATATTCGCGGTTCTACTTTCTCACGTATTTCAATACGATTTTTCTCATTATCCTTATTCCATCAATACAAGCGGGACAAACTCTCCTCTATAGCATATGTTGTTTTCTTTCCGAGCAATCAATAAAGGTGATTTGTATAATGTCTAACTGTGTTTTTTTCGCAGCGTATATAGATACGTGCATCAATCCTGACGCTTCTTACTTCTTATCACCGGTTCCCTCATTACGCTGTGTTTGCTACCGTGGCAGTGTCCGCGTGTCGTCTACACTGAATAAAGAGCGATAAAGGGAACTATCGCGTCGATAACCCAACAAGCGTGTGGTACCTCGACTCTTACTAACATCATGCAACGGCGTAGAAACTTGCGCGAATTCCACGAAAATGATAAATGTCGTGGAGTTTGTTTACAGGAATATTTACATACTCATCGCGATAATAGTCTAATTTGCTGCAGTAAGTAAAAAAAAGTACGAATAACGGAACCGACGTATTTCGTTCGGTCTATCCGTCTAAACGCTCGGGAAACCTCTTCTCGAGCACGAATATTAATTTCTCGTGCGCGTAATCTAAACTTACATAATGCGACTACATACGAGCGATAACGCGAGCCCACCGCATGCTTGGTTTTTGATTACAGATATTCGTTAACTTATGTATGTCTGGGGATAAATCTAACCTACGTCCCTCTAATCTTTTCGTATTAATAGTACGCAAAGTTTATGTTCAAATAAGATATTTAGTTTTTAAAGTGACCGTGTTTTCAGTTCTTCCCTTATCGACACGTGAATTCGTGAGGAATAAATACACGTTCGAGAGAGAGAGAGAGCAGAAATAGACGTATAATAATTCTCTTTAATCTATTATAACTGTCAGAACTATTGGGTTACCTCGATGGCCTTCATGAGATTCCTACTTTTCCGCGATTCTAGGTTACTACTTTGTTAATAAACGCGGCAAAAAGTAACCACAGAATGTGGAGATCGTAGGCGGAAGTCATTTTCGTGTATTAGGTCAATAGAGAAAATGACCGGGAAGCGATTCCGATTGATGAGACTGCTCACCTAATTTATAATGAACCAAAGATACAAAGTAAAATTCTGATTTAGCGGTTCACGTGATAGCAAGTTTCTTCTTGCACTTTTTATCATATAACTTCGCCTACATCTATCTCATATTCCATTTGAATAATAATTGTCATTTTATAAATTCAGTGTGCAGAAATTTAAGAAAATATTATTCCATTTCAAGGCATAAAATCTTGCAAAATTCTGGTATTAAATTATACTACATTAAAACTTCTCTCAAGGTGAATAAAACACGGAACAAGTTATAGATCGCGGTGACCTCGACGGGTACGTTGACCCGCGGAGTTCACGAAGATGTAAACGATAAAAATGTTCGATATTCGTTATTATGCAACGGCCTAATAAACGAGCTGCGCCCTTTTCATCGATGTTCCACGAGTTTGCCGGGTGAGGAACGAGACGCCCGCGACATGTACCTAACATACATACGAGGCACGCACGACGTGCACGTGCGTGAGTTGACCTCGCTCTGGCCACGCACCTCCCGCATGGCTCTCCAGCGATTCGCGTGCTACGATGCTTAACGAGAGACCTTCGCTTCAAGAGAGAGGAGACGTGGAAACCGCGCGTGTGTCGCGCGCACGCAAGGATCGTGCGCCTCGGCTTTTCCTCTTCTCCTCTCGCGGCACCAACATATGGAGAACCCTCGTTAAAGCCTCGTACACACTTCTGATAAAGCATCGTACCTCATCAATGCACAACTGACTAATTCCTATTTAAAGAATGATTATTAACGTGGAGATAAAATAGAAACTCTAACTAGCACTTTTTCGTAAAATATGTTCCTTCAGACTTTTTTAGATAAACACTGATTAAAATACTGACTGTTAGAGAAATATGCGATAAGTTGTTCAATATTAGGGTAGCGTATCATTACATGATAGATCATACGCAGATTCCATACAAGTGGATACCTGGCTTTAGAGCCCCTGCCTTCTCTTGCAGCGTTAGTTTCATCGATCGCAGGCGCGTAGTACTCTCGCGTTCTTTTCTCTCCTACATCTTTGATGGTTCGGTGCCTTCCAGTGATTCACGTGTTGCGGCTACTACTTCTTTCACTGTGATCTTCCCCCTCCTGCTTCCCTGCGAGCCACGCTGTCGGTCATGCAGCTATTGAATTATTATTATTTGCTACGCGTGATCAGAAACTGTTGCACAATCTCCCGTGCGAAATATAAGCATACCAGACCTATCGCCTGTATTTTTTGCAATAAACGAATGTATTTGGAAGGAACATTCTATCCCGTGTACTGCATATTATTTTATGTAATCGGAAAGCGAAACGAAAGTTCACGTGACTGTTGCAGCCTTCACTTACCCGGCTAGCCTTGATTTAAGGTATATTGTATATAATTTGGAGCAAGCTACAACCGTGCATTTACGGTTGGACAATGGAGTAAGGAAGAACCAGGAACGTTCTTAGAGAAAAGTAAAAGCATTCAGCAGAGAAAGTATCGTAGAGATACACCGTTGACAATTCATAAAATTTTTACCGGTTTGTACAAGCAGCGTTATTATTTTTCGAGCAAGGAAACACGTAACGTACGTAAGTATTTATATGTATACTGCGTGTTACTGTCGCCGGTACCCAGTTTTGATGAAACCGCGCGATTATTGACAATTATATTTTAATATATTGGCATATGCAAACGAGGATAACATAAAATTTATCTCTCTACGACGTTCAAACGGTAATTGGTAGCCGTGTTACAGATTTTACGAAAAACTGGAAAGGACAAAGGAAATGGAGCAGGTGGGAGGGACCGAACGAGTGCAACAGCGTTTCGCCTTTAACTTTCCACCGATTACATTATGCTCGCGCAACATTTCGCAATCGCAAAATCGAGAAACCTATCGGCAGCAGCCGAGCCACGAGGCTGCATCAAGGCTGCATTAACGTTTTCACGAGGGGAAAACGTTAATAGATCCCCAACTGTGCACGACTGCCGGCTGTGAATTGGATAAAACGGCACGGCCCTGGCTAGCCAATTTCTTCATCTAATCTATCGGGATATCGATAGTTCCGCTATCAATGTTTTGACAAGAGAAAGCACGAATAGTTATCGTGTTCGTTCTGCTCTCGAGCAATGCGCGTAACGGTTGCTCGCTGCGGTGGGGATGACGTTGATAGTGAAATGAAATTTTTCGTTTCTAATGTATTAGTAATACGCACATCGATCACGAAGTATGTGCGTATTAAGAAATGTTAATTGCGGTTGTAGCAAACAGTTTTTCGCACGATATCTTCTAATCAATTATAAATGTCATGATATTTGTTGGAACGGCAAATTACGCGGATTAATGAAACGAACCAATATCTTCGCAGCAAAAAAATAATGCGTTTTACAAACATGTGCAAGAGCTTTCTACTAAACAGTATTAATATGCGTTTTAATGAAATCCATGATGTTGTGAGTAATCAAGGAAATCATTATCATTGGCTATCATCGAAGTGCGATTGTATTCATCGCTGACAATGCACGTAGACGGGAACAAAGTTTCCTCCCTTGCGCAAAACGCGTTCGCTACAACGCGGTAATACAATATGTATTATAAAAGCACGTGTACTCACGCGATATCATTGTAAAAAAGTTAAGACTTATTTATCTCGTTCAACACACAAAGATGTACCTGTGTGTTCTACCGTACACACATTTTCAATAAAAATTACGATAGCTATATATAGTTTAGTCTATCGAGAGTGTATTATAAAAATTGTATTAACTATTGATTGTCTATTTGATCAAATAATGAATCATCTTGTTTATATACCTTAATATGATCTAAATCAATCTTAGTTCAATCTTAATCAATCATATCTAATTAATATGATCTAAATCATAATAACATAGCAATCTTGTATTTTTACAAAATAATAAAATAACATTTAAGAATGGAAGATTTTTGTAAATACGTTCTCAACTTTCATAATCTCAAAACGATAAGAAAATAGCGTTGATTATTAAAAATTCAGGCTCATGCGATAACAGGTTTTGATGGTCTATAAATAAACCAACTGATGAGCTAGAATTTGAGATATTCTGTCAACAATTCTGATAAAATAGAGAAGAACTCACGGTGCTAGGATTGGCATCGCTTAAAAGAAAAGTATATGTTTCGAATATTTACATAAACATATTACATTTACAAAATTACATTTACATAAAACATAATACAAAAAAATTAATAGCTCTATAAAAAAAAACGTAAAAGGCATTTAAAAATTGGTACAGAAAGCTGGAATACTCCCTTGATTCGCGATAATGGAACGTGCACCTATGACTTTATCGCGTGCCATGTGTCAGCGCACCTATACGATCGCACGTAAGCTAAGATCTCATGTACTGAGTCGGTGTACGTACACACGGCGTGTCACACGCACAGAGGAGTGCGAGTTTCCTGGCCACGCGTCGGCAGAGGAATCGAATCAAGCCGGAATTAAAATTCACCAAGGATTACGCGGCACGTTTTAGTAACCGTGTTGCGAATCCGTCGTTATATTCATTTGGAATTACGCGTGAGACAATGCCTGGGAGGTGTAGAGGCGGGAGCGATTTACGGTTCCGCTGGCCTCGAGCGAAAGGTGAACGATTCACCGACGACATAAATATTATTATGCCACTTTTTCATAGCGAGTCGATCTCTCAAGTTCGACCTCCCCAATCAATTACGCAGTTACACATTATTTACTACATTACACCCGTCAACAATGCGCCTCATAGATACCACGACGTTCCTTCCCCAGGCGAAGCTCGTTACTAATTTGCTAAATAAACTACGCAACGGGCTTACACGTGTATTGGGGAACTGCGCAACAATCTCATCGGCTTACGAATGCCGATGGTTATTTTCGGAGGTGGACCGACGTTATTTTCGAACGCAGTTTCTCATTTTTTTTTATAAGTATATGTTTCAGAAAATCAAGACACGTATCCATAAACGTATGCTCGTTCGTTCGTACACGCGAAAATCAGATGTTTCCGAACGGCTGCTGCGCTGGGATAACGCGTTACAGCATATAAACAAACAACGCGTACAGCTATACGTACCCACACCACCAGTTTCAAATTTACATCATTCTCCTCTTTCACAGCCAGCTTAGCGTAGAGTCTCCACACGGAAGAGATAATGGCGTCGAGGCTGATCGCGTCTACGCGCACGCGCGTTACCGGCCTCGGTTAACGCTACCGTTACTTCCTATTTTGAATTCGATGTTTTCACATATATATTATTTGCACTTATATCTTCTGTATGAATTACACATTTAAACATCGTAAAAGCTATTTAACCTCGCGTAAGTTTACAGAAATCACGTTCAATCACACTTTCTATCGCGCGTCTATTGTACAGTGCATCGTGCACCTTTAACCTCGGTTGTCGACTATTCTTTTCAATTATATGAGAAAAAGAAAATTATAGACAATATGCACTTTCCACTTACCCAGGAAGTCAGCTGGTTCCGCTTCTATGGATTCATTGAAGAGTAAGTATAAATTTTATGTTACATTGTCGCGAGCGAATGGAACAATACCGCCGACATAAACAGATTCAATATCAACACACAACACACGAAACTTACTCGAATTTTTAGGAAAATTGATCAATATACTAATCAAACTACCGCTTATAGTGTTAAATAGTACTGTAAAACAATCGTGGAACGTGTAAAACTAAATAATTTACAATGTAAACAGCGTATGATTAAAAAGTACCGCACACGTCGGCCGCGCCATCTTTGTAACTACCCAAGATGGCGCCGCCATCGCGGCAGTGAACAGCTGAGTGGCGAGTGGAATATCTGGGCTGGGAGAGCGCATGGCAAAGCAGACGTTCTGTCCTCCGTGCCCGACCAGGCTCTGCTCCGAGCGACTCGGCAGTAAACAGCTGGCGACGCGATGCGTCAGAGCAAAATGTCGTACGGGACTGCGCCAAGCTAGTTGCCCCACTACCACCGTCGTCTCTGTGTCTCTCTCTCTCTTTTCCTCTGACACGGTGCGAGGAGCCTCATAAAAGTGGACAGTTCTTACGGGCAAGCGTTCGGCGCATTCGCGGTTGAAAATTGGGCAGCGACGTGATTGAAACGCGAGTGTCAACAGCGGGTACCTGAACGTGAAGCACAGACGAGAACGTAAAGCGGGCCGAACGAGAGAATATCCGTGGCGAAAGTGGAGTTTCTTTGTTCCGTTGCTTCGATCTCTGCGCATACGTTCCCGTGCGAGTGGCGCAGCATTGTTTGTGTGCTTCTGTACGTCACTCTCGGCGTATACACGGCCTCGGTCGCCGATACAAAACCGAGATCCTGGGCGTCCTGTTTGATCCCGTGTTCACGGACGAGCCGTGGAATAAAGCCTCGTCGGTGTCGTGGCCAGTTTCGTGTCTGAACAAGCGCGACGGCGACGGGAAAGGACTCGGAGAAAGGATCCGTTGGCCCTTGGTGTACGCGCGAGTGCTTTGTTTTGACGAGCAGCTGATCCGAGAGACTCTCTACTCGCGTCGACTACGGTCCTCCATCGCTGCAACGGTGATACTTTTTTCCCCAGCGATTTTACCTGCGGCTCGTGTGTTCGTCCGCGTACATAAACACACGACGGCTCGTTTTACTGGTCGACTCGCTCGCAAACCGTATTTATCAAAGCGTTCGTTGAGCCCAAGGTAGCAAGAGTTTGCGACTCCGTTACATCACAAGAGCCAGAAGACACGATCGACAACCTATTTCGGTGCGACGATTATCATCGATCACAGACGGGACTGGCGACGCAATCAAGAATCGTTACACCGTGATTAGTAATTCTGCGCTCGAGTGATCGATCGTATGAAACTCCACGGAGTGTGCCAGTCGAATATTTTGTTCCCAAGAGACTCTACGTTCCGGTTCGTTCTGCGGTTGGAACGAGAATCACACGCAATCAGAACCGTCCTGTAAATAACGATCGTGCGTTCGAACATATCTGCCGAGCCGATCGGTCCTTTAAGAGACTGTATACAAAATAGCTTCCCTCTCGAAGACTGTGGGATTTCTTTCTTTAAGTTACCAATGATCTCGTGATACAACGCTCTTTCCTCTCGCTTTGCTAAATCACACGCGAGACTTTTCAACGAATCTCCGAAGAGGTTTCCCGAAGCAGCCAGAGAGAACCTAAACTACGATCCTCGCTGCTTTACTCCGAACCAATCTACATATACACACGATATTATGTATATATAAGACATACGTGCACGCGCATCGTACGTACTACGGTATACATAGACATTCGCGCGGCGTTCAATCTCTCGGGTCCTTATCCGCGATCCCTTTCCGTATGATCGTCGATACGCGCGTGCGACCTCAACGCGACGTAACTAGATACGCGAGGCATCGTTCAGAGACACCCGTCGTATATTTAAAGAGGGCGAATAATAACTAGGAAACAACGTGCGCACGATACGCGATACGCAGTCGACGACGTGACGCGGCGCGACGCGAGCCTAGTGGCGAGTGTAATCGCGAGAAGAGGAACTGGAGTTTGCGTGAACCGACGGCGACGACCAACGGATTGGTGATCGATGCGGCATAAACCCGAGGGGGCCGTACTCGCGAGCGCTTGGGAACGAGGGGTACGGCCCCGATCGAGCTGACTGCAGGAGTCGGCCCTGAGGTAACAGCTCCTCTTTGTCATCGTCGTCGTCGTCGTCGTGGTCATCGTCGTCGGGCGTCGCGAGCCCCAGACGCCAAGCACCACCGGATGTTAGTTGGGTCCCCTGGTCGGGCTGTCGGCCGTTTCATTCTTCTCATCCGACTGGAAGAAGCTTGACCGGCCCGAAAATGCTTTATATATTCCACGTGGACACCGGCACCACCATCACCTTCGACATCAAGTTGGCGCTACAAACGTAAGTTCCTATCTCCAGTCTGTTTGTTTGTTTACTCCTGTTGCTGTTTACCTCTGCAGTAGGTTAGAATTCTTGCCTCGCGTGCCATCCGCCGATGCGACATATTTTACCTCGCTTGTTTGTTTATCACGTTCACGACAGACGACTAATTTGACTGATTGTTATCGATTAATTTATAAATATTGATACTGATAATGCATCTTTTTTCACGCTGATTTTCCAATATCGGGTAAAGGGATTTTCTAATCTACATTTTTATCTAGAAATAATTTGCTTTTTGTGAAGATATTTTCTAGACCCTTTTAGAACGGACTCCACTTTTGCAGCAGCTCTCCGTTCTTTAAATATTGAATGTTTACTGTAACTTAGAATCTATCGGTACGATCTCTCGTACGCTCTCAGCTCGCATTTACCAATAAATCAAGACAAATATTTTACGGTACTCGCATTTATTGCCTTAGCTCACGTCTCTTATTCGAGAGAATGGAGGGTAACTCTTAGCCAGCGATTGTTCGTTTTAAACAAAAAACGATGGGCCATTAAAGCTTAGCCCAATAAATCCACGAGTTTATTTTTCGCATTTCGTAGGATGTAGGCCAAGTGGCGCGGATTCGCACGCTGCGTTACGCTGATTTAATTAAGCCAACGTTCTGTGTCCTTCACGCAAAGGATCAACCGAATAATTTACCGTACCCCCTGTCCCTTCTCGTTTGTTCAATCGTCTTCTTATAATATTTTCGACAAATCAGTTCGTCATTTCACAGTTTCATTTTTTTTCCTTCACCTTCTCTGCTCCTACTACCTATGATATAATAATGGTACGTTCGATATTATTCTCAGATTAAACTCCCTCGTTAAACTCTCGCCGATGGTTATCGGACCGAGCCTACGTTAGCTCGCTTTGAAACGCTCGCCCGCCACGGAAACTCATTTCTTTGCGCGCAAAAATTCCCGGTATATCCACATCCTTTCGCGGCCGGTTCACGCGAGTCGCTTTTTGCTATAGGTTGCCTCTTTCAAACGGATCCGATTCCTCGGCTATCTCGTTTATCGAATAAAAGTACATGTTGACGCGTTGAAACGTTCCATTCTCCGCTTCCCGTATGTTTCGACCCTTCTCCGTTTATTTACCTTTTTTTTCCTACTTCTCCCTGCTCCGTACGTACCGTTTCCCATCGTTCACGTCTTCGCATCGCCGACTCTGAGCCGCAGTACATACATAGTAATTCTTCTCGACTGTCGTCCACGCGATTACTCGCGCGCTGGTCGTTTAGCAACTCCTTGTGTATCGCGAACAACGACACAACCACGGAGAAGTGTCAAGGATCCCTCGAAGGTGAGCAAATTGCAAAATCGTTTGTCTATCGCGGACGAACGTGGGCACGAATAGAGGACGGGAGCTCGAACGGATTTTCTCTCTGGTCCGAGTGACCAAACGGCACACGAGGAACGAGGCAGAGAGAAAGATCAAGCGCAGGTGGCTACGAAAATAGTAATGAAATCTCTCGTGTCGAATGTGGGCGAGTATTGGCACGTGGCCGTACATGCACGAGTCTGACCCGTAGGTAAACTCGGCCAAGTCCTTAATGCGAACGTTGCTGCTGCATCCCTTGGAAACTAGTCGGCTTTAAACACGCTCCTCTTGGTGACTCGGTCCACTTTTGTGATCTACGATGTACAACCACGAAACTTCGTTTAAAACGTTCCTGTCCCTCTCTGTTCAGGCTTCATTGGCATCTTGTGAGATTCTATAACAAAATTTAGATAATTTAAAAAAATAAATGTATCCCATTTATTTAGGAGTATTTTTTGTACGCAGCCAGATTTGGTGGAATTCTTATAGGTCTTTTTTAAGGACACGCTCAGTCCGCTTCGAAATGGCTTGACGTAGAGACGTGACTTTAAACGCTTTCTGAATCTTTCGACGATGGGTCGCAGCTTTTCCTGTGTAATTTTACCCATTTCAGACGCAGCGATTACTTCAAAGATTTCATGCTTTTGTGGGGCTTAACACAGGCCTCGGTCCCTAGGACAAACCAGATGCCGTAGTCCATTAACCCTCCGACGATCCTTCTCGTTGAGACCCCCGGATTTCGGTCGCCTCGCCTCTTGATGATCTTGCGTTTCCTTGAAGTGTTCACGGTGCGTTTTCTTCCTTTTACACGACGACGGTTTTCACGACGAAGCTTTATACCCTGGCTTACGGACCCGAGGAACTAAGATTTATTTTACTGCGTTATCTTACTTCCGTCCCAGAAAAAAAATTTCGTTGTACATCTCTTGCCGCACCCTTGTACATAAATTGATTCTTTCTATAAACATCAAGCAGGAGAACTTTCATTTCGATGCGATCCAACAACACGGTTGTTCCCCCGGAACGGGGACGGTTGTTAACGGTACGAACACCCGGGGAAAAGTTCACCGTTGGAACGAGGCTAACGCGAATTAGGAAAATAAAACTGTCGAGTTCTCGGCCTATCGCCAATGAAGAACACACCACGGTGGTTTCGCAATACTATACACGCGCAGTTAGCCTCTATACAGCATCCATTATTCCGATTAAACCGCGTTACGCTTCACATACCTCCAGATGAGTCCTAAGCGAAACGCGTTTCATCCAGGTGAAAAGAAAGTCCGACGAATTCAGGTCTCAGGATCGCTGCTCGATCCGGCCTCCTCCCTCTAATCGACCATCTAGCAGTTTCCTTTTTGTATAATCTACTCTGACAATTATTATGTTCACATAATCGTTTGACAAAATTGCTTATCGTATTTTATCGTTAAATTAAATACTGATAACATGATTCTGAATTATGAATGTCAATCGATTTTAATCTCCAACGCGAAAATCATATCTAACGGAGAAAAATCAAAAAACGGCGGAAAGGGATTCCACGCTTAAGAAAAGGTGCCTGGTTCGCAGATAGTTCTAATATTTGTGCATTAAGATAGCGTGGTCGCGGCGGTCACCGACCCCCGTCGAGTCGTCGAGGCAATTAACGATGTGTGTCGATCCAGCGTGGCGCCTTTGCTCCGTTGCGTTTGCTTTTATCCTCGCACCCGCGCGCAATTACAAAGTGCACCGCTAAACCGCGCAAGAGTAAGTACACCGTGCGCCAGCGTAATCGCGATTTATTCTCGGTTTAGATGATCGATCGTTTACAACTGGTGCCACGCGTGCCGATTCGGGTGTCCGAGACCGCGCAAACAACCCGGAAACTCGCAAACAAAGCCACCCGCTGTGTTTCGTTACCACTAATCGGAATTATAGTTTTAAACACGGTTGTACAGCCGTTTGTTCTGCGTAACTATCTCTGGTCTGATAAATAGACTGCGGATTTGACGTGGATATTATCATTAAACATAGCAATATTTATATTTCGTTCGTTCTAGCACATTACATGCGGGTGTTTACATTTTCCGTGGATTTTTGGATTTCCTTGTGAATGAATAATATCCAGAAGTCATAGCTGTGTATCGCCCACGTTATTTGCCTGTTTTTCCCAGAGAACAGGGTCTGTTTTATTTAGTTTGAAAATCGCATCGTGCATTCTCTTTGCCTCGCGAATTTTATCGCAAATCCCGGTGTCCTAGTAGACTCGCGAATAACGGATATGGAAAGAGCTCTTTGTCCAAGTAGGGGCCGACTTGTACGAAGTTGCATCCGCGATTAATTAAGGAATAAATAAACTTGGCATTTGAACGTAAGATGGGTAGTGGAATTTTATTGTCGAATTTCTCGTTCGCCTTGAATATTCATGTCATTGCTCCGAGTTGCTTCTCCTCTTTTTCCTGCGCAGTTTCAACCTCACTGAATATTTTCTCCGTTCCATCGACAAATGTCACCTTGACATAATTGCCATTGTTGCAACTCGTAATTTTATCATCCGCGGACTAATCAAATTACGGATCATGGATTAATCGCTCACCTTTGTTGGTCGTCGACGTTCGAGAATGAGCGGCCGCGGGTATATGCAGGAGAGTGATCGCGTTTGAGATCGAAAGTAGGGGCTCGGTTAAGTATCCGTTCGAAGCACGATTTTCTTTCTTTTCTACGTTCCCCTGCGCCGGTTGGTCGGTTTCCATCGCGAATTACGGAAACGCATCATCCGGCAATTACTATCGCCGTGTGAACGCCTTACGAGAACCAGGTCGGCCGGTTCAGGCCGGTTAACAGAGTGTTTTCTGGCCAGAAGGCGAGATCTCGTGCGCGCCAGGCTCTAGATTATTATACCTACTCCTCGTTCAGGTACGCAGGAGAAGTCTTCCAAGTTTCCCCAATTACTCCGACTTTTGTTCGCTCCTCTAATTGCGAAGCAGGCGGTCTCTCTGATACGGGAACGGATGGATAATCTTGACCTTAATCGCGGCATCGACGATGCCGAAGCTGTACAACCGCCTCGGTTTATCGTTCAACTTATCTTGTACCATCTGAGATCGTCTCCAAGTGGGAACCGAGCGTCTATGAACGATCTCGTTTTCATAAACGTGCCTCACGATATTCAACGCGGTGCCCGAACCTGTAAATCCCTGAAGATTTCAGGCACAATCTATTTGTATTAATATCCTCGTAGAGCTCGATAGTTTCTAATGACTCGTGCACCAATAACTCCACCATAAATCCAGCAACTATTATCAATCCCTGTCTCATCGCCTCATACGTTAGGTGATACAAATACGCTTAATATGACTTTCTTTCTTTTTTTGCAGAGTCTCCCAGCTGAAGGAAGCAATCGAGAGAGAATGCGGTGTGGTCGCGGCGAACCAGGTGCTCTTGATGAGCGGAGGCGAAAGCCTGGAACCGTCAGCGCGTGTGTGCTCCTACTCGGCCGGAACCGACACGAACCCGATCTATTTGTTCAGCAAGGCCGCCATTGAGAGTCACCTTCCACCCACGCCGAGCATAGATTACGGTTCCGGTGAGTGACGAACTTCTTCACCTGTGAATTTCTCTAACTATCCCGGCAAGCGTTTCGCCGAGTCTTTATTTTACTTCCTGCTTAACAGCGTCTTTACGATCCTCATAATGGGACGTTACTTTTACGTTAAAATATGTTAAACACATAAATTAAAAGCATGGAGGCATTCTCTTCGCGAAATAAGATTTGTAGGAAACGGATAAAATGGTACACTGGCTATACTTTTAACAGCTTTATTATAGAGTACCGAGATAGCATATTCTGTGACTTTATAATTTACTTGAATTAAGATAACTTCGGGTTACAAACTTAGAATATTTATTTTTTGCGGGCAATAAATAATTGGAACTGTCCTGAAATCTATGAAAGGGGATGTACGATGTAACAGAATTCGCTCGCACATAATGCAGCGGTGATACGATACGAGGGTTTCGATACAAGTGGATATGCACCTTAAGCGAAGCATTCGATTTGCAATCGAGGCCCAATCACGATACGATCACGGTCCATTGATGGTGAACGTTTATTGAATGCGGTGAAGCGTGATTGGAAACGTGGATGTTGATCAGCGCTGGCTCATCAGATGAACGGTAATGTTTAAACGGAGACTCGTTCGTGTCCTACGAAGTCTCGCCATCAACCTCGTTAGTAGAGTGACAATCAGCGAATCGAACGGAGTTTCACCCATTCTATTATTCCCTTTCAAGTTCTCTTATCTCTTTTCATTTATCATTCCTATCGCGGCCCCACATCATAGGCAAAAAGTGGCACACTTCTATTCAGAAAGTTCAACGTAAGTGCCACTGATTTAAAATTCTACGGTTCAGTTAGGATAACGGAAAATGTTTGGTGCTTTTCACGAGCGAGTCGTTCAGTTTCTTGTAATGTGAGCGCGCGTTTCCCATGGTTCTTCGTCAAGGAAACCGCGGGTGGACGCGCCGATATCTTTACTCGTCGCCCGTCTAGACTCGCGGCGCGTCCGCGGAATCGGGTCACCCTTGTTTTTCTCCACCTGGAGTCCAGTCGGGACGCCTTCACTTCGCGTTTACATCGCGTCCTGACGCCTGTCTGCTGCTCGTTCGCTAGCTAAACCACACAAGCGTGAATCGTGTACAATCCATGTACCGTTAAACGCTTGTTATGCATTCACTTGGTTATATCGTGCCTCCGGATCGTCGTATATTCCACTGGCTACCACTTTATTACGAGCACGCCCCCCTCAAAGGGATGCAAAATGGACATTGCAGTGTACCTGCGTTGGGCTTTCAAACAGGAACCCAACGAGGTTCTATCCTAAGCCTTATACCTGTTCTAATCCCTTGAAATCATGCTCTATTGTGTTTCGGAACCTTAGCCTCCATTTGTTATTTCAGGTAAGAGTTTCTTTCCTTGTTAACCTTTCGAAGGTCTTCGTAATTATTAACAGTCCATCGTCGCCGAGGGCCATAGCTGTAAACTGTGCCATATCAATAACGGAATCAAGACTTTTGCCAGGAATCTTCAAAAAGTTTGCCAACTGCGAAGTCGTAGGAATCGCTGCGATTCTGCATGTATCTTGTTTCAATGAATTTATTGTCTTATCAGATAAAAAGTTGTTTTTAACATCGTTTTAGAAACTATATCTGGGTCTTCTTGCAATCTATTATTATCGAGATCAAAAGCAAGAATGGAGAAAAGAAAGAAGAAAACTTGACTTACATTTAATTACATCAAATATCATCGTTGCGGTTAGCAAAAAGGAAAGCTTAGAAGGATTTTCTACGTTCGACGTTAACAACACTTTCTTTTTACGGTCGCCCTCAGCTAGTTTTCTATTTTTCCCAGTCCTTAAATCTAGTGTTTTAAACTTCTTTGATCCTTGACAGTTAAACTTGACACTCCGCGTAAGAAGCGGTTTCAAACATTCCATTCCTCTATGCGCATAGCAATAATTATCTAAGTTTAAAGATATTTGTAAGCTGGAGACGCTAGGCTAGTTTCATTAACTTGTTTCGGCCGCGTTCCTTTCAGAGACGCGTCGTGAAATCGATTCCAGGGAAGCTTCTTTGCTATTCGTCCGTCTTATCCCGGGCTGCCTCGGGTTTCATGCGGTAATTCACGTTCCTCGACGCTTGTACCGGTAATGCGACCGCAGACCACTCGCGCATACCCGTTTCGCGATGCACCTCGTCGCATTGACCGTTTCCACCGCACCGGTTACTGATGAAGTAACGACCAAGTTCGCTCTTATCGCTTCGCACTTTCGATTTTCTGTTGCTAAACGTGACTGTTACGCACCTTCCGGCGCTACTCACTGTGCTGCAGGTTCAACGGTACAGGTACCCAAAACGATTCACTACCCACTTGGCATCCTTAATTCAGGATCCTCTAACTTCGATGCGAATAGTGTTTCAGTAAAATCCAGCACAGTGAGGCTTGAAAATGTATACGAATTTTTCTCTGCACTTCTAAGCACACCTTGGTTAAGTTTTGAAACTGACGTCGAGAACACATGATCACTGCGCCTCGTTTGTAGATGCAACAAGACTTTGACCTTCGATGAGCCTCGCGGAGAACTTTGACCTGATTCTTTTATCCATGAGATAACGATCTGCCATTGGGTCTTGTTGCACCCGCGCGGCGAGGCTAAACGTCGCGCGTCGGCTAGAATCGTCATGATCGTCTTCGTTCCGCAGCCGAAACTAGGTCGTTGCTACTTTTCCGGGGGAAAATCGTAGCTAATCGTAGCTGGATCATGGACGAAAGATTTAATAGGGAAAGCGATGAAATTGCAGTTCGGGTGCCACTTTCTCGAGTTGCGGTAAGAGACCAGTTTTTAACACCGCGCTGTTCGATCGATTAATTGCTGGGCGTGACGTAATCCTCTCTAATAGGGAATTTTGAAACGTGCGATTAGGGTGTAGTTACGAGAGTTTGATAGCCGCGATTTTCAACCGAAGAAACTGGGTCAAATCAGTGGATTATTTAAGAACAAGTATTCACTTGTAGCATACTCTCGTATCGTATCCCCTGGCTGCGTGTCGTTACGACCGAGAAAGCGTTGCGTTACACATAAATCATACGCGATACATGTATAAAAAATATTGTTATAGTATTAAAGAGTTTTTCGATGTGATGTCGCCTAGGATCGGGGACAGTCGATTTCTAAACAAAATTGGCTAATCGAGACACGTGTTGCGCGTGACGGATTCAATGGGCGAAATGGGAATGAACCGTTCCGAAACGGTTGGAAGTTTTAAGCGAAAAAAGTTCGACAATTGCATCACTTTTTTCGTGGATTCTACAATTAAGAGAATCGAGAATTCTGCGTATCTGTTCTGTTTTTCTCGACTATGTTCATTAATTTCTGTCTGGGAGAACTCATTAAATGAATTTGCTATTTCGAGGGGCCTAGTATAGGGTCGTTTCCGATATTTCAGATGAGTCAGCATTTCTGAACATTTTCCCCCAAAGTAATGGGTTTCGCGTTCGTTTATCCGGTCCGGCGTTCTTTATCGTCGAACATTTCGATATATTCCATCGCCGTTACTACATGACAATTGAATCTTATTTATCGGAAGAGCTTCTCAGAATAGTTGAGACAAGTGCTTCTTAATTTTCTACGTTCAACTCTCAATGGACATGCCGAGGCACGTGCATTACGTAACGTAACTCATATAGAGAGAGCTTAACTATACTTGGTTAAAACCGAACAGGTGGAACATTTAGTTCTGCTATGACGTGAATTGCAGACACGCTGCCAAGCAAAGCTTTTAGTTGCATCAGAGGTTCCACATGTACATAAATTAAACACGATCGATCGAAATTTACATAATTAAACAATTTCTAACAGCAATTTACTGTATCAATTCGATCATCCGCGTTTGCTGTCCCGCTGATAGAAATATTTGCATTTTGAACTCTTCGTCAAATATTAACTCTCCAACGGGAAATTAATAATGTCCTTTTAATTTATCTATGCGTTAACGCGAAACGAAGACACATATAAACGAAACGAGGTAGAGTTACACATTAAACGAGTGGGTAACTCGCGATGAATTTATTCAATCAATCTATACTTATAAAAATTATATATATAAAATAAAAATTATCTATACTTGTAAAAATGTGTGCGTTGCAATGTCAAATTGAAATTACCTTGCATTTGTCGTTCGAAAATTTAATATCGAACGAACGGGGAAAAATTACTGATAGAAATCCGAAATGTCTGCAACACGCGAATAAATTTCTATACCTCCGAGCGCGAGATTAACGTAACGTAACGTAATGTCGCAACGTGCAATCATCATGCGCGCGAGTGCACGCGGGAAACGTGTTCCGATCCTGAAGTTAGAGAGAGAGAAGAAAGCGGCGTGTTGCTCGTGTGACCAACCGAGCTGTCACGATCCGCGTGCACGTTTAAAGCACTCCGATGACCAGTCCGAGTCTCACGCTTTATCGATAGCCGAAGCCATTTATGTATCGACACTTCAATTGATTTCGGAGCACCTTTACGGAGTATACCTAAAAAAATCTGGCGTGTGCACGTACGGCCAAGCAGTAGTCGCGAATGGAAACATTTCCTCATACATTTGGTCATCGTAGCAAAATCGCGACTTTCATGAATTTTTTTAGCAGAAGTAATCGATGCATTGACTTTGAAAAACTCATGCTTATTCTACTAGTGTAGAAGTACAACTCTGAATTTTGACATTAATTTTTGTTCATTGGAATCAAATGTCAAAGATACTCTAAAAGTTCGTAGATCTAATTGAAAAATTCTCACATGTTTTACTGTTATAGTAATGCGTTTCTCCAAGTTCTCAGATTTTTCTATACGTTAGAGTCCGAGGAAAAAAATATTGGAAATCAATCCTATATCTGACATAAAATGTTTCCAATCGTAATCGCTACTTGGCCTGTACGTGCACGTGCCATATTCTTTAGGTATACTCATCAGCAGTAGTACGAAATTAATTAAGGTATCTGTACGTGACGTTTCCATTCCGTCAGCTGACGATACGACACGCGAGCGATTTCACGACCGGCTTCGAAACAACGAATCGCGTTCGTGGAAATGAGCACCAATTGCGATCAATTTGAAATCATTCAGTGAACTGTTGATTTCGAAGCTCTGATAAATTCGAATTCATGCTTCGATGCATTTTCATTTAGCTGTTACCAAAATATCGAGCGATTCTCATTTTTAATTCTATTACCGAGAGTACTTCCTTAAATTGAATATGAGACTTCAAGGGCGAAATCGATATTGTATATCTTTGACAAATCTACAGTTTCGATTAATGTCAGAGCAAATACTCGAATCCGATACGTGATCCTGTGTAAACAAAAATTGTAATATCCGCGATTGTTTGATCGATGCCATCGAACTCCTTTGCATACAAAGATCAAATATACGCTATTTGCCTAAACTCGCAACTCGATGAATACGCGACTTCGAAAAAGCGTAGATCAAATAATTACGCCTCCGCGAGGATTCGTACCAGGACATATGACTTCACCCACGAGACGTCTGGTACGAGTCGAAAGTTGACTCCTCTCGAACAAAGATCGAGGTGACGAAGGTTCGGGTCCGGTTCGACAACATTTTTCACAGCAACGGACGAATGGAGGAGACGAAAAGGATGGGTTTCCCGTCAAGTAAAAAGTATTGCGAAGATTTTTCCCTCCGGCGACCAGTCGTCGGGTTTCCGAGATATCTTTTCTCAGCCATTGAATTCAATTGGCTCGGCCGGTGGCCGTCAGCTGATTCCGCAGTACACCTTCGGGCGAGCTGCGTGTGAAATTGGATTTTTTCCTCACCTTCGACCTCCGTTTCACTTGATCTGTATAATACGAACGGAGAGAGACGGATCGAGCAAAGAGCCTACTTTCGGTTCCCCATTTCCAGTTCCTCAATCTTTTCTTCTGCCTGCCCTTCTGGCCTTGAATTAATTTATGCCATAGTACGGATCGTGGACCGTGACTGGGTCTTTGACCCACGTTTCAGCACGAACACGAAGCCGATCTCGGCCTGGATGTTGTCGGGAATCCTTGAGGCTGACGGAAAGAGACAATTAAAAAAAAGGGTTAGGTAGCCTGTAACATCGAATGTCGTAAAATGGTGATTAGAATCTGTAAATTATATTATATCGTTGTTGTAGGGGTAGAATTCCGATTGAATTTAGAGTCTTGTGTTTTAACACTAGAAAAGTAGTACTTCATTAAAATCACGATGTTCGCTTGTCAGAGCCGATGGTAAAACGGACGTACCTTTGTTTCTCCGGGTTCCTCGGTCAGGGTTCCAAAAATTTATCTCTCCACCTATTTCCTTACCTGAGCCGCTCTCGCATGGCGTGGTTATTGTTTTTTATACCCCAGGTTTTCCTGGACACGGATGTCATACCTTTGGTTGACCCATAGGCCCATAATTTTGGAAGTATCTTTCGACGGTACCTTTTTGCCGGTAATAAGAAGCTTAAAGACGCTTCAAAACGTCCCTGGCTAAATCTTGAATTTTTCACTTATCGGGAACGGCGTTACCTACTCGCGTATTCCTAATAAACTAATTGCGTATCATAAATCTTCTCTGAATCTGACATATATCTTGTCTTCTGCTATACTACGAGCCGCTTAAGGTTTAAACGAATCCTTGTCGTATTTTTCGCCCTCCGGTTGGGTTTCACATTATTCAAACCGATGCGAATCCATTATCCGCCACTCTCGTTTCTTGTACCCCTTACGAGAGAGAAGGAGGGATTCCTGGCCGAGCGCGATGCAGTTTAATCCGACTCGATTTGCATATCCGTGCCACCGTTTCCCCTTGACCGTGGGCGATTATTTCAAGCGAGTCGATATTATGATTTTATTTTAGAACGAATCGCTTGGCACACCGATGCGCCACCATTGTGCGACACCGTCATTGTTCGGTTCAAACTTTTGAGGGTCAAACCGTTCAGCGTAGTTTTACGTCCAACCGAAATATCGTTTGTTTGTCGAGTTATTAAACTGGAATTACCGCGTCATAAAGATCGCGATACCTCTCGCGACAATGGAACGGTGAACAAATTCTATATTCTCGCTTTTTTCCTACAATCTTGTTCTCCCAAAGTGCTTATCGGACTCGCCTAATCTACATGGTAGGATAATCGAAAGCTCTTTATACATATTTCGGTCTCTGCGCTGGGTAGATACGGTAATCTGTACATGTAATTCGTAAACAACGGTACGCGGACATTTGCACAGATTGGGTATTATTCCCGGTGCTATTTCGCCCGTATCAGCGCGTTCGTGGAACAAGTTCCCGCGATACGAGCCCGATTATCTATTCGTAAAAGCTCGGGCAAGAGAAAAAAAACAGTTGTTTAAATAAATCTCGCGGCTCGTTCAACGACTCCTACATCTTTTATCCGCTACGTTTTGTTTCTTCCACTGCGATTTAACAGTACAGTATAGCGAGTAAGAGTCACACGCGACGGGAAGAAAAATAGCGAGGGAATCACGTGGTTTCAGTGATCCTGGCACGTGTACGTGTTTGCATGGGGCTGTTTAAAATTGTACATTACACAGTTAGGATTGATCGTCGTGCCCAGTGAACCGAGGTATATATCTGACAGCTGGCGATAACCGTTGCAAATACATATTCTTCTTGATTTCTTGCGAAAGTTGTAAAGAGAAAAGTCTCCCCCTCGATAGGACTTCGGGGTGATCGCGTGTTCGTCGTTCCTCGATTCTCATTTTTTATTGGTAAAACGATCGGTGTAGGTTGCAGATATATTTTTATAGTCGGTGTTATATAAATGTAACGTTGAAACCAGCGATCTGTCTTCGATCGGTAGACAAAGAGTGACTTGATTCGATTTAACGAACAGGGAGAAAGAAGCAAGTGTGAAATCAGCTTAAGAGGGGAGAGGCCGTTAAAAAGGGAACGACATCGATTCATCAGATTCCTTTGTCGTTCAAGCTTTCTTATTACCTCGCGATGCATCCACTTAGCTCGGAGATCGCTTACGTGTTCGGATTCGCGTTAGCTTTTTTACCTCGCAGTCCTTGGAATGAAGCAAAGCGCAGTTGCAATTATTACATCCACACGCTATACATCGTGACACACTACACTCGCACGGGGGCCACTTATCGCGGACAGTTCGTACACAGCCACGTGGCTGAGACGGCTATTTTCGGCTATGAAATATTGCGCGGACCAATACGCACGCAGCATCGTGCCTTTTTATACTTGTACTCGCGACGCACGTCGCCGCGCTGCCGTTCTGTGTCTCGATTTAACGACCCGGATGAATTTACATTCGTTAACGTAACTACCGATAATTACGCGGACCTAGAGACTAATGATGACAACGAGAACAGCAAAAACTACGTGAAACCCGAGGTAGACGTGATACGCGTGCTCTGCCTTTTCGGTACGGCAAGAAGCGTGAACGGTTTCGGTGATAAAAATTTAATAGTCACCGGAGAGGATTATTGCTTAGAATAATTGCATTCTGTATGCAAAACTCGTTTATGTCTACGCATCGGAATATCACCTTCGAAGTTCCGGGCTTTCAAGGCTTCCTGCCCTGATCCTTGATATCTTGAAAGTTTTTACCCCGCGAGGTCACCGTATTCCGTAAATGCCTATTTTATCTTGAACAATCTTTTTACATGCCCATACACACACATCTCGCAATTTATTCACTATTTTACTTGGCAATAATTGGTTCTAACAACTAGTACCCCGAAGGAGGAAATATATTTCCTATACAAATTACTCGATAAGAAAAAGATCATTACTCACTTCGCACGCGCACGTCGCGAAGGACGCGTCAGAAACGAGACAGTCATCGTTTTATGATACCAAATCATTTTGACTTTTCGCTATTTTCATCCAGAAAGTGCAACTCGCCATCCGCACGGGTCGCGAGACCTGCCTTAAGGATGTGATTATCCTTGTGAATGACAAATAGAACGATACGTACGTACCGATCGGAAACGAGTCTTCTATACGGGCAAGTAGTAGCTGATCGATGATCACGTTTGAGTAGGCGTGATCGGTAGGAGGTTTTCTCCTTCGATTATTCTTTTTTCCTGCACCGCTGCTTCCATGTTTCCTCGTATTCAAGCTTGAACCACGTACGCCTGGTTGAACGTGTGACGGTGAATGACGTAACTTTAATTTAAAGCAGACAACCTGGCACCGTGCGGCTCGACCGCGTAGCCGTACTCGTTATCCATTGGTGCACGTGCACGCCGCGAAAGTCTCCGTGCGGCACGTGCACGCCAACGTTAGGCGATTTGAAACGGGTACTGGGAGTACCGGAGCACTCCGCTGGCAGACTGCTAATTTTCTATACTCGTTCGGGGAAAAGTGGGATTCTCGATCGTTCGTAGAGAGACTCGAGGATTTCTTGTCTCTCCGTTTGAATGTAAGCATGATTCTCTTTTTTTTTTAAATTCAATCCGGTAGGGAAAATTGGCTTTGCACCGGGTCACGTCACATGTGCCTGCGTGACGCGGAACTCGCCGTTGAGCAGAAATGACGTAAATCGTGCGGTGGGTATACCGCTTCAATCAATGAACGGATATATCCTGAAGTGTGCATGTATTGGACTGGAAGAGGGAAGAGAGCCGGGGGAGCGGAGAAATATTGATGGATGCTGAAATATTTCTCGTTACACCCGGAAACATATGTCATAACGTTATACAATCTAAGATAACGCGAAATTTGCAAACAGCAATTTCTGCCTACATATTCATTCTATTCGGCCGTGAACAAATTCTAAAATTCGCGTATCGTGAAAAGCAATTACCAAGCTATTTCTTAAACGCATTCACGTGTAAATCACGGATTTTTATGCTAAGTAAAACATTTGTGATATCAATTTCAAAAAATTGACTCTTCATACATGTTAATCCGTGTTATACTTTTTACGCTCGGCACACATTCCATACGTGGTTCGCGTTTCATCGAATTTTTTTACACGTAATTAAAGTCTGCGATGTAATTCGTGTGGGTATAGAGCAACAAGCGAACTAAGTTAATTAATAAGCCGACTTCGATCGGTAGTTTAGCGATTAAAACGAAAATAGGGTAATCTCGAAGCGACCTTGACACTTTCATTTGCTCGTTCTCTTCAGAGGTTTAACAATCTGGTCGGTCTCCATTAACTCGTCGCTCGTTCCAATTCCGGCAGCTCGTTCTGATAATGATCTATTCATTGGACCAGAAACGGACACCCGGTAGATTCGTCGCTGGCGTTGCTCTTCCTGCTTGTGATTAATAATTGAGATACGGCCGGACCATGTCAAGGGGCGCAGAGATAGATTTTCTAACGAATTTTCAAGTTATTAATGGTTTACGTGACGCGGGCCTCGTTAGAATGAGAAACGCGCGCGTCGTTAAAGCGCGAACGTTCATTCTCTGTTTATGCCTGTAATTCTTTCACTGATATTCGTACAATTTCGTCAAGCATTAAATTACGTCAATTGCATTATCGTTGCCCGCTTGATCGGCCGTAAAACGTTAATTACGAGTAGATTGCGGATGTTTATGCAAAATAAGATATTTGTAAGGTCAATCCATATAGGAGCTTCGTTGTCCTTCGAAAATAACAATATCTATTTCAGTTTTTACACTAGGTAGATGCTTGAACGTTCAATGTATTTTATACATTCATGGAACATATGATTTTTCTATAAATACATAGAATAATTGATATCTAATTTTCCGGTCTGTCAGATGACACGCAAATATTGGAACTGCTGGGTATGACTTCATACTCCTTTTTTGGAATCACGCGTAATTCCGGAGATTCGTTTATACACGCATTAGGTAATGGAAAAACGATTCCAGGAACCACGTTGAAAATTTTCCGTCTCGCGTTCCTTTTCTCTACGAATTTCAATTTTCCAGCATTCACCATTTTTCAAAGCTTGCCTTCTCGCTGATCTCGTTACCTTCATTTATACGATGAAAAGAATATTCTTGTTTCCTGGTATTGCCTCGCTCTTATTTTTTTGAGTACATCAATTTTGCTTGTTCCGATATGTCGGGAAATGATTTGCTTTTAATTATTACTCGTACGATTTTTAAATGAAACGAGATTTCCAATGGAATTTTTTTAAAAGCTATTTATACAAAGCTTACTTCAATCTGTCACAATCTCGCGTTGAGCTTGAATTTCAATTTTTTTGGCTCGCTTTGTACCTAGTACATAGTAGCGAAACAGGGGTTCGAAATTTTTCGATTTAAAAGTACTTCTCTCATGTAATAAAAGGCGTCGTGAAACGGGATACCATTGTAGGTACGTTGTACCTCGAAAACTATGCCATTCGAAATTGATTGCTTTAACTGCTAGTAATAAAGGCGCAGAAAGAGTGTAAAACGAAAGGTGAAAATTTCGCGTTTAATAGGAACGGGTATAAAGCCGGTAGGTACGTTATTCATCGCGGTGTTTCATTGTGTGCGGGAGCACAGCAATGTACGTATATATTATTCCGCTCCCCCGGTAGTTTTTATTTTCTGACCGTTGCAACATAGAACACGGCATCGCGGTCATGCGATTTTCTCGGTATCGTTGAGGCCTGTTCCACGATCTTTCCCATCGCGTGTGCACTCGCGTTTCGAGGTGGTTGCTACGCTTTAATAAACGTCTAGGCATTTGCTTTACAGCTGAATCGTACTCATTTTACTTTTCACGTGTTTCGCTACGATTAACGTAATATATGCGGAGAAAAAATCAAAACAAGGAAGGCAAAACAAGTTCAAATTTTTCTTCCAAATTTCATTCATTTCAATTATTGACAACTTGTAATTATTTAAGTATTCCTCTGATTACTATTAACATTACATATTGTATTTCTTAATTAAGTGTCACAAACGGAAACGTACGTCGAGAGTTTACGGCATGCAATAATTTAATAAGAATCATTGTCGCGGTGTAACAGGATGCTCCAGTTTCTGCGCTCATTCATAGGCGAGGAAACCTGCGCGGGCGATAAATTTTCCTTAATTAATACGCATCCCGGAAGCCTTCAGCCGTGTTGAACGTAATTTTAATGCAATTCCGTGCTATTATCGCGGTTGATCGAGATCTACCGCGCCGAGGCACAATAAAGCGATGTTTCGCGGAAGCCGCGTTCCGGGTCACGAATGATACGTTGCAGAAGACGCGGTAACGACACCCCGTATTCATGTAAAAACACGTGCACTGTCACCTGTATTTGTTATTTCATGTGTGACATACGTCTTTCTATATATATTATGGCTGTTTATGATACTACATTTTTGGGCGTTACGTGCATTCGTCATATGTTCTATGTATTCACTTTCTCTACGTATTAAATTCTCTGTCTTGTCATATAAAAAAAAGGAAGAAATACGTTGAATGTGAGATTTAACCCTTTGGCTTAGAATGAAATCTGAGAGATATAATTCGTTTTAAGTGAAATTCGTACAAATTCCGTTTTATTTATAAGTTAAAGGGTTAATGGTAAGGTTTATTCGAGAATGAGTTATTGAAATGAGGTTTTAACCTTTTAACTTACAAATGAAACAGAATTTGTACGAATTTGACTTAAAGTGAATGACACCTCGCAGACGTCATTGTAAGTCAAAGGGTTAATTATGGATTTTGATATAAGCTCTTTCATCATATACGAGCGAATGCAGCTGCATGATATCTGAGTAAGGAAAGGTCAACATTAGTCGAACGGATAAAATGGTGCGCGTTGATAGATAGCTGCGTTTTAACATTTGGGAAACAATGCGTTACGGAATCTGCATATACCAGAATAAATCTGACCGGTGCATAAATAAACACCGGTACGCGTGTTCATGTAACACTGTCAGTTTCATTATGCAACATACAAATATGTATATATATGCATTCGTGCGCAGACTAAGGGGACGGATCTAATCGATAAATACATATTCCAGGAGCGCGATGCACGCCCGTGTTACGTGTTTAAATGCCGCTCCTGGAGTGTCTACGTGCTCCGAGCCCCCTGAATAATTATTCGCGTAACGCAGACGTCGCTAAACGCCGATAATGTTAGGGGGGTATGGTATCAACCAGGGTCAGAGATTGCCGTTAATTTCTGGTCTTCCTAATCTGCACTTACACTTTTTTTTTTAATATGCTCGATGGACTTTTCAAACTAATTTTCTTATAAATACTACGCCGAATAAATTGCCGGCTTACGTGAAAAACGTAGTTTGTAGCCTTGAATAAAAAAAATTAAATGTATCGCAGTTTTGAAAGATAAATAATAAGCGTTTCACTCTTGACATATTTTTTATATCTTCTATATATGCATAAAATCCGCAATCTAATGGTAAGTGAATAAAGTTTGATTATTTTTCCTCGGAGCAGCCGATAGCTGTTTTATTGACAGATTGATAATCTGGATTAGTTATTATCAGAAGAAATCGATAGGTAACACGCCCATATTGAATCTCTCCCTGTGTTTAGATCCTTTTATTTATTTAACTGACTGGCTTACAGAACCTTTCCGGGGAAAATAGAAAGGAAAGCTGAGTGCAGTACGCGTGTGTGGGAATGTTGTGCGACGTTACTGTTTATCGCTTAACCTTTCCGCGGATTAACCGAGGTACGGAGCAGAGACGTTTGCCATGGTCCGCAGCTGCAGTGTCATTCGTCTGAAAAACGTAGATGCTCATTTATGATTCGTTTAATCACGATCTCTTTTATTTTTATACCAAGAGCACGCTCAGGAAATGAGAATCTTTGAATTAATTTTTCATCTTTCTTCCAGAGGAAAAAGGTCGAGTTTATTTAAGTCACGATTCATCCATTTTGCTAAAGATTCTTTTATTTTCTTGGCTCGAATTGCCTGCATTTTTTAAACGTGCTCCATCCAGCGGAATTGTCTGGACTCATGATAAGAACGTCTACGTATAGTAACTAAGTATAAACAGAATTTACAAATGACGCACCATGAAAGAAAAATGGTTGTTTTATTGAGAATTCATGTTTCTGGTTCCGGAAACAGTTTATCATTTCTGTATAGATTGGTAAATGTGTTAATGAACAAGACCGAGAGCGAGCCGAGATGTTTAACGTTCAGAACGGCCTGGTAGCTTTTCCATGACCCCGCGATCCACTTCGGACGCGAACTTTCACGATATGCTCGATAAAAAAGCATGCCCCGCGAGGAAAAGAGAAAAGGTGTGTCCGCGCGAAGGAAGAATATTAATTCTAAAAGCGAGAGAGAGAGAGAGAGAGTGCGTTCACTCGACCCCGGGGATCGAGAGTGACTCTGTCGTGTAGAAAATCGAGAACGCCTGCTTTATTCGTGTTAATTACGCTTTTACAACAACAATAGCAGTATTCTGGAGATATATCATACCTCGGGGATTTCAGGAATCCACACCTTTTGTTCAATCCTTTCTTTGTGCTCCCGAAAACGTTTCTTTGAATCATTTTACCTCTGGTTTCTCTGTAATTACTATTTGCGACTCGACTATTTATTTCTCGCATTGTTACTCGATGATAAAAATATGTAATTTATATAAAACGTGAAAAGTTGAAATGTTATCGTCGATCAGTAGACCGAAATTTACGTATTTACACGTAAATTGAACATACATGACATACATGACATACTTAATACTGTTTAAATATTATACTGCATAAATCGTTTTGGCAAAGTTTTGAATCGATCGCCAATTTAGTTCGCCGCTAAGTTGGTCCTTGCGGCATCTTCAATGGCTAACGTTAATTTATTTAAGGAAAGGGAATACTACGGAGCAGGAAGAGAGAGGACAAAAGTCATAAATCTTATGCTCAGACGACCAGGGAACTTTTCATTGCACCATTGACCGAGCTGGTTCATATTTCTCGGTTAATTGCCGGGCATTTCCCACGTAGCCCCGCGAGACCCATGGGCTAGGACTTTCGCAGGTCAGGACTCCGCGTTCTCCTTTGTATATACCTGCTTTCTTCGGTTTATACCTACGCGAAGGAACAGGTTCCTAGGGAATAGGCATACTTATACCTGAGCATCCCTTTTTTCCCAAACGTCATTTAGAGACAGGTTTAAGACGAATTCCTCGAGACACGCCCTTGTTAGGTTTGTTTCAAGGAAGAAAAATTCTCTCGTTGGTTACGCAGTCTCGTGGAAAAAGGTTCCAACGGAAAACGGAACAACACTTCTCGCTCGATTCAATGCTGGACAAATGTAGGTCTCGCGGAACTATAGCCACGAATCCATGAAAGCCTCGGCCACTCCGGGCGAAGTTCTCGTTTTCATTTATTGCGCCCGCGAACCATCTCCTGCCAAGCCCACCTTCTTCACGAACGTTGTCACCACGGAATCTACGTGTATCAATGAATCCGATAGGGAACGATCCGGCCACAATGTAAACTTCTCTCTTTCTCGTGCGCGCGGGGGGACGTGAATGAGCGTGGATCGACTCGAAGACCGAACACTTGTCGAAGGGCGAGCAGCGAGAGCCGATCGATTGGGTGGGTGGGCTAGGTGTGAAGGAGCGAGGGAAGCCAACGAAGAGCACGTAATAAAAGCCTCCACGTTGGCACTCGGCATCGGATCCGGGCCGATATTCTTTATTTAGCTGTCGATAACCAATCGGCCGAGTTTTATTTAGACCCTCCGATACCATTTCTCCTCGCTTTTCCCCGAGCAAACGATATGCTCATTGTTGTACGGTCACGCACGAACGGCGTTCACCAAAGATTATCACTACCGCTGGTCTCCCTTTCACTTTCGATGCAACGATTTTCGGTGCAACTTGACGAACGCTCGGTTCGTCAGCCACTTGGGCGACGGGATTCTTGGAATCAATCGCTGCGGTTTAGGTTCCGAGATAAGTATCGTTGATAAATTATTTCAGGAATAAATAACACGGTGTTGCACTTAGTTTCCAAGCTCGTTTTATCATAAACATCTGGAAAAATCGCGAGGGAGCAGCTTAGGCGGAACGGCAAGAAGCTGCTCGTATCTTAGGATCGTTTATTGACAGTTAACCGTGGATATGCACGGAAGGGGAGAGGGCGCAGGGTGAATATGTATATTAGATGTGTACTTGGACTAGATCCCAGCCTTGAAGGTTAATTCTAGTAACGCGGGCTTTCCTTTTCAGATCTCGCGCGCAGCGTTTGTCTTGCATAACGTCGAAACGGATGTGAAGAAGCTAACGAAGGGAAACGCCGTTAATTTATTAACCCCGCGCGCGTTGCCTCGTGGCACTTTTCGCGCATTCGTCTAACGCTAAATGTTTGTTGTTCCATCGTGTGTGCACGTGCGAGTAAATTTATCCCTGAGCAAACGTAATGTAGGTTTAATAACAGTACCGGGTAAATTTAGATTTCGCGATTACTGATTTCCCGATCTTTTGTGTGCTCCTGTGAACGCAGCAAACCTCGGATTGAAATCTTGCGTATGATCGGTTTTATAATGATTGCCAAGGACTGAGCTGATCAGAGCTACAGTACTTTTAAGAATCAAAAGAGAAGTGGTTAAAATCTTGATTAAATTGAGTTAACTAATAGAAACGTGGATAAATATTTTTACTTTCTATATAAATGTTATGCGATTAAATTACTGCTTATACCAATGGTTTTCCTATTCTGTAGTAATTACTAGAGCGGTCAATTGAAAATTAGGTTTTTTAATTAACGGAAGGAACTAATTAAAACGCACACGGTGTAAAATTGAATTAGTAGATAAAATAGGAGATAGTACTTTATATTCTGCATAATCATGTTGCCAACGTGGAAAAATCTACAGAAAGCAGACCATTTGCGAAGAGAAACAGTTTTTATGACTAGTTCTGAAGAGACGAGAATTTGGCTATTACGTTAGGAGCAGTTGGTTACCATTGAGAGAACACGCGATCCGTGGAAAAATCGACGAGTTTCACCCGTTAGAGAAAATTACTAATTCATACCGCGACCGAATGAAACATCGCAGCTTCGAATCAATTCAAACATCGATTTAGCTTTTCGATGGAAATGTCAGTCTTATTACTTCATATTCCCATGGAAAGTCGTGTGACTTTCATTAGGATGAAAGTAAATGGAATAGCGATTCGAAACGGCGATGTAAAAAACTGTAAACTCTTCTCCTTTCTCTCCCGCTAAAAACTAAGCTTCTCGCACTTTTCCACTGGTCGGGCGAGGATTCTATCTAGCATTCACGTAAGACGAAACGCGCCGAGATAAAAGTGAAAAAAGCGAAGTCGCGATAGTCGAATTGTATCCTCTTATCGTTCCGTGCTTGTGCAATCAGTCGGCGATTAAATGCAAGTGAATTGCAAAAATGTTTAAATTAGAACGAGGGAAATGATTGCACCGAAACTTATCAACGCGCAAATGGGCTACTTGTGTAATCGCGGACTACGTTTATTCCGAAAAAATAGAACAAAAATTCGAATTGGGACGCTTGTAATCGTTATCGTACAAAGAACGTAGAGAACAAAACAAATATTTAGAATCGGCACGTACGAGTTGATCATTGAAATTTCTTATCGCTCGATCCAGTTTTTATATTTTTATAAAATATTGAAAATACATGAGGTAAAATAATATAATATAATAATAAATCAAATATCAGGAACTACAAGCACACCGGTATCTTTTATTAATCAAAGAAAATCCACGTTTTACTTATCACTTGTTATCGACACAATCTGCTAGAGATTAATAAAATTCGTAAAGTGAAACAAACAAAAGGCGATTGTTTTCGTTGACAAACGATCGACTAGTCAGCGAAGTTTCTTCGTCCTTTTTCTATTAGGGTAGCCCAATGCCGATGGGTGACCAACTTTTCGCCGCAGATAAGATCACGGGCCATCGAGCCGATATGGTTCCTTTCATTCATGCGTCCATGCACTCCCATCGGCTTAATGCCTTTAATGCAGCCCGGTGAATTTATCAACAGTAGGGGGAGGGCTGACTTGCGATGAGAAAGCGCTCGCAATCGTTCAACGCAACGCCACTCAAAGCCTTTTAACCTTTTAATAAGTCATGCTCGTCGCGGCTCATTGTTCATCCGCTTGCCAGGCGTTCATTTACAATTATTCGGATATTACCGTCTATGTTTGTATACAATTTTTATCTGACCGAGTGACTTTTCTATCTTCAATCAATTTCGTCACGAGAAGTGAACGTAATTTGCCAGTTTTCCCCTGGAACAAGATACCTTTCGTATAATCCTTTGGGTAAAGGGGAAAAGTTTCTTGCACGAGAATTGAATGAAAATCAAAACAGAATTGTGTATGCATGAGAATTCTGCGCGTCGAATTGATAATTCACAGACGCTGTCGCAAGTAAACAAACGATGGTCGCGGAAAAGGGTCTTCCAATAAAAATCAAGTTTTTTATTACTTGTATCAATAAACACGGGTGACAAAGTACGTTCGTCAAACGCGTAAACTTGCGCGCGTAAGAACGTAAAATTAGAAAAGGAGAGCATTAGTCCAAGTTAAGATATTCTGGGAATTCAGTGTCGTGCCGTGAAATTCTTGGCCCCTGTTTGCACTCAGGTTCAACCTGTCGGCGCGGTGCACCGGAAGCTTATGCAATTACCACGATAGAAATGAGGTCATCTATACGCGGTACGCGCCATGCGCACGAATTTTCATCATCTTTGCTCGTTGTGTAACGCGAATCGATTCAACAGATGGACGCTGGTTTAGTTTTATGAACCGTGTTACATCTTGTCAAATTTCGCGAAATAAATCATTACTGGCCATAAACAAACCGCATATTTTTGTATCAAATAAGACATGATTTATATCAGTTAAATAAATTCATTTGTTACACGTATCGCAACGTGTTCGTTGTAAATCCATAAAATTCAGTTACCAAAGAATAGTTCGCGTGATCCCAAATAGAATAATTCCAAATATTTGCGCACAAGTGGACAGTGTTCTCGAAGGAGAAATAACAAATTAAAGATTCAGACAAAACGCAAATAGTATTGTATTCATAATGAAAGTTAATTCGCAGACAGCTGTAACTAGATACAATAAATTTTCCATATTTTGCGGCGTAGATATGACACGTTCCCAAGTCTGCGCTGCGGTATTAACGCACCGATTTCACGCGCGAAGATGATCGGAGTCGAGAATTTAAATTTGCAAATCGCCTCCGGAGGTCACTCGGTCTCGATCTCTCGATCGCGCGTGTGTTTAATCGCGTTTAACAATGATGCATGTATGAGGGGTTTGCATCGTATTATTTACGTTCTGAATTCGTTTCCTGTTCCTCTGGATTTTCCGTTCTTCCCTGGTACTATCTGTGTCTATTTATCATCGCGTATACGAATCGATTAATTAATGATCGACTAGAATCAATTGTGACTTGCAATCATTCAAATTGCGAGAGAAATAAATGCAAGCGAGATATTTTGGGAAATCTTCTGTTTTTTCTCTTTGCGATGACCTTAAGAATAGACTGCTTTTATGCGCTCATATGCACGGTTCAATATACAAAGTTCGACATGAAAATGTATAAAGCGAGTTAATGATATTTTCTCTGCATTTTTATTGGCTTTTTTAAATGTATTATTCATCTCAATAATTCTCGGTTTTATGAATTCCTCATTCAATTTCTTACCTCTCGATATCACCGCGTTTTAATAACTATGTTAAAGATGGTTCATTTTCTATTTGCAAAACGGAAGGGGTTGCTGGAGATGGTAGAGGTGATCCCTCGAAGCAGCGCGCAAAATCGATACTTATACATATTGGCGGCGGGCAGTCGTGCAACACATAGCACTACCGCCTCAATTTACCCTCCGTCGAAGCCTCCTTTTTTCTCCGTGAATTTCGGTCAATCGAATAACGGCCACTCGAGAATGAGAGCACAATAGATTTCTTAATTACGCCGTCCTTCTCATTTCTCTATTGTGTCAACGAGAACGTTTAAAAAAAGAATAACATTCGACGTTATCGAAGTCGTACGAGTTTTAATGCCATTTAAATGAGATTCATATCGCGTCCAGCGGAATATTAAACAGGAAGGAATTCGAAGCGGGGAGTCGATTATAGCATCGTTTGGGGTTTTACAGTCATTCCTCAAATTTATGGCCTGCAAATGAAGCGAGAGACACAGGCGACACCAGGTACGACGATTCGCCGTCTCGAATGCGGGCTCTTGTGACGCAAGGGTGCAGAGACCTTGAGCTTTCATCGCGTGCCAAGATTACGTTGCCGAAGCTCGATCAATTATACGCCCTGTTAGACCCGTTGATTCGGTCGGCTCGTTGAGGATACGCGCTCATTAAAACTCATCCTTTGATGCGAATCCGAGAAGCCACGGATTTATGGGTCATTATTCGTGGACTGCACGCGTGACTTTTTACCACGAAATTGCAGCCTTAGATAATTAAAGTAGCTCTACGTTTATCGAATTATTTTACGAAGCATTAAACAAGATAGACAACAGGCAATTACCTGGTATTTTACACCCGAGCTCTTAAACGTGCGACAAGAAGAAATAAATTTGCTGTTATCATTGTTAGAAGAGGACAGTGGTATCGTAGGGAGGTTTTGATTTGTATTGTGTTCTTAGATTTTATCCTTTTCTCGAATGAGACGTGCACACGACTTGCTTCTTTGATTAAAGCGAACCTAGTTTGATACGATCGTTGTTCGAGCTGATAGGACACTTGATTCCGTAAGTTTACGAAATCCGTTGCGGTAATTGGCTGACATTGTTAGTTGACCAGGTTCGTTACTTTGACGGGACAAGTTAGTCTGAACAGGAGTGCAGCAGATATTATTATTTCGACTAGAGTTGTGCAGTTCAACCATAGAACCTGTTTGCGAAATTATTGGAGAGTTAATCTCAAGGGCTAGTTATTTTGAGGAGACCGTGAGAATGTATTCGAAGTCGCTCCGATATCGTTACAAAATGATTTTAACCATGAACACACGTTCTAATCGTTTAAATTAAGATTTTTTGTTACCAGTCCGCTAAACGGTTTATATTGTTCTTGCTTGGACATACTTTCCTCAATAAAATTAAAGTTTAATTCGTGAACGATTTTTGATTTACAGATGTCGATCTCCAAAGCCAAATTGATGCATCCTTGGCGATGCCAGCTACTTATCAGACCCTCGTCGCCCGCGCCCAATTGGCTCAGCAATGTTGTGGATTGGCTCGGGAACAGACCAGGATTTGCGAGAGGCTGGTGCACGATCAGCATCTTCAGCAACAAGGCTGGGCGGCTGTAGTGGCCAACCTGGAGGACATCACGCAGATGTTCCAGTCACGAGCCGACATCCTGCAACAGAGTTACGCCGTGTACCTTTCCGAAAGGCAGCAACACATGGAACTGCTCGCGAAGTAAGCATTGCACCCGATGGAGAATGTTCAAATTATTTGTTCCCTGTATTCTTGTAATTTTTAAGTACTGTCAGACAGTCTGACCCGTTTATCAATTTAATAAATTATGTTTTACTTCCTCTACGTCCTTGATATTGAAGATTTACGCTAAAAATGTAGATGGAAATGTAGCAAAAATTGTATGAAGTTCTTTCTTACAAAAGCAGTGGACAGCTGTCACGTCAGAAGAATAATATGCATTGAAGTGAAACAAATGTCCAGAGATAAATTGAAAGTTTGCAAATTGCATAATTCCGATGTTCGATTACGTGTTCCATAGATCATTCTAGCGCAAACTCAATATTCGATTACATAGGCTCGCATTAATCGAATATATATTTTTGAGTGACGTTAATTGCACGTTTAATTAATGAATCGCTACTTTCCAAGGAGCAGCATGTGAACAATGTTCCGTGACGTCAAAAGAAGTCGCGAGTTTCAAGGAAATGCGGCGAATAGCGGCGCAATAAACGTTTCGGTCAACGCGTGTAATGGCACATAATCTAGGAATTAATTAATGATTAAATAATGATTGAGTCATACGATCGTATTCCCCGCTATCTCGCTGGAGTTACGTATTAGGTCTAAGCGTTTTGAAATTTTTTAAACGGAACTTCGCTTACGACGTAGGAGAATGATAAATTATACTCTTTCATTTAAAGAAGCTGGATTGCTGTTATTGATAGATAATTTAATATCAAGATGTTAATTAAACGAATTGATAAAATGTCTAATTGAACATTTTTCTGTAGCTTCAACGCTGACCTGGGCACCTTATCGAAAATTCCAATTCTACCAGCGTTGAGAGCGCAGGCGGAGGGTCTTCTGAGTCCAGACGAACAGCCAAGTCAATCCGAGAAAGATTCCGAAGGCAGGGAGGAGGTCTTAAGTCTACTTCGGTGGATATCGGCGAAAGACAATCAGAGCAGTTTGGAACAGGTGGCGGAGCAATGTGCCCGCGGTCTGGAGCAATTTGACGAGAGAGTGATGGAAGCGCTGAAGGCCGAGGTGAACGCAGCCATAGACAGCGCGAACAAGCAGGACATGAAGGAGATCAAAGGGCTCGGTGAAAGATTGTTCGCGTTGGAACAGCTGATGGCACAGACGAAGAAGTTGGTCCAGGAACAAGGGGAACTAGCCCAGGGCTTCCTGCAGAACCAAAGCCGTGCGAACAATTTGGGTGACGCCAGCGTCCTCCCTGATCTGTGCGCCTCGCACAGGCGTCAGCTTCTTGTTATGCTGCAAAATCACAATAAGCTGCGGGACATCAGACGCCGGTGCACCAAGGCGAAAGAGGAGTTGTCCGTGAACATCTACCATCGGCTCAAATGGATCATGTACGTGGAGAACAAGACGATGGAGGTGGACGGGAAACTCGTCATGTACCACGAGAGCCTGAAGCGTCTCAGAAGACACCTCGAGGTGCTACAACAGATTCACCTAGCTCCGCAGATGTACATGAACGCCGTGGCCGAAGTAGTCAGGCGACGCACGTTCTCCCAAGCTTTCCTGGTCTGGGCTAGTAATCTTGCATGTCAGCTGTTGACGGTACATAGCGAGGAATTGGCTCGTAGAAGAGAATTCCAGAGTAAATTCGATGGTCATTTCCTGAACACGCTGTTCCCGGGTTTAGAGGACACACCACCGCCGTTCGCTACACAAGCACCGTCTGTTTTTGATAATGCTCTCCCAAAGGTATTTACTTGGATCGTTGATCCTTTCGTAATTTAATGTCAAATTCGAAATATATGAAATTATTTTTATCGAAATGTATTACAGCTAACGGTGGAGGATATGGAATCTCTAAGATCGCAGTTACCTGATCTGGCGCTAACCGTCTCGTCACCGGACCTGATCAGTATCACGCAGTTCTTCCTATCGAAAAGTCTCACGGAAGCGAGCACCGAGGGGAACAAGGAGAAGGATAGCACGTCCATGCGCGTCGATGTGGCTGCCAAAGAGCAGGAACGAACTAGAGCGCCGATGTTATTTGACAGGTACTTGTCGCTACAAGACAGTATACGTTTCTGATTAACGAAGCGACGAATAACTTATCGGATGACCATAATATCCGTTTTTTAATTTGTAGGGGTGGTTTCGAATCGGAGACTGACATGGAGGAATTCGAGAAGATCGGACAAGGCGCCGCCGACTCTAAGCCGGAGTCGTACGATGGCGTGAAACAAATGCGTCAGAAGCAATTGGAGGTTGGTGCCTCGAGAAGCGTGTCCCCCGCATCCTCGACCTCGTCTAACGTGTCCCCGCTTAACTCGAAAGTCGCGGACCTGACGAATCGGTCATCTTCCTCGAGCGAGCCCGGATCCTTCCATTTTCCCAGTCTATCCGTCAGCGAGCGTCCGGCTCAGCTTAGCCCGTTAACAGAGTGCGCTGAGAACAGCGAGTCCACTTGTCTGATTCATCGTACTACCACTGCGAACGGTTTTTCGAGTAATAAATATAATCATGAAACGCCATCGGCGACGATGGAAGACGAGCCGAACTCCTCCCTAAGTCCAAATCCTCCCTGCGCATCCTTGTCACGGTCCGTGATGTGCGACGGCCAGCAGCAACAATGCCACCAGTTGTCTGGCAGTGGTGGTAGCAGTCCTTCCGCTGGAGTAGGCGCTACCGACTTCGTGGGTACTGAGTTTTACATGGACGAGTCCCTGCCGAGCAGTCTCAGCGAACATCCCGCCGACGGCCATCATCAGGCTATCATTTCCCTTCTCCAGGTACTGGACGACTTACAGCTCGCCTAACAGACCTTGTAGTCGTAGCCGTAAACGTTCCATTACCGCTCTCTCGTGCTATATTGCCTCTCGAACTTTATCGCATTTACTTCCGTTATTCGTATTCCACACCATTCCGCGAAGATACCAAAGCGATTTTTTGTTGATCCGCAAAATTGATGTCCTTCAAAATTAATGTTCTTCAATTTTTCACACGGTCGTGTACACATTCCTTTGGCCACTTCCATTTATTCTTTTTCTCTTTGATCCATTCTATGGTACACGTGTTTTGCTTATATACTCGGCATCAGTACTTTTGTAAAGATTCGTCTTTCTCCAACTTAATGTTATCATTTTATGTGCATTTCTCCTATTTATGTGTGAAAGATTTAGAAAATCATTTTCACTCGACGTGTCCTGATGTCATCCTTGAATCTTTGTATCCACTTATTTCCCCTTTCTGTGGTTTCTAGGTACTACTTTCGTTGTCATTGTCTTTACATTCGCTAGTCCAGTAAGCTATTAGCGCTGACTTAAAATAATTAACGAAATCGATGTCGGTATGTATATCTCTTGCCTGTAGTAATTAGATGTTTTAACAATTTTTACTGTTACCTTTGTATTCCTATTTTTTTAATGCCTTCTGACTTGTCTCTACGTAGTGCCTGTGTGTCTGTTCCTTCTGTTTGTAACATGTGTTTCGTTTCGTCTTGTCTCGTATGAGTGTGTGTGTTTTAATTTTTTTACAGGATAGCTGCCGTCGCACTCGATACTCCTGATCCCATCACCTCGAAGTTTGTTCCTTAAAATTTACTATTAAAATCACCAGCTCGCTTTACAAAATCTAGCGACGATTATATTCTAGACACTCTCTCAATCATCACCATCATCACACACCTTTGGGGTTTCTTACTTGTTGAACCGTGTTTCACTCCCTCTAATTTTTTGGGCAATCAATTAATCGTCTACGATTTCGAACGATCCCCCTTATATTTCGATCACACGATTATTAGCTGCCCTGTTAACTTGAGCCGGTCGAGTTTTACCCGAAAGGGAAACGTTCTTGCGTTGATACTCACCGCACACCGTCTGTTGACGGTCGATATTTCAGGAGAATCTTGGGAACACGCGTGAGGAAGTGGAGAGGCTCCGCACTATCGTGAAGACAATGAAGGCAATAGTGAGCGAAGCATTGACGTCGGTCAGGCAAGAGCTGTCCGTCCTCAGGAATCGTTCCGAAGAGGAGAAGACCGGTTTCACAAAGATGATCGACAGAATTCGCGAGGCGCTGTCACTGTATTCGTGTGAATGCGATCGTCGGGTTCGCGAACGCGAGCAGGAACTTACGGTGGACCACGAGCTCGAGATGACGGATGTGAAGAAGATGATCCAAAATCGGGAAGAGGAAATACGCACGCTGAAGAGGGATCTTCTCGAGAAAGAAACCGAATTAGCCGAGTTCGAGCGGCTGACGGCAACCATGCGTAGTAAATTGGAGAGTGAGCAGGGTGAAAACAGAGATCTGAAGAATCGTATGGAAGAGGCGCGCAACGATCAGCAGAGGTTGGTGAAGGAAGCAACCGAGAAGGTCCCGATAGAGTACAAAGCTGAGTTGGAATCGATCAGGAGTCGGTTCAAATTAATGGCTGCGTCCACTTGCACCATGGAGAGAAGCCCGAGTGACAGTAGCCTTGAAAAGATAGATGTAAGTATCTGTTACTCTACACGCACAGGAAAATTAATTTAGCTAATAAGCTACTAAAGACATTTTTAAATTATTTTGTAGAGACCAGATTTCATCGAGCTCGTCGGTCACGCGTTCGGTCACTCGATGCAAGAGTCGAAGATAGATAAATCCGTGACATTACGAACCGTTGAGAAAGAATGCGGAGATTGTATATCGAAACTGGTTCACGAGCTGCGCTTAGCCACGCAAGTGTTTGAGGAGAAAGTCCGGGAGGTAGAAATGTATAGAAGGAGGGAAATAGTCCTCACGGAGGAGTGCAAGCGTTACAAAAACACGATTAGGCAGCTAACGAAATCGGAGAGCTACAACAGCTCTCTCGTTGACTCGGGTTTGCATAAGGAGAGCAGCGAAGAACAACTAGAGATGAGTCAGACCAGTCTGGAAGAAGTGGCAAAGAGTTTGGAACCGGAAAAAGATGAAGTAGCAGTATCCGAGTCGAAGAAAGTACGCTTGGAAGCGACCGACGACCCGTGCTGCATGTCCAGGAGGATCGAGATACTCGAGAAGGAAAACAAGAGGCTCAACTCCGAACTTCAATCGCTTCGCGAGAGCAAGCAGACGGCCGAGGCGAAGATCGAAAGCTTGGAAGCGGATGCGATGCGACTGAAATCCGACTTGAAGGCATGTTATAGGAGCTTCATGACTTCAGGCTCGTCCTCGTCGCCGGAGAGCCGTGATAAGGATATGAACGTATCTACGGCCACGAGTCCCATACCATTCTATCAGTGCACTTGTACGAAGACCATCCAGAAGAAGGTGAAGAAAATCGCGAGCAAACTCGTGGATCTCGGTCACATCAAGGTAAACAGTTGCGATCCGGGCGATTACGTGCTGATGTTTTGGGATCCGATGCACGAGGCTTACATGGTTTACCAAAAATCGAGGACGATGCATTTCCTCAAGGCCGCCAGCGTAGATGTGAGCATGGCTGCTGATGGGACCCCGAAAAATACCATGAGTATTGTCCAGGTCATCAGTAAGGAGTACTGTCTCGCTAAGAAGGTAAAATATATGATTGCAGATAACTCTCGATGCTTTTCTCTTATTATGTTTTTCTCTGATAAAACTCTTTCCTGAAAGGTTCATGTTCCAATAGTTCATTTCAATGTGGCTAATAGTTAAAAAGTAACATTCGATATGTATGATAACTGTGGGTTTGCTTCTATTTCAGCCCGAGAACCGGTATCACGTACCAAGCGGTGTGAAGTTCTTTCAAGTGAGCGTGGAACTCGCGGAGGACAGCGCAGCTATATTATCTAGTATTCAACAAAAGTAAACGACAGAAAATAGTGAGACTTTCATCGAGTTTATGCGCAAATTGTCGATGAAACGATGAAGAGAAGAAACACCCCTGTGACCGCGGATCCGCGTTATGAACACCTATGGCCTTGCACGTGCAGTTCATCCGACACGCGGATCCTTAACATACATATTGTTCGCGACCATCCGGAAACTCTCGGATCAAGGCCAAAACCTGCCAGAGCCTGTAGACGCATCCTTTGAACATTCGTGTTTTGCTGATTCACAAGCAAGCCACGAGAGGATCACGGAAGAAGGTATGCGTGCCCGACTTGGGTATCGAAATCAATTTTTAGGGATCAGAGATTGGAAAGTATGCGCTGGCGTTTCATTGTGATATAAGTAATTTAAAAGAAAAAAAAACAAACATACAAAATGAGTGAAACATAATAATTGTCGAATGCTGTGGTTAGCTGTGAAGCGTAAAAAAAACGATGTTTGTATTCCTTTTTCCTTTTTTTCACAAGAGATCAAGCGTGAGAGAGTGAAAGTAAGCGAGAGAAAGAGAGAATGGAAGTAAGAGATAATCGTGGATATACGTTATATGAGAATGGAAGTAAGAGTAATCGCGGATACACGTTATATGATACAATAATATTATTAATTAAACGCCATGGACTATTTTCGTCCTGGAATTTGAGTTAGCTAACCGCGCTCAAAAAGGAAAGTTTGAAGTGTGCGACAGAAAGAGAATTTTTTTCTTTTCACTTTGGTTTATCGACTTTGAAATGCGAAATTTCTTCGTCCTGCAATTTCAAACTATTACTCTAGCTATTATTACTACTATTATTACTACCACTGTCTTTGCACTATGTGTAAAAACAAAATGACGAAAAAATCGCGGTAGGCTAATGTTTTACAAAGAAATGAGCGAAAGCAAAGATAGAAAGAATACTAACGAAATTAGTGACGAGAAATGGAGGTATAACGAAAAAATCACGCATGCTTTGTATATGCAGATTATTATATATTATATATGTGATATATAATATATATACATTATGTAATCGTGTGTATCTACACGGTTTACCGAGAAGCGTGCAATATTCATGCGTGCGAGGAGTCTCATAAACACATACACACACGATATACACGTAGATTCTAAGCCGAGGTTCTTAAATAAGAGGTTTTGTAAAACGAAAATAATCTCGAAGCGCGCGGACGCGTTGGGGATGCCGCGTTCAATTTAGACAAGATAAAATAATCGAGAAAGAATATAGGTATTGCCTTTCCTTCTCACCGACCACACGAATTAACTTTTAACAATATTTTCTCCCGGGTATCTCGTGGTAAATCCGCGTCCTCTTATTCTCAAACTGTTCGAAGCGGATGGTTTCAGCTATGGAAGTTCGTTGCGTCACGAAACGTGAAGAACGAAAAGACCACACAGGATAATCTGTACGTTGTACCGTTAGCGCGGCGAAAACTTAAAGCCGGACAAGCTTAGACTTCTCGAGTTCCGTTGTCGGTGAACCCGGTGCGATACAAAACTCTTTGTAGAATGAATTTTATAGGTACATATATATAAATATATTTGCATGTGCGTATGTTTAAATATGTGTATATCATATAAACATACGCATGTGCGAACTGTATCGACACATATTCACGCATCACACAAAACATTGCATACATATATATATTTTTTTCTATCGTTCAATGACTTAAGTTCAAGATAATATATATGTATATATATATAATGTTCAAGAACTTCGCTTGGACAACGTAAGAAAAAGGAGCGTACTACGAGAGACCGACGTTTAACTTCCTTCGCGACGATAATCAGAGGTCCTTCGATTTTTAATCGCTATTGATTATTATCGCTATCGTTTTCTCCTACGTGACAGTTTCTAGACACTCATCGAATAGTATCGTACAATAGCTGTGATCGTTAGACTCGACGTTTTCACTTCTAATTACTCGTAGACGATAGGGAAAAAGAATTCTTAATTGCTCGGAGGCCGAACGGGTGATGATGAGTTCGTCGTCCGCTCTCGGAACGGTCCACGTACACTTTTCCTCCCCTGTACTCTCTCTCTCACTCTCTGTAGTTTTTTCTCTCTTTCTCTTCTGCCGAATTAGAGAATCGCGGATGCATTGCACACAGTGTACCTGAATCGTCGGACGGCAATTCAAGGACGAGCTGAGTCGCTCGTTGGCCTTACCCTGCCACGATCCTGGCATCCTTTTCGAGCTAAATCGCCTAAATTGTGTGAAGCCAATCAAAATGTTCCCATCTTAAAAGCTAAGCGTATTTAATTTTATATTGACATTATTTAAAAATTATACTGTAAAAGATATAATTTGGTTTTTTGCCAATTGCTGTACTTCGTACCTGTACGTGGAAAATTCTGTTTTCTTGGAGCTTTATCGTAAGGTCTAAATCGGAAAAGAATTTCGAGGATCGATGGAAGGCTATTAACTCGAGTTGAAGTAAAACCGCCATTGGTGGCCTGCCCGATGCTGACAAGTTACATAAGAAAATTTCAACAAGAGCAAATTTTCGATTGTCCTTAACTCGTTTTCAAGAATTTTCTTATTCTTACTGTTGGAGTACAGCGAGCAAAATCATGAATTTAGCACGAATTCTATGCAGACATTTGCTTCCGCCTTACATTTCAATGCACTGATTCTCCGAAAATAGCCTTATCGTCGAACTTCCGAAGCATTCGAGGTCCTGTGAATTTGCGATGGAACTCTGCTCGTGCGCGGGGAAGATCTTATAGATTCAACGATCGAGTTTCGTATTAAGCGCATCGCACTTAGAAGATAACAGCGGTAGGCCTTCGTGTCGTTATTACATGTTGGAACAGTTGTTCCTGACTTATTATCAATCGTTTGCTCGACTCTGAATCAAAATACGAATCGTATAGATAAACGCAAACTATGTATGTATTTAATGGATTCTTGGGTCATGGTAGTTGAAACGCTTTGATAAGCAAAGGGATCCGATGATTCTATGTAGAACATTGGAACCACAGATCAACGACGTATGGGGCTTGTACCAAATATGTTTTCAAGGAACAAGAAACGCATCTTCCTCGTGTACGAAAATCCAGCAGTTTCACGCGCACGCGACCTACGGTTCCTATTTAGTTCTGTTCCCACGACTCGAAGCAGGTAGACACAGTTTCCTCCACACTTCGTTCAATGTAAACTAGTATTTCAGACAGGTACAGCACTTAAACGATTTCGTGCTAACACGCTCGCTTGAATTTTGCACCCTGAAAGCTTAAGATACTTAGGGATGAGCATTTAGCTGCAACGTCGCGCGGCGGTCACACGACGCGGCAGCTTGTGCTCTAACGTGGTACTCTAAGCTAATTTTCTTCGCGGAGATTAAGAAACTGTATTTTCTAATCCTTTGGTTACACTTTTAAATGCGTTTTTTCGAGTTCACAGAATTCTGAGCAAAGTTGACCAGGTAAACTTTGCAAACGCTATTGACTAATCTTATTATTCTACAATCGCCAAGCTTCAGGCTATATTAAATCATAAGATTTGAATTCCAGTCTCTTAAAAGCATTTGAGAGCTCGTCAAAAGATAACTTGAATCTCTAACACGGTCATATTGCTGATCCCGTTTCGTTTTGAATATCGGCAAGCGACAGTGTTTCTTTTCCTCCCTTAACTTTATAACACTCGAACTCGTATAGTGATCGAGCGAGTCGGCTGCTGAGAGTTGGTTCGCGCGGTTAGTTGCAATCCTAGTATACACCAAAATTTGAAACAAGTGATTAATTTCCCATTTCGTTGAACGACCTGATCTCACTTGATCGAGGTTGCTAGGAAATCCTCAAGGACGATTATACGAATGTCATCAATCTTGAGGAGTTTCGACCCGTTCACTCTGAGTGGACGTACACTTATACAAATATCAAAGCGGCGTGCCTGTTACGATCCGGCTGTTACTTGTCGAATGAATTTTTCGTAGTGATGAAAAAGCAACGAGTGACGCGTGCAAATGCGTGAAGGAACGTTCATATTATACATATATAGTGATATAAAATTTTCAACTTTTCCGTGATAGATTTCACGTGTCCGGAGAACTCATTGATCTTTTTTGGTTCACTCTGGTGATATCAAGAGGGAAAAGGCTTGGACAATACGGTCTGGTCTCTCGCGAGCGGAGAAGAGCGCGTGAAGCTTTTGTTAAATATCACCGCGTCGCGATTTCAACGTGTCGGAGCCACATCTCAGAAGAATTTGTATAGACAAACGGAGTGAGAGGAACAAACGTCGGAGAGAAAAGATTGAACGAGAGTGAGAGAGTGATAGTGAGAGATTCGAAGAGGAGGAGGAAGGAAAAAAAGAAAAAATGGCTAGAGCAGCGTTTTTATTTTTCTAGTGATTCTCCGACGTGCAAACGAAAACGTCGTTTCTTCCCCTCCCATTTTTTTACCTAGACGCCTAAACGAAAAAGATGTATGAATCCAAGTGTGTGTGTGAGAGAGATGAAGAGAGAGAAAAAAAATTGAAAAAGAATGAAACGAAAAAAAATTATGTAAACGTAGTGACGATAGAATTTGTTTTATGTGTGACGTGTATAGGAAAAAATGTAATTCGATATACTAGTATATTCTTTTTTTTACTGACCAAAATTATTATACACTCAGCGTGAGAGGTAATCATAATTCACGTACAAAAAGGAGTGAATTAAGTGAGAAATAAAAAATAAAAAAAAAACGAAAACAAGCATGAAAATTGATGGAAGAGATGAATATTAGATGATGTCGTACGACATGATACTTTTTAGTTTGGCTTCTTTCAACGACAATGCCGTTTTCTCTTTTTTTTTTCTCTTAGTAAAAGGGCTGTCAGCTTTTCATTTCCCTGCTAGTTTCTAGTGATTTTTCCCGGGGAAAAATAATTACATCCATAGAGCGAGAATCACATAGCTCTGAGTTGTGGCAGGATTTGCGTGGAACAACAACACTAATAATTGAATCGATCAACCGGATTCGCGAGCATGAGTTTCGTGATCAGACATTCTCTTTTTTGATTATAGTAATTTAGATCGCGCGCAAGGGTGTCTCCGTTTTTTCTTGTTCAATAAAATCTTCGTCGACGTTCGATCCACGCTCTAGTACGCTTTCGCGAAGACGCGTCGTTCGAGTACACTCTTTTCTTCGGTAGCTAACACGAGCCGAGTGAGAGAGGCAGCGAGGAGAAGGGGGAGTATGCATAAATACAAAAGTCCCAAAAATACGAAAAAAAAAGAAAAAAGATACGATGAATCGAATGTTCGAGGGAGATACAGAATATGAGGGCCCGTTTAAGAGAATGGTAAATGAAGAAAAAAAGAAAAAACGAATGTCACGCATGTAATCCGAGAAAGTGTAACGCAAAATAGGTATATGATTAATATTACGTAACATACATACAATTGTGATCGTGAGAGTAACTGTTACAAATAAAAATAAATTACAAGTAAATCACGTGGCTTTTTCCCCGACTCGTGCACGCCTGTCAATTAACAACGTCCAAGGAGGTCGAATAAGATGATTTACTGTTAACAAAAATTTCTTTATTTCCTTTAGTTTAAATAACAGTTCGAAATGTTCGTTATAGGAAATGAAGACGCTTTCTTCCGTTGACGTCGCAACACTCCGAATCGCAATCACCCTTATAGCATACAATAATAGTAGTATCGACAGGAAAGATGCTCGACAGGGGGAGGACTGGTAAACGTTGACGATTATCCAACAAGTCCGAAGGTGCAACTATCGTATATTTCATAACTATAATACAAACAAAGATCTTCATCGACAATGATTTAATGATGAGGAACGTAGCTCTGTGCGTTCTGAGGGCAACCGGGCAGCAAGTTCGACGTGTCCTCGTCCGCCGAGCAGAGCATGCCTACGAGCGTGTAATCAACGAACGAGGGTATATCGAGTTCAGTCACCTCGTAGTTATTAATGCCTGCCTGCGATGCCCCGGTATTAGCGGCCATTTGAGGGATCCGCGTGTCTAACACCTCGCACGTGTAGTGGCAACGGTCGTTGCTAGGGTAGAAGAAAGGTTCCGGGCTATTCTGCGACTGCATCGATGCGTCCAAGCCATTCGCGTCCGGAAACAATCTGTCGCTGGTGTCAGCGTTCACCTCGTGCCCGTAATTATTCTGCAGTCTCTCGTCGAGGATCATACGATTGGTATTCTGATGAGTCGTTCGATTGGCTAAATGACTCTTCTGATTCGAGTGATCAAACATCTGATTGTATCCATCGTAAGAAAAATGTTTGCTCTCCATCGGACTGCGACCAGGACGCGCGGAAATCGAGTCAACCATTCCGTTTTCCTTCTTCCCATAGACGTAGTTTCCCCTGTCCATCAATCCTGGCTGACAATTTTCCTTCGGGAAACAGTGTACCTCTCTTCTGGAATTTAAGAGATCATCCCCCTTCTGAGGCTCGAAATTGGGGAAGTTCAAACGATCGTCCGGCTGATTCTGCGCCCAATAATTCGCCTCATGATCGCTCTTCACCGTGCCTTCTACAAAACTCTTGTGATTCTGGTTTCGCTGGTAATCTTGGAAGCTCAACGGATGATTGCTCAACGAATGATTTATCTCTTTCTCCGGGACGTAGTGATTCATGTTCGCTCGCTTGGCGCAGAATCCGTTCGAGTCTTTGTCCGTCTCGAAATCAGGAAAATTAAGTCTCTCGTCCTGAGGCATGCTCAGGTGACTACTGCTAGAGTCCTCGTTGAGCAGGTTCCAATAACCGTGGTCCTGGTGCTGTTTCATCTCGTACTTGATGGTGCCGCTTCCAAGATCCAGCAGCGTCGGCGGCGATCTAGCCACTTCCTGAGAATTCATCGTGAATTCCGGTCTCAAGGGTTGATCCAGCTGAAAGATTTCCTCCGGCTGAAGCAATTCGCCTGTGAACGGTGGGAAATCGGGATACGTAGCTTCTTGGGGCACCTGACTGGGTAGATTGTACCCCAGAGTGTTTTCTTGGGGCACGGCGTCCTGAAGCCAGTAGGGGGTGTCGTTTAGCGGGGTTGGTTGGCTATACATGCCCGCCTGGTGATGATGAGACTGCTGATAAGCCGAGACGCTTGACTGCATAGCGCACGTGCACTCGAACGGTGAACACGAGCAGGAGTACCCTGAAGGTAAGAGAACGAACAATTTACTATTTTAGTTATTACAATGTATTATAATCGAGCGAGATATATGATAACTTAGAAGTTGTATAACCAATTTTTAGCAGTAATTTATAAAATATTTTACATTCCCGAGATATAAAAATGTCTGAGATAAACGATGAAAATATTCTTGAATTATCCTAAATTCATCTTCCGTCATATTTATTTTATTTTAGTTTTGTATTTAGGCACTGCTTGTTTCACATACTATTTGTATTGTTTCAAAAATTTAACGGGAAACCAGGACCGCCGATTAGCGCCACCTGGCGAGGAAGTTCAAAAGTACGCGAGTGCGAGGGACGAAGAACGCGATACAGTGCTCGGCAGTGTTTGTATGCATATTTTTCGATAAACGGTATGTCGTGACTCGGTACACGTGAAATCGTATTGCGTAAAACGAATATCGTACTAACCTTTGTCCGGTATTAACGGTGGTGGTTGCGTTGTCCTTGGTGGTTGTTCGATTGCTTCTGAATTCGGTCTTTTCGTTCCGCGCAGTGACATCAACTGCAAAGAGGAAGAAGCATACGTTAGTTAAACACGACGAGAGGCAGATGATCATCATAACTGGAGAATTACTGAAGCTCACGCGATGCAAGGTAAGTGTTGTTTTTAATAAGTAGTGTTCTTAAAATATTCAATGACGCTTGCTTCGAGATTCGCGTGAACTCCTCCATGTATTCTAGAAATTGCTTAACACTATTCCTTAAAATCTAATTGTACCTTGTTCTCGAGTCACAAAAGACTCATTTCGTAAAATTATTTCTCAGTTTGTATCATTTGGTATTCAGAACTAAATCTTTGTTTATGCAATAATTGATTAAATTAGTTGGAAAATATTGTATTATCTGGCTGCATATTGTGCGAAATAATTCTCTATTTCAAATGATTATTCATATTATGGGGAATAAAGTGTGCCGAACTCTGTTTCATACATAACGTCGTTGAATATTTGACAAACATACTTTGGTGCCTAAAGCAGCTTCGCTCGCGAGAAGCACCGCTAAACCACGCACCCTTCTGCCGGCACCCACGCTCCTCCTCGCTTCGGACGTGGATTTCGCTTCCGGTCGCGGATGGTCGTGTTGTCCTTTAGCTTGAAAGAATATTGCATGCTCTGTATGCCGCCAGAAATGCGTCACGGGGTAACCGCAATGCCCACGGCAGGAGAGTATCTCCAATCGACCCGTGCATTGTCTGTTCGGGCATGGCTTTCCTTGCTGCTTTTTCCTTGCCTGAAACAAACAAAGCATAAGTGTTATTGAAAATGCAATCAATGTTTCATTAAACGTTATTATTCTTAAAATGAATTATCTTGTTATCTTATACACGATGAACCGATAAGAATAGTCTATTTGTACAGACTAGATTTTTATGGACACTGAAATATTTATAGTATCAGTTAGAGAAATGTGTTTTAGATGTTTTATTATCATTTAAATATTCAAATGTTTACCTTTTGACATTCTGAATTTCTATTATGCAGCATTTATAAATGCATAAAATTCACAAGACAATTGATCCTTGGACGTGATTTATATGAAATTTGTATCTATTACTTCTATGCGCTTAGAGTTCATTACATTAATTAATTCTCGTATCTCAGCAATTCATATACGATTTTTAGAATCCTTTCTAATATGATGATATTTAAAAGTTCTTATTGATTCATTATCACTTCATAAGAGCAGATGATCTTACTTTATCGCATATCGCTGGTCGAAGGTGAACTCTGCCGCCACCAGGTAATACACACTCTTGAGAACAAACTAGCACGCCTAGACAGGATTTCTTGAGGATGCTCACGTTGTGATTGTTCGTATTCCTCATCGCCCATCCTGAAGCGTGTCTTCTCGCTTCTTCGCAATCTGGTCCATATACTCTTCTTACGTGACCATCCGCCCATTCGCACCAAGGATCATATTCTACCACCTATAATGATTAGATTGAAACCTGTTTATTAAACATATTTTTATATTTTCTGCAGAATCAATTATTTAAGATTCACGGTTTGGTAATAACTTTCATTTCTTTAAAGCGGATTGTTTCGTAGGTCCCATGATCCATTCGTTCGCTAATAATTACAAAGTTTTTACTTCCTTCGATTGGATTAAACATACTTGAATCTTAGTATCCGGTAACCGGTTTTTGTTACGAAATTGGGGAAACTTGGAAACCGCGCTATTTCTATTGGTTATTATCTTTGGCAGTTGCACATAGGAATTACCAGAATGAGTAGTGGAACAAACGAACCGTTTTTTCACAGAAGGTGTGAATTGAATTGATAGCGTAAAGTAATTACTCTTGGAACGTTCGAGTCGTTGATATCCCATTCTTGATGAGGGTGGTGCTGATGCTGGTTGCCGGCAACGGTTGCTGACATCGTCGGCGACCCAACGCGACTCCTACACAGAAAACGTAGTCATTTAGCGAGTGAAGTCTCGCAATCGAATTGTACGTCAATTTATACACGAAAATGAAAGATGAGCTGAAACGTGATAAGTCATATTTTTTTTTAAAAAACTTCACAACTGAACTTGACTTGCTACGACATATTTAATTGTCCATGATGGAGAAGTAAGAATTTTTGATTTAAGCCTATCCATAATTAACTGAGCCATTTAACACAATATATGATAACCGATAACTGCTAAAACATAATTGCATGACGTTTACGTTTGACCCGATTTGTTGTTGTCTACGAGCCTGGCTCCTTATATTCATGTTTGGGCCAGAATCTGTATCACAAGTTAGACTCCTTAAAGCGCGTTTAATACTCCATCGTATGAAGAAAAAATATCTTTTTTAAACATGTACCATTTTCATTGTCACGGAAGTAGGTACGCAAGCAGGACTAGTACAGAGAATAGGGTGTAAACGTACGAAACAATTGCAGTTCTACCTGGTGTATTGAAATAGTGACAGTATCCGTACAATCGATATTTTGGATAAACAGGAATATTCGCGTTTACAAAGGCGACCTTGAGGTCCTACGAAACATGAACTTCGTCGCATATCGAATTTGAGGACCAATTTTAGAATTGTGCAACCATCGGTGTACCTCCGAGAGGCCGGCAGCTCTGAGATAAAATCCCGATTTATGGTATGCGGCTGGCCGTAGCTCGCGCCATACTTATGGGAGCCTGTGGGTGGCCTGACAAGGGGCACGTTCACCGGCTTTCCGGAATCCTTATATTCGTCGCGACTGATTCTCGATCGCGCAAAAAAAAAGGTCAATTCACGGTACCATGTACTCCACGAGCGCGAAGAAATTCTTCTCCCTTCAACGACTTTCTTCAACCCTCTTCAATCTAACCACTGAATCTCTGTTGATCTCACATTAAGAAGAGTCTCGCGTTTTTTTTTAAATTTGTCTTTCCTGATCACACGAATTATCGCGAATTTAATAAACCCAGTATTTTCTAACGTCGGATAGATATCTCACGGTCAACCATTTCTCCATAAATTCTCATCTAAATGTTCGCAGGTGTCAGGTCACACGGCAGCTTCTGCCTTTCTCTCGTTGACATTAAAATCGCGCGTTTATGATCTGTAGTTCCATTAAGCCGCGCGATGACGATCAGAGGAAAATGAAATTCCTGACATCTCCAATTTTCCTTTTCCATTTCTTAAGTATAATCGAGAGAAATTTCTTTCATTCTGCGCGACCGGCGTCACGTTGTACGTCTAACAATTTCAGAGACCGATAACTATTTTCCATAATTTTTTCAATTGCGCCTTAAATGATTTGTATATCCGTATATCTTTCTACAATTTCTACTCGCGTCATTTCGTTTTGGAGTACGCGTTCTTCAAATGCCGAACGCTCATCGGATCCGATCGGTTTATCGCGTAGTATATTCAAGCAAGTTACTTCGAAAACGTTCAATCGTAAGTTATCGCGCGTTTCGAGCGAAAGCCGGCGATTTCGATTTGACGCGAAATAGGCGTCGCTCCCGCGAGAACGTTATAAATATCGGCAGGCCAGGTGTCATTGACCATGAAGGGAACCATAGAAGACGTTCGGCTCGCCTACGTCCTATCGGGACAACCTGCTATCTAAACTCGCGGTTCTCTTTATTGAGATGTGATTCCTACTATTAACCGTTTCACTTGCTCAGTCAGTGAAAGTCCACGAACGTCGTTGCTTGAATTAGAAATAGATTTCGATTTTTATACATTTACAGAAAAAATCGTATCCAACATGAACCAAAATATTAACCCTTTGTACTCGAGAGGTGACTCACGGTTACTAGTTGTTTTATAAAATAATGTTGCATAGAAAAATAACTATCACTTCATATCACTTCATAAAATAAAATTAATACGTATCAATTTTAAAATTGTCGAAAGAAATAATTAATAGTATTTTTATATCATAACAATAATACAGATTTTTATTTCACGAGACGTAAAGATAAAAATATAAAAGTCTTATATATTAATTTGTATGTGAAATCATTTTTAACAAAAATTTCTCTAAAATGTGAATGTATACTGCAGTGCTCAAACTACAGCAATTTTCTAAATAATAGTCGTAGATCTTGTTGTACGCATTGGTCAGGTTTTCAAAGAGATCATCACGAGCTTACGCATTGGATAATGTTCTTAGATAGGAACTTTCACTCTCGATCTTCTTTGACGAAGTTCCTCTGTTTGCTCCGCAGCAGGTTACGCGTCGGTTTGCGTGTTCCCGTGGGTTTTACATATCGAGTCAGGTCCTAGCACGGACGTTTACGATCCACGAACACCTACTCTTTTCCCTCGACGCGAGTTCACGCTTCAGCGCGTCGCACCGCGGTGACAAAACGAAAAAAAAAAGAAATCTCCCGCGATGAATCTCGCGCTATCGACTTTGGTAATGTAATTCCCGGTACAATTTCTTCCGCGATGTCTCGTTGACGATTCTCATGAATCGCTTTCCTGCCCGATGAGTTGCAAACACATTGCAAACCACATCGTTACATGTCTACGGGAAGTCAAAGGTATTCTTCGTTCGATCAGGTAGCTACAAAGTCTCTGTAGCTGCCCATAAACAACGTTATTATCATTTGGCAAAAACGGGTTGCGGTTGAATTACGTCCACGACGACGGGGACCAGTCCGTCGAAGCGTGAAACCGCGACGGTTCGTTTGCGGATCGAATCGATTCCCTCCCGGGGATACGAGAGTACGGACGATCCATTCTTACCTCGCCGAATGTCCGTGAAATTTCGCGATAATTTCGCAGCCGAGCATTTCGCCTGGTCGACCGATCCGTTATACCACGAGAAGACACAGAGAGAAAGAGAGAGAGAGAGAGAGAAAGGGCCAACACGCGAAGCATACGTTACACGGCCGGTGAGGAAAGCACGGGTAGGGTAGAGGAAAGAAGAGTGAACGCGAGGGAGAGAACAGACGAGCCCCGGCCTAGGTGAATGATTGCCCGGATCGGTGATAAAGTCATCGCCTTTAGCACCGGCGTAAGATGATACATCGGTGGACGATGCTGCGCGGAGATTGTCCCGCGGTTAGGTTCGAAGAGGCCTCGAGGAGCCACGCATTCGCGGGCCCCTCTAACCCTTTCTCTCTTCCTCTCTATATCTCGTCGAGGAAAAAAAAAAGAAAAACCTCGAGAGAAGGGACTATATCCTCGTTCCGGTCGGTATGGGCGCCTTCAGAATTTCAGATATTAAGCCTGATACCGCGGAGACCGCTAAAATATCACGCGAGAGCTGCCGCGCCGCGACGAGATTTCTCTCTTTCCCTCGATGGGCCCGCGGGGCTAGTCCTCGCGTCTCCCGTCCCCTGAGGATTGTCCCGAGAGATTACGTCTAAACGAGTTAATTCTCGCGGCACACCGCGCCGCTGCTTCGATTCTCGCCTTCCTCCGAGAATAAAATCTATCCGTGACTCGTATTCGTGCGTATGTACGTACGTGTATGGTTATTACGAACGAGGAAGTCGGCCCCGTTTGATATTTCTTGGTAACGATTTCACGCATGGGAGGTGTAACTATTTTTTTGGGGGATTAGATTGAATTATTGACGTTGCTCGTAAAAAATGTAATAGAAAGAAAGTGAGGAGAGTGACTCGAGTACTCCTCCCATTTTGCGCGATTACATTTATGAAAACGTTATGCGTAGGCAGAGCACGGGACACTTATTACAACTGTGAGAAGTGCGTATTCCGTTACTCGCTACTAACGGGAAAATCCTTATTTCCTCGCTACACTTAAAATATCATTTTTACCTCTAAACTTTATAAATAGGTTTTTACGAAACATACACAATTCAGGATTTCTGAGTAATATTTCTGTAATAAGTTATAAATAATTTCTTTGAGCATTTGAGCAATGTAACATGGACAGCTTCTAATCCTTCATACATTCTTATGCATGTATGTTGTTTATAGCTTCTGTACTTCTACTTACAAAATATGTAGACGATTCTAAAAGAGATGGAATTTGTGTCTATTCATGAGATGAAATCGTATAATTTTATAGTCTTTTGAGGATATATTTTCCATGTTTTTTTCTACGCTCTTAGTCCTGTTTTTTTTACTCAACATAGCATCTGAATGGAATCTCTTGTTAATAGAATCTAGCAGATAATGTTGAAAGAGTATGGTGACCAGAAACCATAATGATTACATAAACTATTTTTTTTACTTCTCCAATTGTACATAGCATCTGACTCTCATCAGTGCTGAACCCTCTTATCAGTGAAACCGAGGAGAAAATTTTGAGGAAGAGAATAGTGGCGAGAAGGGCGTAATTATCACCTGGCAAACTGGCAGGTTTCATTTGGGTATTTATCAGCGCATAAAAGAACGCCCGAGAGGAGAGGAGAGAACGAGAGTGAGTTCAAAGAGTTTCTCAGCACAGCGAACGGGGAAAGAACGTTCTCGAGATTTGAGATAAAGGGAGATCGTTTTACCGGCAGACATTCGTTTAATCTGTCTTCGAGGTGTTGGGTCGTGATCAATGGCGGGCCTCAACGACATCTATAATTTTCACGATTACTCGAGAGTTCTATTATTCCTCATAAAACTTGACACATCGTACATGATTTTTTTTTGTAACTAAATATCAGAAGAAGCTAAACACGAGGTCGGAGAAGATCGTGAGGCGGAAGAAAGTTTTTGAATCACCTAATAAAGACTACAAGAGATTTCTATAAAAGTAGCGAGAAATTGTAAGTTTTACGGGCGGAATAAAATATTTATTCATCGCTTGGATAGAGAGGATCGTAAAATTCGCGAATAGCGTTAGATTTGCACGGTTCAGGTATTACCCGGTCGCACGAGTCGCGCATGTGTGCTTAACAGCTCTAGAATATCCATGGAGCGACCAATCGGGTTCTCTGATAACGCCCACACACCAATGAGAAACCCGCAGAACGCCCACTGATTAGATACAAGGGAAATCTCGCTGCTCGTCCAGGAAGAGAAATCGATGCCGAAATGGTCGACACCTGCTCCGGACTTTTTAAATTATCGCTCCGAGCTAGCTTCATCAACTTTTCACCCCCGCCGAAACCTCAATTAAGAACTAATCGTCCGTCCGATGTAAAAATTAATTTTCGGAGTCCTACGATTTTTGAACACCATGTACATTTTTCCTTGCATTCATAGATCATCATATACCCTCTTATCATTACGTCAGGCTTAATTCCTATCTAAGTTTGACGAGATCGCAATTTTCCTACAAATTGTGAAATTCTAAAAACAATAGAATATTTGTGAAGTACTCACAGAACCACCATAGTCGTAGTTGCCTCCTGGGAAACGTCGAACCGGTATCAGGATCTTCGCAAAAGTCTCTCCTCTTATCTCGACACTTCACTAATTTTTAACTTTGAGTTCTTCATCAATCGCCGTCACCTAACTCTTCATTCTTCCAAATTTGCGGTACATCAGGATCTATCACTGATTTCCCAACAATCACAATCTCCTCCGTTCTGTCGATTCAAAGATGCGTTCGAAATCGCAAGCGGCGATCGAAGCTGGATGTTTTCCCCTGAACGCGCGAAACACCGCGTGTCGATGCGTGCGATACGAAGTCGCTTCGAGAACTGAGGCTTCTCCGCTCGAATGTGCTCTAGCTGGAGGCCAACACGTTGCGCTGGTTCGGTGGATGGTTGGTGTCCCATGACGCGGTTAGTCCTGATGGAAAGGAAACGCCTAGAGGAGTGGCTATGCCCGACCAATCGGCTCTTCGTGATCGTAAAAGCACCAGAAGGGTGCCGTAGAAGGGTGCCTAATCGCGTAACGGCGACAGCAACCCCTCTCGACATGCCGAAGGATCGATCAACGCGCACCCACCATCCCCACCCGACACCGCCAGAATTCTCTTTGCGTTACTCGTATTACGTATTGGAGCCGCACAATTCCGAGATATTGATGTTCTTCCCCACTGTTTCGATCGTGTGAGCTCGCCGCCAGGTTTGCAGGAATAATTTACTTCATTTGTCATCGGGGACCAGTAAAGTTATTAGAAATCGAATTCCTTGTTTCTCTTGTTTGTCTGTAGAGTGGGGGGAAATGAAATCGATCGCAATTAGTAATATTTTAATATAATTTGAGTTTGGGAGGTATCCTAAGTGAGATCCTAAGTAGATTCTCGCAAGTAAAAATGAAAATTATTTCATATTTTGGTGACATATGGATTAAAGTACACTGAAGTTCTGGTTTAAATTTTGTGATCTTCTAGAGAAATTAATGATGGAAAATAGCATGTGATACCTGAAGGAGGTACCCATAACATTGGCCAAAGATAAATTCGATTCAATTCTGCGTCTCTATTTTTCAGTATTTAATTTAAGGAATATTCTACTTAGATCGTTCTGACTATAATTCAGTGAGTCTCCAATATTTAATAAAATATCAAGAAGTGAATTAAAGACCGATGCGCAACTTTTGAATAAAATAAGAAACAGAGCATCCCGGAATCCACGTTGAACCAGTGCATCACATGGCGCGAATACGTATCTTCCGTTATTTTGCTTGGTTATCATAAAAACCTAGCAAAGTACGTGAAAAATGTTCAGACGAATATTAGGAAAATCACGTAGGGAAATGCTACAACGTACGAGCGATCGATTCGAAGTGCGATGGCACAGAATCGTATACAGCTCGCAATCAGCTGGTTAAGCGACGTGTTCGCTTAACGGGGGTGTCCCTCGTAGGAGGATCCTCCTACTTCCTACCTTCGCCATCCCTTTGCCTCCGACCCTAGGTACCCGCATCTAAGACAACGGCCCGTTACGCTTCGATCGAACACGAAACCCGCGACGCAAACATATCCGGCGAGGTGAGCGAGCGCGTCCTCGAAATCGAGGAGTTGCCGCGATTCCCACCCGAAACGGGGGACGACGGCTGAATAGCATTCCTGCAATCGTAATTCCCCCATCTCGTGTACAGTTGCAAATTGCCGTCACCGCAGTTAATTATATTATATCTAATCGTCATGCATTTAACATTCCTCGAATTACGCGATTCTTTCCTATTATTATTATTACTTCATTTTTTTAATAATTAAACAGTCGGTTTTTTCCTAGAAAAAATGAATGCACAGTACTTACTAAAAGCAATATATATTAATATTTAAATTACTACAAGTGTTTTAGTTTGAAATTCCACAGTCATGATATTAACGAATGTAGCAAGTATAGTCTATCTCATGCTTGTCGAAATGAGGTTAGAATTCGATTGACCGCTAGATACGATACACTCGTGGAGACTCGTTGTCACCTTTGCGGAACGATGCGTTTCCGCAGGATGGAACCGCACGTGCGATTCCGAAGCGTGGGCACGTGTGCCCGCGAGATAACTCGACTTCCTACCACGTGTCCGCAGGTGTGCCCCGACACACCGTCTAATTAGACAGCGAGATGTTTCTATCGACCGTAACGTACCTCGGAATGAACCGAATTAGAAAAGAGGATAAATGGTCGATCAAAGGCGAAAAACTTGGGAACCGACTGATGCCTTTCTCAGAGCCCCTTCCTGTGTACTCGAGGAACTTTAAATATTTCGAACAGGGGTTCAGGACGTCAAGGGGTTGAACGCGGAAGGGTGAGATGCTGATTGCCCTGCGAAGTGAAGAACGTACAAAAATAGTTTGTAATGATCGACGCTTCGAAGAAATTTCGAAAGTCGATTAAAAACACTCGGTACACTCGATTAAAAAATACGTCGTGGTTCGCTGTTGAACGTTCAATTAAAAATGCCAATAAATCATCAAAAGAGGAGCACGAACGAGCGGGAGAGGATAAAACGAGGAAGAAAAAGAGTGGGAAAAAAGGGCAGGCGAAATGAGAGTCGGTCGGGGGAAGACGCAAAAGAGCGCGGAAGAGGGGCAGGGCGCCGAAGGGGGTAGCGAAGGCAGAGTTCGGGTCTGTTTAAACACAGAGGGGGTGCAATCAGGAGTGTTTGCCGGGGCTGTGAGCGAGCGAGCGAGCAAGCGAGCGGATCAAAGGATAAGCGGGGATGGGGTGGGTGGCCAGGCTGATAGCGCGCTGATTTGATTGTTGGCCACGGCTATTGTCCCCGAAACTGGCCTATTGTACTTGTTCCCGTGTCGGTACAGGCCCCGGTACTTGCACACAGGTAGCAAGCCGCGGCTGGGAAGTGCGCTTCTGTCTGTGACACTATCTCTTTGCCGGTCGCAATTCCGTTTCCGTGCCGGCGGATCGTCCGATACGAGCCGCGTGGAAAACGCGCGGAAATCGACAATTATTGCGGAAATATCGCGAAAAAATTGCGCCTACCCCTATTCTCGTCACCGTTTTTTCTGCTGGCTCCTCCATGCAATTTTTTTTTTATTTTTTTTTTTTTTATTTTTTTACCTCCATCGAACGAGGTGTGTCTCTCGTATTTTTATGGCTTCCCGGTGAACGAGTTTCGTCGCGATTTTTACGAACAGATCCCCCAACCCCGGCGGCGGTTTATTACGGGATTTTTTGCACCACGCTCGGAGATACGCCGTGACTCGTCTATCAGGTGAGGGATTAATCTACGCCGGCGATCGTTTTGTCTCGTTTTTTAACTCGCTTAAAGGGAACACGTTCGTTTAACCTCGTCGCGAAGCGCTAAATGTTAGAAACGTGGGAGGCGCGATAACCGTTCGGGGACGAATTTTCGTTGCATCTGCCCGGCGACGGGCATTTGCATAGAATGCACAACGCGTGCCTTTAACAGTAGCTCATCACGCTTAAATTATTCCATCACCTGTCACCCACGTGCGGAGACTCGGCTGCGGACGGACTGTTCCGTTTCCGCGTGTTCATTCATGGCAGAGTAAAATTTTCCAGTCGATTTTCGAGCTCATCGCGCGTTAGAAAAATTCGTCGAATCATTGAATTAATAAGACTTCAAGTTTGTAATGTGAACATTTTATTGCTTATGAAATATTATACCGTAATTGACATTTTCAGATTTTATTTTAACTAGAACATTTTTCGTAAAATGATATCCGGATCAAAATTGTTTTTAACTGTTGTCATGAAATCTGTTTATTATTAAATTTATTTAATGAAGAAAAGGTACGTCAAGGTGAGCTCAATGTTTTTCACGCGAGAGCATAGAAATGGTAAATGTGACGCTTGGCGTGCAGTGACAAGCGTACACGTTGGAAAAACGCTTACCTGGAACGGGCGGCAGATGAGGCAAGAGCGTATTGTAACATTGGTAACCCGCTCGCATCTCTCGGCTCGTGCCGGCTGCTTCCGGTTTTTCAAAGCGAGCCTTGCCTCTGCCTTCTGGGATGTAGATCCGATCTGATGTGAACTTTGTAATTCACTCAGCGCGAGTCACGTCACATCTTTACGGATTGTCACGGGCCGAAGACGCATACAAGAAGTTCGTCTTTGTCCCCGTATCGATAGCACAATCTCGGAATGATTAACGATCATTGACTGCGATCATTGAATTCACGCTTTCCAATCGTATTGATCGCGATCTGTTCTCCGTAAGTTTCAATTTCATTACAGGGCGATAACGTGTTATTATTTTACCATTTTTTCGTTCGATAATCCGTTAATGTGATTACGACGATCAGGTTGTTTTCCCGCGCGGAGCAGCCATTGTGACTCGCGTTAAACTGAATTTACCCCGAAAAACACGCCCTCTAAATCAAGGGTTCGCTCGCAGAAAAAACTACCCTTCGGGATACATGTCCCTGGGGTGTTGTGACATATGCTTCCACGCGGCTTTTAACGATGGGATTTTCTGCGTGGAGTATGACGGCTTAAGCCTTGCTTCGTACTAGACGCGAAAGAAATTATGTCGAAGCACGAGATAAAATGATCATACGAATTCATAAGAATGATGTAATTAATATGGAGATACAGGTTCACATTAATCAATTGAGTATAAATTTTGAAAGCAGCATTTCAATTATTTATTGTAATATCTGATCGTATATGTCGTAGTCCATTTTTATCAAATGCATAAATCCTTAGCCTGTATGTATTATTATATCAATCGTATTATTATATCAATGACATGAATGAAAAATTAAGAGAAATGGAAGAAGAACGAGTCTCACGTTAATTGCATTATCAGAGGATCCATTTAATGGATTAATTACGGTAAATTAGATCGACTGATTATGACCGTAACACGAAAGTGGTTGATTTCGGCACGGTTCACACGGTTTCCTACCTGCGATGTTCCAGCCGATTCTCTCACATTCATTAAGTTCTCGGACAGGATCTTATCTGGTTATCGACAGCAACATGACTCTCGCATCTCATCACGATCAACTTTATAACGAGCGGGGAAAACGGGCGTAGCAATCGATGGGTAGTAGATTAATATCGCCTCCCTCCGATCACGTGTCGAATCATTTTCGTAGGGTTTCTATTCGTCCCATCTACTACCCATTCTATTAAATGCTTCAGTTTTCCTTTTTTCCTTCCCCTCCCCATTTAAAAATATTTCTATTATTCGTATCTTCGGAATTAAATACCTTCAATATGAATATCCATAATTTGATAGAACGTCTGACTTATTCTGTAGTAATATTTAACATTCTTCTCAAGCATGTACAGCAGTTCCTGGTAATTTTTAAACGAATCATTCACAGCTAAATAAATCGAGGTCTTAAATTACTTTAATTTCCCGATCAAACGATATCCTGCCTCTCGTGTCCCTCAAAAAAACGATCCTTGCTACGTAGATTGAACCGAGTATGCCTGCGGCCGCACCACCGTTTGAGGAACCCCCGAAACTTTCATTGTGCGCCAATTGAGGCTCGTTTAACCAGGGTTGGGGGTGGTAGGCTAAATTGATTTAAATTGGCCCGGCCGCGGAACCCAGACTAGGAAATGGGAGAAGGGAGAAAAAAATATATATATATATGTTCGTCCCTATCGACGTGTGGAATCTTTCCACGATACGGGAGCATTTATACTCTCCTTACCTGACTTCGTTCAGATCCTCCGCGGGGTCACCATTATAAATTTTTTTTCTTTCCGTGTCTGAATTTTCGTGGCCTATCCCTATTAGGGCACCCGTATGCTCACGGTTACGAATATCGGCCAGAAATGGGCGCGCACAAGTTTGTTGCACCTATACGTCCATTTATGACTTATCGTGTTCCGCGATCGACGGCACTTCGAATCGAATCCTTTTTTCTTCTTTATTCCCTATCCTTTACACGGTCCCTTTTATTCCCATTTTTTGCCCGTTCGTCCTGCCAGCTCGATACGTGTCAAGAACGTCACCTACGGGACAAACTTGATCGAACGGTTCATCCTTCGTCGGGGGCTTATTAGTCTGCACGAAGGAGGCGTCCGATTTGTTGGGGAGTCGTTCGTGTAGAAAGAATTTGTATTCTTCTGTTTGTCGAGTTCTCGGAAGTAGTATTTCTCGAGGTTTCCACTTAATCGTTTTCCATCCACGATGCAGCCGAGAGAATTCGTCTCAATTGGACGCATTATCACGTACACCGTTCATAAATTTCAAGACTGTCCCTAGTGTCTCTATTTAAAAATTCTGACGAATTTTCTAAATTAGTAGATTACGGGGGTATCCATTAAAGTTGATTAATTTTTCCATGAGCTCGAGAAGTGATCTCGTCGAGGTAGAGAGTATTCGATATGAATCATTGAAATTTTTTTTGGACTTCATTCGAGAATATTGTTATGAAGAAAAGACTGGCCGATCGTTTATTACTTCTAATTAAAGCGTCATTGCTTCCGTCGTTTTGTTCGAATACACGCGACCGTGTTTTTTTGACCGGCAGCGCGAAGGGGTTCGTAGTCGTTTGGGATATGGATGCGCCACGTTTGCATACGTTTAAGCTTCGTCCACCGCTTAAAACTGGTTGACGTCCCGCTGAGAAGATCCTTCTCGCTCAACGCTTAGCACGCGTGAGCGATATAAATTTTGCAATTTTTAAAAACTGACCCTAGCTTCTTCACGTTCTGCCTAATAGATTCGTTTAAATTCTACGTGCATCGAATACACAATTCTTGGCGATGGTTAATATGTACAAGGCTATTCACGTGAATATAGTGCTATTTATCATTATTATGCAACATTAGGAAAAGCAGTCTGTATTATTTTAGGAAATTAAATGAATATTACTGGTTACTCTAGATATTTTATGTTATAGTCGAAACACAATTTGTGCATTAATATTATGGGATATCATTAAAAAAAGTTCTTGGATTGAGATAATAGAACTTCGTAGAGATCTCGTGGTATGGGAATCAGTATTAACCCCTAAATGTTCCGGCGCATCTTTTATTTGTACTCCATAAATCCCTGTAATTCAATACCTCGGGTATCGCGAAGGGGTTATCAACAAATGTGTTCAAACATATAGGGTGTCACCAGACGTAGCGAAGAAAGGCCTAAAACCAGCCGACCAACCCCCTGTGTCAATAATCAACCCCGTAATCCTTTGGGCACGGGGATCCTTCTGATGCGCTTATGACCGTTGAGAATCAATTTGAAAGTGACTTCTTAATTCACGTACATCGAGGAACAGAAACTTCAAAAAATTAAGGATTTTATAAAAACAAAAAACGTTAAAAATTATTCGAAGTACATGCCGTCATAGCAATGAATATTACAAGCTCCTACAATTTTAGACATTCACATAAAACTTAATAGGAGAAAAAAATAAGAGCACAGCAGCTTCTGTGCTTGCTACAATAGGCTCTTAACAAGCCTTCCTCTTGATGGATCAGCGCCGTTCTTTCTATGATCCGCGCGCGTGTCTGTCTCGTTACAAAAGATTCGGCACAAAGATTCCGCAGGAACATCTCCCGTGACATCGGTCGAGATCGATCCGGAAGCGTTTCGCCCACGCGTCGAATCCGCGTGAAAACTCCCGATGAATGAACGTTCCCGTTTCGCGTCGGCTCGTACATCATCGTCAGCGATTGAAAAACAGGAAGAATTTTCGCGGAGTCACTTGGGACGTGACACTCGCCGGGGATTCACCCGGCGATTGTTCACGTGCGGCACGCGCCCCCTTGCACGCAAACGGAGCGTCTCCGTTTGTTGAATGCCCGATCACAGTCTATTAAAGTAAAATGATTATCCGACGGGCTGACAGACACGGAGAGCTCGACGGACAGGCCGCGACGCTCTCTCCGCTGGTAATTCTATATGGGAATCTGGTACGGGTTCTGGGGCAGCATATGGGTCGGTTACCTCTAGACGTCCTAATAAGTCCATAATGCGGCGCACAGATTCAATACTGATTCCTAACGAAATAGAATTTTCACGCAATCCTGCTTCTTCATTTTTTCATATTAGATTTCTATTACAAGCGGTTTGAGTAATAAATGAATAATATGTATGTAAAAATCTATGGTTTAAGTATGAGTATAAAAAGAACAATATTCAGCATTGTTACATTATTTTACAAAAAGATATCTCTTTTAAATAAATACATGCTGTATTACATAATAATTGAAAAGGATATTATGTTGAGTATTAGGCAGACATTTGTGGGTATAGATGTCCACGGGAAAACCCTATCGTTTGTGAATTAAGAAGAAAATGAAAGGGGGCTCGTCAAACGGCAATCACCCCCATTATGTAACGTCATCCCTCCGCGTGGTCGTGACTCGTGTGAACTAAGCGGAAAAGATAGGAAGATAGTGAAAATCTGTACGCGCCGGGAAATAATAATGCTCATATAGAGGAAAACTGATCGTTCATGCCACGGCTTATTGGCTCGTCAGATCGCCCACATCGGCATATACAATTAACGCATTCATTTCCGTGTGCGATTCACTCTTCCTAACCTCCCACGATTTTCTTTGAACGTGTCCCGCGGCGAAGTAGCCGCTTCTTTCCCATATTCACCTCTAATAAAATACGTAACGTCACAGAGACAATTTTAAGGAGTACAAAATATAAAATAAAAAATATATTGTTTAAATGTCGTTAGTATATTTTTAGAAGTTTCTCATTTGATAGAAATGAGAAACACGGCGCGACACGCTTTCCATTTGTCAAAGAGAAGTTCGAGCAGGTCAAGGGGGATTCATAGAGATCATCGCGATAAGCCGTTTGCGGAAAAACGACTCTTCGCGGGGTGCATCAGCCCCCACGTGGTGGCCTTATCACGGTATCGCCGTTTGACGACGCGGTGCGTGACGTTCTAGGAGGACCACCTGGCGCTCGAAACCACGCGTCGAACCTGGTGGTCACGTGTCCACCATGGCACATTCCCCCGGAAAAACGGTACTTACTCGCGTGAACCACTTTTTACTCGCGTGAACCACGCACCCATTCGTCGTTTGATCGAATGGTACTTGAGGATAGCAGATAAAACTATCAGGGACGTCGATTTAGAAAAGTCGTGAAAAATTCTCCTGTCTTCAGACAAGAAGTTGGCATTTCCCCTTCTGGTAATCAGGATCGTAGAGTCGATTCACCGCAAAACGTCTAATATTCTGGGCGAATGCGTCTTGTAGCCTCCAAATAAACCAATATTTTTCCCATGGATATAACATAAGCGATTGGTAGGACGAGGGGGCACTCCACTGACAGCATGAGGGTACGGGTGCGCCTCGTACATGCCCCATGCTGAGCGCAGCAATACGCTACCAGTCCGAGTACGAACCCCATAAACATCCTATGCTCGCGTTGCACGTATACACGTATACACGCGTGCGTCTGGATTCTGAGCACGCTCGTGTGAATACGATTCTCGAGAGTCTCGCGAATCGAATCGTTACTGCTTTAATAACAAATCGCTAACAGCCATTCTGAATCGTGTGGCACATTGAAATTGTAATATCCTTTGAGCCAGCGAGCTGTTCAAGCTTCTCTCGTTGATCGAGGATGGATCTCGTTGTAATGATTCAGTCGAACGAAGGAATTTCGTTGAAATATTCAAGGAAAAATCAAATTTCTCAGGATTGAGTTATCCGAAGGAGAACTTGTCGACAAGATCTAAATCTGGATGGAAGTACAAGGAAGAAGGAGTGGCGAATGATCGATTAGTTTGTACGTGCACGGGGAAACAGAAACGGGTGGTACGGGGGAGCTGGTCGGAACGAGGACAGTTGAAACCCTCTGCCGACCTTCGATACGGATGCCAGTGGTACAAATGAACGGAATTAAGGGTCTTTTAGAGAAGCGTATACACACAGAGAGAGGCACAGCGCCAAGGGTAGATAACTCCCGAGAGAATTACGAGGGGGTGAGAGAGGAGAGACGACACAAGAGGAAGCGTTCGAGGGGTGCTCTTTGATTGGTGTGGGAAGATTCACCGGCAGTTAAGCTCTGTCACTGACTGTTCCTGCTAGGGAATTTCCTTTGCCGTAATAACACCTATGAGCCATTATCTCCTTGCTACTTAATAGCCTCAAGCGAGTAGAAGAAGATCATTTACTACCCGCCTGGCCTTTACAAATTTCATTCTCTTACAATATGAATTATGAATTTATCATTATTCCTGATATATTTGTTCGACTTTGTATGAAACAAAAATATTTAACAATCACTTTAGTGATATGAATTAATATGCACGTTTGTTCAATCAGGCAAGTTATTCTCAATCTGTATTTAAGGAATATTTAATTTCGTGATTAGATTTAACCTGAAAACGATGGGCGATTTCAAACAAATTCCGTCCCGATACGTATCGTAATTAGGGATTCATTGAGGGCGAAATACGTAATCGAGGGGTTGCCCGCTTATCTACAGGGTGTCATAAACACGACTCTCGGCTAGTCGTTCCTCCCATTGTCTTCGGCGGTCCGACGCAAAGCCACAAAGCGTGTCCAGGCTCGAAGACTCGCGTGCACGTGAACCACCGACTCGAGTTGCACCCAGAAATTGCACGAGAGAGAGTGGCTCGCGAGATGTTTATCTTGCGGCATTCTGAAGAAAGCGGACATTTCTGTACAAGCTCCTAAACCGCTCCCGTGGCTTTTGAGCCCACCTAAGAATCCCCACCTAGCCACGGGCAAGCGGTTAATTGAACCAGTTAAAAAAGGACTACCCTACGCGAGGCTCAGGCCCGTAAAGTGGCGTGGCGGACACCCTCCTTTAATTCGTTTATTACTCTCGTTAGAAACGCCGACGGAATTTCTTTCCCACTCGTAACCTCGTCTGCTTTTATCCGTTGTTACGATACACTCCGACATTGATTTCTCGTTTTATCTCCCGCTTAAAGAACTCTTTTTATATCGTATAAAAGGGAATGGATTCTTTACGTTTACGGTACAATGGAAACTGTCCGATTAATATTCAAATTGCGAGTGCGTATTGCATCGGAGCAAAAAAAGAGGGCAACAGCTTTGGAATTTCGACCGCCATATGTTAAAGGAATCTACCCCCCGTGATGCAGCACGGTTCCCGGCCACCGTAAAGAATTTATGCCCTCTATTTGCTAATTTCGTCTAACCGCCACGGCAGAAGCTACTCTTCCGCGTACGTAATTTTCCCTCAAGAGCTTTCGAAACCTCCGCGTCTTCGCAATTATTCGCAACGCGCGTAAGACCATTTCCTGCCTGGCCTTCGACGTCGCGTACAATGTTTAACGAACGCACGGCCAGGACGTCCTTTGTCTCTTGCCCCTTTTCTAATAGCATCGTCGTCGTCGTCTCGAGTGCAACGAGTGGCACTCGAAAATTTCGAAGAACACGATCCACGAGCGAATGCTCCTCGGCTCTGTTTTCTTCGCACACGAACATAGCCACCACTTCCACGGTCTTAATTGACCTATTCTTTTCTAGATCAACGCGATTTGCGAGATGGGACGGTTGCATTTTGCTTTTCGTACGGAGAACGAAATTGGTCAAACTCGATTATTTCCATAAATACCATTTTTTAAGGATGATAAGAAATAATTGGCTGCTTATTTATTTCTCGAAATTTGAGAAGTAAGATGTGCTTGCAATTGAAATGTAATATTAACCCTTTCGCTCCGATCGACGGATATATCCGTCTCTCACATGACAATTCGTAGAGTCGATCGCCGGACATATCCGACATACATTAATATAAATAAATTAATATAAAGAATCACGATAATAATATAAAGATAACGATTGTTATATATAAACATAATAAGAATAATATAATAAATTAATGTGAATAATATTAATATCAATTAATATATCACTTTCGTCGTGAGGTCCCATTCAAGAGTATTGCTAAGGCGGACCGAACTGCCGTAGGGAAAGGGTTAATTATTTAGTTATTATTACAACGTTATTTTTCACTCATTTTATATCGTACGAACCTCTTCGATGTCCTTATTTAAAGTTGAGTCGCGAATATAAGAGAAAACTAGAAACAAAATTCCTTGATGAATCATCGTTAAGAAGAAACATTCCAGCCAGAGTGTTCACCTACAGCCGTCTATAGAGCCGTCTGCGCGTCGTCGGACGGAAATACAGCGCGGGGCATCTTTGTGAACGAGTATAAATCGAGTTAGCCGGAGTTTCGTGTACATATTCATTTAATTCGTGGCGGTAATAATCGAGCAGAAGGAGCCGCATTAAGAGGTGAATCATGAGTTAACAGGAACGGGGACCTCATTCTCTCCTCCGGTCCTCCCTCTCTCCCGTAATAATTGCAGCGACGATCAATGGGATGGGTGACCGAGGAGAGGCAGCCGGGAGAAGGGTAGATTTCGTGCGATACCGTTTGCCCTCGCGGCGTAATTTGTGGACGTAACGACTGTATAATTGCAGCCTTTTTTACCTCGCGTGAAACGTTTTCACGCCATCCGCGAAAGGGACCGCCTCCGCCACCTATACCCGCGCCTCGCTTTTAGGAATTCAATTATGTTCCTCGTGTTCTCTGTAATCTGCGGTTTGTACGTCATACTATAAATAGAGTTTCCAGGATTAAAGACTAAAATATGATAATTATTCTCCATGTTTTAATGTTGTCCATAAATAGGCGTTTTATTAAAAATTTAGTACATTGGGATAGCATCCGAAATCAGTAAGAATTTTTTATTAATAAGTCAGTGGTTCGTTTAATTTTGTAAAATATAGTGATATTACAGATTCAAAGAATTAATTCATTATCGATATTATTTATTTAAATTTTATCATGCAAAGATTCCTCATCTGGATATAATATATAATATGAAAAATCTCAAATTAACACTTTATTGACCGATAGCCTATTAATCGGCTTTTTGGTATCGAAGTATAAAATTATTAAAAAAATTGAATTACTGTTACCTTGAATATATTTTATGTATGTTAGTTTATAGGTCCTCTATTATATAAAATAAAGTGTAAATATTAATAAAATTACATTCCTCTGAACAAAAGGAATAAGCACAAATAATTAAGAATTAAGCCGGTACTTAGTGAATGGCAGCCTCAAAAACGACCGGTCGATAAAGTGTTAATAAAACGTAGAAATGAAACGAAGTCACAAAAAGGTGCAAACCTGCCATTAGAATACAGTGTTAGAAGAGTTACACGCTGTAGTTAATAATCAGTCTATTCGACATTGGTTCGTGACACGGGGGCACGAAATTTGATGAACATATTGCCCCGGCACGAGCCACCCCCGCATCTGCTGCGAAAATACCACTCTAATTTATGCCGTTTTAAACGCTCAACACCCCCGCCGCCGTCGGTGCACGAGGAAAAAATTTAGCATGCCGAGTAGGCTTCTGGTCCCGCGTTAAGGGGTGAGACCACCATCGAGCCCAGACAACACACCAGTTGCGCGACGCTATAATCGCTGCAATTACGTATGGAAATTCCTGATTCATCCGACCATTTTCGGTAACGTCCTCGTTTTTCACGTCATCGGTTACGGTTCACGGTGTATCTCGACACGTGTCACGAACGAATTTCCTTGAAGATTTTTTAGAGTAGCACTTACTTTTATGTAAGGCAATTCGGTGGGGTAAATAAGTGAGGCATAGAATTTATTTGCGAGGTAGAATACCAACAATTTATTTCTAATATTGATTGTAAATTTTGCCAAATTCTGGAAGTGTATATCTTAACATTCGATTTTGCGATTTTTCATATTTCGTATTTACGATTCTAGTGGATGAAATTTAATGAAGAAATTCAACGTTGCACTTTTATAGGAGTAGTATGAGCCTGAATATTTCCAAATCGACCCATCAATGCCTTATAGAAAAATTCATGAAAATCGCAAATTTTTCGATTTCGCCGGATTTGAAGCCTCGTGGCATACGACGTCCAATATTTTTTTTCTTAATAGAGGTACTATCATAAAATACCATTTCACGCGCGGAATCGATTTAACTCGATCTGAGACAGGTAACGCGAAGCGGGACGACGCGACGGGGTAAGAATAATAGCACGATCGGGTGGATTGCGATGAAGATTTTCGCGTGGCGCGGTTCATTATCGTCGCAGTTCTACGGCGCGCGGCACGGGAACGAGGAACGGTGCATCAATAGAAAGATGATCTCAGTCCGCGCGACCTGAAAAGAGGGCCTCCGGTCTCTACGAAGGGATCCTTTTGTGTCAAGACATGTCTGTCGCGATGCTGCGAGCCCGGGGTTACCGGGGGTTTTGGGTTACCGTCGCCGTGTGTGGCGCCTCAGGTGTCTTCGATCCCCCTTTCATAGGCAAATAACGCGATTCATAGCTTTCACGGCCGCGGTCCTCGCTTCTGTTCTCGAAAACTCGTCGCGGAAAAAGCCGACCCTGGAATTCCGATCGCGCCTCCTACGCCTTCGCCGATGAATCACTTCGCTCGCTCGCGAAATCCGTTTTCCATCGGTGCTACGATTCACCGAACGGTTCATTGTCTTCCATCGAAAATGTACCCTCGTTCGTTTCAGCGCGCTCAACAACGCGTATGAATTTTACTATCAGCTAACTTTCGAAAGTAACATTTCGTCACGGAGTTCGATTTATCGGAGCTGTTAAAAGAATCCTGACGCGCACGAGGAGAATGATTTATCGCGTAATTTTTTCCGGGACCGTGGGCTCACTTATCCGTGGAATATTAAAGCGGCGATGTTGCTCATTACCGGGCACGATGATTGTCACCAGCGCGCACGCGTTTCTACTTTATACGAGCAGGTGAAGCAGCGCCGGATAGATAACGGCTGTAACAAATACGCTATGATTACAACATACGGGCTGATTATCTGCTCTCCGGACTTTCCATTACGCTCCTCGTCAGCTTTTACCGCTCGCGTTTCCTATGACTTGCGCGACATACCGACGCCAGACGTCGAATTTCTGTCATTGAACGCCGACGGCCAACCATCCTCTACGTGATTCGCAATTGCCACGCGATTAACCTACTAAAAACAGATGAGGCCACGCCGAGCATGCCACGTTTTAGAACTGATCTATTTTATCCTTGAAAGATACAACTATAATGGGCATTTTATTTAATCTTCACCGGTAGAATTTTATACATTTATAACAAAATATTTCGTGTAGGCATATGAGATATAATAAGGGCTTGAAACTTGGCATTTGAGAAATCTTATCGAGATTTTTTCAAAATTGATATTTTGCCTAAAAATCGAAATTTTCATGATATATCGCGTTTCTCCCTGACTCTTGACTTTGCGAGTTACCCTCGAAATAGAATTCAATCGATCTATCCACCATCTCGAACGCGGGGGTACGAGTATGTCGAATCATTTCGATGGCATCAGGTTAATTCCGTCACAGATGGAATGATATCGCGGATACTAGAACGAATCGCATTTGGGAGCATATTGTAAGGAGAAAGTGAGCGAAGCGTCGTCCCTAGTTGGACCAGGGGGCTGATTAATCAAGTAGAGACGCCTGCTATGTTTACGACTGTAAATGATTCTTCGATGACGTGGTACATGTTGGTAGCAAAGTGGTACCTTGAAAGTTATCAGAATAATATTGCCCGAATTACTGTGTCTTTATATTTAAATAAATTCTAAAGAATAATTAATTTCTCTGCGTATTACATGCACCTCGTATTTTTTCTAATTTAGATTTTTATACGTACGCAATAATCTAGAATCTAGTTAACGACTCGTTCTAGTTCTTAATCCATCGTATCCTCGCAAGTTAATCGCGTTTGAATACGAAACGCGGTGATAAGGAATCGAGCCGCGTAAAACGTAAATGGAGCAACAATAAAATTCGATCGAATGGTAACGGGCATCGGGGGGGTTCTGTCAGCGTAGAGGGGAAGATCTAGAGCGGTGCGCGGTTTTGCGGTTTTTTCATTTTGGCACGCGCACGACGTAACCCCGGGGGTAAGCGGATACCCCACAAAGCGCTTTATTGTGCGAAACTGAATACCAACGCTAAATACGCGTTAAAAGGGACGAGCCTGCATGCTCTGCCGCCGCCGTTTCTTCTGCACGAGATTTCTACGAACGGCCGAGCCGTGCCCTCTTGGATCGACGAGATCGTCATGCCAGGCCTCGATCGCTCTTTTTAGCTTTCTTTCCCCGATGGAAAAGAATTTTTTTATTAACTGTTTATTTCGTTGTCCTGCACGCAGGCATAACATCTCGAAATGACGTAAGCAGGTAGAAAGAATATATAAGAGTATAAGAGTGCTGGCCGTTGGAAATTGTTGCAGGAAAGACTGAATAAGATGAAAATAACAGGTCTGCTTCCGATACACATACATTGCAACAAAATATGCACATTGATTTCACGGCGGCGACGTGTTTTCGTGCATGCCTGGAAAGAAGGTCGCTTCGATGGCGCAAGCTTAAAATCGATTATTCAAATCCGTCTGTTTCCCGTTGCGCGATAAAACTACCGAAGAGATCGAGGGCAAACGACGCAGATGTCCGCGAAAGAAATGCAAAGGGGAATCGCGAAATCGCGTAAAATTCAAGCTGTGTTCCAGTCGTCATAGATGCTTCCTCGTACGTGTATAGATTCTTCAATTTATATGCATTTGCAATCGTATGCGTGTAGAGCAGGTGCGAGTATGTACTTACACGTAAGCATCTGCTAGGTAAAGAGGCGAGCGATTTTTTCCTATTATTTTTGATCGGTATCTTTGATGGGATATCAGGGAAAATTAAATAAGAGCAGGTCGTGGTATCGATTAAAAACATTTATTATTAATCTGATATACCTCAAAAGGCAATTAGTCACGTTGAATTAAATTCGGTGATTTGATAACTGAAGAACTTCTCTTATACAAATCCGTATGTTCGCGAACCGTAAAAATATTCCATTTACGAAGTTAAAAATCTCGTAAGACAGCAGATCAGAAACGCATCGTTTGTTATGTATTCGACGGTAGTTTTTAGAGAGATACATTTTTTTGGCAACCGTGAACCTGACAGAAATCTTTACACTGCGGTTCACCGCGAGTCGGAGTCATCGCGTTCAGCTGTCCGGAGGAGTAACGGAGATCCGAACGGGTAGAGTGAAGCGGCGGCGCCTCTCAATTTTATGGTACCGATATTTTTATCAGCTCGCGATGTCGACGCGGCTAGTGACAAGATGGGCAGGTGGTAGGCCCTGTGTGGTAGTCTATTTGCCTTGTCCGCCACGGCCGTTTGTATGTAAGTCCATACCTGGCACCTCTCTCCCCGTTTCTCTCTCGCTCTCGTTGTACACGCGTACACGAATGTATGTAAAGCACTCGTGTGGCCGTTTGTATATTTGAAACACGTTGGTAGGGTAAGCGATGCGGGCTCATTACTGGCACGAGCCAAAGCGCGCGACCAACCTATCTATCGCCGCCGTGACCATCCGTGGTATCGTTTCGAACCTTCCGACCCGCTAACTCCGATGCACGAGTAATCACTCTGCTCGCTCGAAGCGTACTGCTCTGGATTACACATCGAACAGTATCCTAGCCAAAGAATGATAACAATGTAAATTAAGTAAGAATTTAGAGGCATTGACATTACGAAGACTTAAAAAGGAATTTTTTATTTGAGATTATCGAACGATTTTTTATATCGGAATTGACTTTCGCGTGGCTGTTCTGAAAAGAGTCGAGGAACAAGCTCTCGGCGAGAAACAGGCTCCCGCGAATGAGATGTGGGTTACGGGTCCCAAGGACGCTGGGAGACTCGTTTTACTCGATTCTTGTTACTTGCTAATGCTCCCTTTCGTCTCTTTGCCTCATCTCGTCCAGCACGTTTTGCCCCTTTCCCTACTAGCCTCGCGGTTCCTTTCGCAGGTTGCCGCGTGCGTGAGCCCCGACGCACGCATGCGTTTCAGCCGGGCGAGTCGCGTGCCGCAACCCCCTCTCTTTCGTTCGTTTCCCTCTCGATAGCGATGGTTCCTCTTGCTTTTTACAAAGTCTCGTTCCCGTTAGATTAGAAAATATCTTTCTATACTGATATTTTTTTAATTGATCAACTCTTAAGTAAGAGTGAATGTGGAATATCTGATAAAAAGAATGCTTTAGTATTTTATTAAAAAGTTAAAGTAAAGAAATAAAGTCGAATGTAAAATTATATTTAGAAATAATAATATCGATTACTGCATATGTTTCAAATTCATATTGCGTGATCATTACATAATTCATGTCGTATGATCGATAAATAAAAATGATTGAACGTGCGGCAGAAGTCGTAGGCGAAATTTGACAAACGACTTGAAACCCACAAAAGGGTTTAATAGTCGGTTGGAAGGACGGCTCATCGACAATGTGGATCAAACGGAGCATTGTGACGTTCGGCAGGGTGTTTCATAGGCGAAAGGTGGGAATGAGAAGTTGTATCTGATCAGACGAGCCTGCAGGGGGTGAACGCAATGGTCTCTTTGGCGTGGCCACCGATCTCAACCCTTGACAAAAAAAAAAAATAAATAATATATAATCGTCTACTCGATCTGTAAACCGCGTTGCTAGAACTTCTTCGACATCTGCCTGTTATCCGAGCCCGAAAAGAAACGTGTCCTTGGATCTCCGTTCATTTAACACGTCTATCTGCATCGTTGACATTTTTATTTTGTCCAGGTTTTATTTTGTCCAAGTTATAATTTTATTCCTGCGAGTTGCGAAGTGAAAGAAAATAAACAGCAACGAGGGTGTATTAAAACTATGTAAGGGAAACTATAATGGGCATAGAATCGAGTTGTCGAAGACAACGTTCAGCTGTCTCAATTTCACTTTTTGTCGTTTATCACCCATAGTTGCATTGCCATCATTTTTTACCTACCATCTTCACAGTGAATGCTTCCCAAAATTCAATCCTAATGGAGCTGCCATACTCGCGCTTATAATCAGAAATGGCTATATTTACGGAAATCCCATCGTCTCGCGAGCAACCCGATGAATCGTGAATGGAGAAAGGAATGAGCAGCCTCCTCGAGAATAATCGATCTTAGATGGACCATTTTGTACGCGCGACCACCAAGGAATCTCAGGGGTTAGGATACTCGTAGGGGGATCAAGAAGGATCCATAGGAGAGCGGGAATGGGGTCTCGGTTGTGCGACCTGGTCCACGTGGGAGTCCCGCGGAGACATTGAGAGGGACACGTTGAGATTGTGATAAATCAAACGCGCAAGGTGCCAGGGATCTTCTCATGGTACGCTGCAGAATGGAGAAGGTGGGACGCAGCGAGAGAAAGCAGGGAGAAGAAAAGGGCACGCTCTGTTGTGACTACGGATGATAATTTGTCCGCCCATTTGGACAGTTTGCGAGTTTTCAAGAAATTCCTCGTTCCTAGCCGAGGAGGGATAATGATCGCCGCACATCTGTTTCTCTCTCGCTCTCGCTTTACGCTTCACTTTTCTTCTCTTTGGGAAGCCAGCGCACAGGTGCGCCGCGGTCTGTCTCGTGATCTTCACCGTTCGCAAAAAACGCCGCCGACGTTCGATCGAGGAGTTCTCGTTAATCTGTTATTTATACATCTTTTTCTTCGTTATTCCCGTTTCTTCGTATCGCTTACTTTTTGCGCAATTTTCATTTTTATTATTTTCCACGTCGACCAAACTAAAACGTGTGCTGCACGCAACTCGTGCTTAATTTTAGATGTAGACCGCGGACGTTTTACAGACAGTGTCTCTGAAGAATCTGACTGAAACTGATTCATCGTACACGATTCGTGAAGTTCTCATAATTCCGTTTGCGGCGTGACCAAAAGTGTAATTGCTGTCTCGGTGCGAGCCACTCGATTACGTCGTGGTTTTCAACGCAATTATCACCGCCAGGTGAATCCTGGCTCGAATGAAAAAATCCTAACAGTCTGCCGAAGCGTCTGCGTTAAAGGCGTGCACGCTGAAACGCAAGGTCTGCTCAGGCTGTTTAGAAAAATGTCGCAGCTGCAAAAGCTCGCGCCGAGTAAAAAAGATGGAAACTTAAACGCGCGACCGTTACCCGAGGGCCTCCGATCCGTCGGGCGTGCGCTTCGGTTATGCCAAGTAATTTGCATCGTAATGTCTGTTAATTAATCACTCGATTGGAGAGGTGACTCGATCGCTTACTCTCGACGCTATGGAACACCCGTCAGAGGTGATGTTAAATAGCTGTCTATCAAGACGTGATAACACATATATTACCAGACCTTGTATAAATTCTGGAGAAGCTTATAGATATTTATCGGAGCTTGTATCACCGAGGGACCCTGTACTCGTGTCTAAAATTAAGACAACAGATCACTATAATTTTCTTTGCTTCACTGAACATCGCTGTACGCTAACAAGTATAATGGACGAGCTCAACATCGAAACATATTTTAGAGCCTGAGAACATCAGAACTCATCCTTTTATTCAAGAGATAAATATTGCTTTTTTATAGTCTCAACGCTTCCACGAGGAGAGCGATGCACTTGTCGTATCCGATCCACAGCTATCCGACGAGATAAATGTGAAATCACGACGAAGAAGTCCGACACCCTTACGAATGCTCGTATGATGGATCACTAATATGGGTGCCGGCACCAGTCGCGGGGGTGCCGGATCGCTCCATTGTCCTCTCCACCGTCACTTGTTATATGCGACTCGGTCCACCCCGTCCGGCATAAAAAGCCACAGGATAAAAAGTTGTCCGGCTCGCGGATTCCCAGGCGATTACATCGGTACGAAGAGTTGAACCGGTGCCACCGAACGTCGGATACCCATTGTCGTCCGGGCTTATATCGACGTCCCCGAGCTCTCTTTTATCGTGAAAGTTACCCCTCTGTTCGGGTTGGAGAAGTCAATGGTCTCCGTTGCGTGAGGAACGAGTCCCGGGAAGGAATCCGGGCTGAATGAAGACCTCAAAGTTTCGTGAGCGAGGGGAGAGGAAGGTAGACAGGTAGCCCTTTTTCTTCGGTAGGTGGGCCGGCACGACGACCGCACTCACGGAGAACCGGCTACAAAACATTTTATTTACGTGGTTCGAGGGTCCTCCAGGGTCTTCTTCTTCTTCTTCGTCTCCTTTTCACGCGTTCTAATTCTGTTTTCTCACACCTCGACCTTTTTTCCCTATTATTCCGTTTCTTTGGGGCCAGCTACCCGATACATACTCGGGCTTGTCTCCTGTTTCGGGAAGACGCTGCGCAAGGTGTGATTCCAGCATGACTTTCGCGACAAGTGTTACTGTGCGTCGTCTGGCCTAGTTTGTTATAGGTGTCAGATCGAAGATTCATGAGTTCGTCTGAGTTCGGCTTGCTATTCAGATAATTAATGTCAATTCAAAACATGAAATTTAATTTGAGATTAATTTCTCTTTCAAAAATAAGTATCTGCTTATGAATCTAATAAATGCATGCATCTAATTGTGAACAGTTTCTGTTTTGATACAAAACAGATTTCTTCATTCCTCTAACGATAA
>SHCU01000008.1:632494-644008 GCA_004307685.1 Ceratina australensis
CTTCGACGGACCAGACTGCCGAAGCGAAAGGGTTAATAAGCGTAATAAAATAATTGGTTTTAGTACCTATCTGGAATCACTGATCGTTCATTTGGCTAAAGGTCTAGATCCACAGGGTTAAATGAGAGTTTACTGTGTTCGTATTTAACAGCTATTGAACCAATTCCAAATATCCAATGATTCATAAATCAAAGTGATAACAACTTCCAGCTTTCTTCATCGAAACAGATAGCATACAATTGACTTACTAGATTACTATACGTATGGTCTCAAAATACAATCTCGTCCCTGCAACCTTAATTGCATTTTGGTAACCTACGACACTCGGCTAAAATTCGTTCAGGCATCCTTTGACTCCGGATTTCCCCTGGCCGTAAATGGATTTTCATTGCCGGCGAAAAGGATTCGACAGTCAGGCCCGTTCTATTATGTTTTTCGGTTACGACGTAATACGATTGCATTATGGCAGCACAATACGCTCGTTGCGCATCGATATTGAATCGCGTCCTTCCTCCACGGAGGTACATATTAAGGATCAGCAAAGGCGCGTGCTATGCGTCCAGGTGATGCCAGACTGGCTGTCTGTCCGCCCGTTGCCATCGGCTCCTCGTCGATCCGTTCGCCTCTCTCTCTCTCTCTCTCTCTCTCTCTCTCTCTCTCTCTCTCTGACTTCTCTCTACCGAGGAGGAACGGGATTCACTCCTGCCGCACGCCCACCGGAACATATGTTTACGAACAATGAGCCCTGGGGGCACGCTCTCGAAAAACCAACAAACAGAAAGGATCGCGCCTCCGCGATTCCGACAGACACTCGAAACGATTTACACAATTGAGTCGTTGTCCCACGGAACACGAGGATTCGGTTCCTTTCGATCTTCAAAGGTAGAATCCCAACGGCTGCTTGTTTTCGGATTTGGTAAATTGGATTTAATGTGCATCGGTGTGCGATAGGAATTAGATTCAGGATTTCGAAGCAATTATATTCTATTTCCAGGTCATTGATTTGTTACAATGAGTCAATTTTGACATCATTTTTCTTACATGTTACATGATCGAGCCTGAAGTTATCCTCACTGAACGCACACGTACAGTTTTTTCCCCAAGGGTTGAACGTCTCGGAAATGCTAAAGATATCACTATCGTAATGTCTCGTAGGTTTATCAGGAACCGTTCTTATCGAGTCGTTGATGATCCTCAGGGTCAGCCAATAGCTATTCATTCCTCACGGCTAATCCTATCCTTAAGCCACGATAAAGACCCCGCCCCTAAGGATCAAGGGTCTCCTCGACGCTTAATTATCGCCGAATCCTGAATTGTCCCTTGCTAAGTAGAGTTTAATCTCTGTTCCACTCTTCGCATTTCGCCAATCGAGGAAACCACTCATTTTTTTGATCACATCCTCATCGTGATCTTTATCATTCATTGTAACTTTTATGATAGTTCACGATTAATCAGCTTTTAAAATCACGATTAAATGTTTCGACTGCAAATTATTTAAAGAAGATGGAATATTTCTGATATCAATTCAAATTTTAAATCATCTAAGTATTGTGTTAAGCATCTAAGGTTTGAGTCCTTTATATTTTTTGCTAAAATCATGTGTTCAACGTTATTTAATGATTTTAATATCAAGCCTCAATTAACAATCGTTAAGGCACGCATGGATAAATGAACGATTATTTATATCTCCGTATCATCGACGAATTCGATTGCACAATGGGAAAAGGATTAAAAAAAAAGGAAAAACTCAGATAGTGTGCGAGAAGAATCGTGCATCTCTCGGCGAGGTCGCATCTGCTCGCATCGGAATCGCGAAAAATTCGCGGAAAAAATCCGGCAGCTGCAAACCGTCCGTCAGACGACACGCGTTCAGCGATTTTTAAACACTGCCATTCTTCCCTCTCTTTCATTACCAACTGGACATGTTACACCTAGCGCAAGGACGATGTCATTAATGTCTTCGAGCCATTCACTTCTCCGTCCTGCTCTCTTCTTCGTTCTCGAATTGGATTAGGTTTTTATCGTCATTTTTAATTCGATTTCTTCCGAGCAAGATTCCTTTGTTTTATAAGAACATATAAGAACCATGGTTTACCCCTTAAAAACTGGGCTCAGGGTTATTTCGTTCCTGATAATTCTCTTCGGCTTTTAAGTTTTTTTTTCACCGGAGGTCCGTAGTAAAATTAAATCAAAACTTTTGCAACTAAAACGAGCATTATATTGCTCGCCAATTTATTGGGAGAGCTTTGGAGACATCGAATGGCAACTGACCACTGTTATTGCAGCGTATGTAAAAACGAAGTTGTAAATGATTCATGAACGTATTTTGTAAACCCGTCGCCTTATCCTCATGATCTCGACGAATCGATCAATTTGAAGTGTTGCGAAAAACTACATTCAAGGTTTTCAATCCTTGAAAATTTTACTGTTTTCAACCAAATTTTTTGCTAGCATAAACAAATAATTGTACGACATATTTAATCCTTGCATTGTAAACGGTCTTACAATATATGCCATTTTTATTCCTTTTTTAATGACCTTCTTATTCAATAATAGTTGCTTACATGAAATCTGGTCGAATTTCACACAGTATCTTTAAAAAATCTCAGATTGGGATTGTCATACACGAAATTAGATATTATAACTTTGAGCAATTCCTCGGGATTCTTTTTATGGATATGTAGAGAGCAAAACTCAGCACGGCGGTATATGTCAAAAGATGCCCTGCGTATTATCCCGAGTCTCGAGTGATCTCTCAGTCCGAGACTGATCGAGAGAATGCGCGAAAAGATGTGTACGCGAAAGCGCGAACGGCCTTCTCCACCTATGTGGCAGATCAGAAGCGTGTCGGAAAAGTAACAGGTTGCCGGTTACCACTTAATTGGCAGGCAACCGATCTCGAGACCAGTCGGTCTGGTATAACTGACCTGCACTTAAGAAGAGAAGGCAGCCTTTGCCTCTCTCTTCTTCCTTCCTCCACTTTATTCAGCATCATTTCTGAATCAGAGATATGCGAAAATGTACAGCGATCAAAGACCATTGTCTTTATTAAACACAAACTATCTACGACCTTAAATCGATCAGTTAATTTGATTGATTCTTTATTTGTTTTCCTCTTCGTCGTTTCCTTCCTTTTCCTTTATGCGAGTTTTTCTTTTTTCATGCATCGATTCATTCTTTTCCTCTTTCTTCATCGATCTAACATAATACACCGCGCATTGAAGAAATATTGTTATAATATGTTAATTAAAATTGGAGTCCTTTTAAATTTAAAAACCAAAGATAATTGATTTTGTCATCAAGGCTGCACCTAAATTAAGTCACAAACTGATCGTTGACCGTGACCAAAAGAAGAACGTAAAGTCGTAAATTGATAATACCCTGATTCATTAGGTGCAAAGATTTATTTTAACATTTTTTCGTTAGAAAATTTACTCTTTAGTTTGATATGATACACATTTTTCTTTTATACCTAAAGCGAGGTGTTAATAATGGTTGGGAATTTTTTCGTTCGGAATGACTTTCCCAAGGTTGAACGTTGTGTCAAGTACACTCGAACGTGCCCTCTTCCCAGTGTGCGAATATGAGCGGTGGTAGCTACAATAACCACGCTCGATCCCCCTAAAAAACTGTATCTAAGTATCCTACTTGTAAGTGCACTAGGAATTTTCAATGAATTCACGTTTGACTTTGGCATAGAATAAAAAATCAAAGAATAAGTAATTTTACAAAACTCTAAAATCAATAAATTTATTATTCGTATTCCACAAAAGCAAAATTATTAATTTAAGCACAAGAAAGATTTTCCTAAAGGAAAGTTTACAAGTCTAACTCCTTTAGTTTTACCATGTATTCAGAATTAATAAACTTAATTTAATACGTAATTGATACAATGTTAAATTTGGGATAAAGGCTAACTATTGATTCGTTGTAAATATCGCTTTCAATTCCCTTGCTTCATATCAAACGGTAATGCAGTTCGTCGATCATTTGCGTTTCTTTCTTTTGACTAGAGGTACGTTAAGGCAACCCCTCTGCCTTTCATTTCAACCCCCACTGCTCGAGCAAATTCGATGGTATCTATTTTACCTTAACGGCGCTTAAGAAATCGTTTTCGAGCAAGGTAAGATTCGATCTGAACAAAACATTCTCTTCTCGTTGATTCTTCTACCTACTGCTTTCCATAAAAGGACTTTTTGCTACGTATGGTATCAGTCGAACTTATCAATGTTTCAAATATCCGTTTAGTCTTATTTTTTCAACCGATATAAAGTTATATTGTTCCTGTGATGTATGTTCAGTCAATCCATTTAACATTTCACACAATTGTATGCGTAGTACAAATAGAGACTAATTCCATTATAAACCAGGAACGAATGGCTAGAAATCTAATAGAATCGTTAATACGTATCTTCCCACAAGCGTCCTTACTGATCCAAATTATTGTACAGATACAACGATTATTATCTATATTGTATAATATTCCAACAAACTGCAACAAGGCAAATAGATCAAATTCTTCGTAAAAGTTTACTATTTCATGTTCTTAAGCCGGTTTTATCGACTCCAAAATAATAATGTATACTTGATAAAAAAAATATCGGAGACTCTGTCCTTTCCTTAATCCATACCGTCGGTGCACACGTGCACGTCCGTCTTTGACGGCTTTGACAAATCTTCGTCGCTCGCTATTATATCCACGGAATCGGAACAGGTACCACCGCATTCTCGACACTCGATCACGCGAGGTTCGACGTTTGAATACGACGCCCGAGAGGCTTTCGATTCACCTTACAGGTGAGAATCGGTCTGACGCGAAGGGATTATGCGTACACCTCGGTCGCCAAGGGTTTACGCGCGATTATTCCGTTTAGGGAAAATAGCTCCTGTTACACGCTCGCACCGGAAATCGACTGAAGTCCGCTGAAAATTTTATACAGATGACACAAACAAGCTCGCATGTTTTCAATTCGTTCGGCAACGTGGAAACGCGAGGAAGGTTTAATTCAGGGATTACCGTGCGTGCACACGGATCTCACCGCGAATTCCGCACGTGAATGAGAAGGAATTATTAGGCAGGTCGACGTATTTTCATGATCTTCTAGTTAGGATTCAACCGATATTTTGAGGAGCGCGCGGTCGTCGCATACGGGCCATTTGAAGACTCGAGAGCGACGCATTCTCAGGGGTGTTTCTCAAACGTACTCGTTTCACAATGTAACACTATCCCCCTACCTAAGGTATTGAGGAGCGAACCAGAACTTGCTTCAAGTGTCTTTAATGCAAAAACCGAGCGGCGTTCTTGTATTATTTTGTCGTGAATAATCCCTTTATGCGTGGTAAGGAGGACCGGGACTTGAAGACGAGGTTTCGTAATACTTCTGCTCGTTTGCACGGATAAGCATGCTACCTATACGTGTATCTATCTATTCAGGCAGAAACTAGAAACCGATTTCATTGCCCCGAGCCACCGCAATATGTGCAATCATTAGACGAACGAATAATTCTTTTCAATCGATCAAAGCAAAGTCGATTAAACAAGACACGATGAGCCAAATTAATATCAATTATAGAGATAAAGAAAATATTTGTTCACTTGTTCCCCAAACAATTTATATTTGTTTCCTTATCAGATTATATTTATTCGATTTAATGGATTTATAAAGAAAGACCAGAATATGTACATAAAAAAAATAATACGAGTCAGGATTCCTGATTTTATTTTCTAATATCATAAGAGAAAATCATATCAAGAAATATTTTTCTGTGCAATTTTCTCATAAACACATTATTCAACTATTTCTAATAAATAGTATTTTTTATGATATCACGCGAGCGAATCATAAATTTAGCATTCATGAGACAGAGGGAGAAACGGAATCACTGCTCACGGGACGGTCTCAGTGACCCTAAAATATTTCGGCACGCGTCGCAAACGTCCGTTGCTGCTCGTTAGTATTCATTGTCCCTTTGGGGTGTCCGAATGTCCACAAAACATCTGAGGTGCATAGAAATTTACATTGTGTACGTTAATAAACAGAATATACAATCGTACGTATTTTCTGATTGATCGATTTTCTTCTAATGGAACTTTATTTCTTATCAAAGCTCATTCTAAGAGTTCTCTTTTACTGCGTTGTCGTTTATCATGATTCAATAATTCAAGTAATCTTTTTTGTTTCGGACGTTATTTATACATATTTATAATTGTTATCGTATGGAAATTAATTTCTTAAAACAAGTATTATTCACTGGTTACTTCGAGATGCTCCATATTTGTACATGTCGTGGAAGCGTATCTTTTCCGTCAATCGAATTTCCCTGCGACGTCGGATCGAGCAGGCAGCCGCCGAATTTCGCTACAATCGAACGTTTTGCCGGACCAGCCACTGTTTTGTGTCGCACAATGAGGCACTGAAGTGTCTTTTAGTGCACTCGGTAGCGCTGCGTTGAATGGTAGCCGCCTCACAAATGCGCAGCAGGGTGTCCGAGCTACTCTCTCGAGATTCGCTACTCGATACGAGGCCTCGCTGCTTCCGAGCGGGAAAATCGTTGTCGATCGGAACATGGCCTTGGACATACGCCCTCGAACAATACTTATACTGTCGGCGGCCAACTTAATATGTTTATTGCTGTGAGAATGTTACGATCGAATGGATAGATGGTAGATTTTTATCCAGACTTCGTTGCAGCCTCTTAGGCTAAACTAGGATAGCGTAAAAAGTTGACTCCGGGACAGGGGATAACTGCCTCTCGACTTTTCTTACTTTTTCGCGATTCCGTTTTCATGAATTCTTCTGTTCCTTTGGGCACATGGATCCAATATAATTTAGGTAAAGCAAAGAGGAAATGCGAATACTGACAACGTTACATATTAGAGCTATCTCCAACTTCTCCAATCAGGTATCTGCCCTATTCAGTTCAACGTTTAATATTTATAAGAACCAGCTAAAGATTCAACTATCATAAATAGTTAAAATGTTGAGAGATTTTTTGAAAGGTCGAAACTATATTTAAGTACTACGCTTGGTCTTTTAGTGAAGGATTGGAAAATAAGAATACTTAAGATTTGTTTCCATTTATTTATTAATTAAAATTAAATTGGAAATTTTTCTTGTCTTTACATTTGTTCACGGATACAATTGATAATACAATTTTTGATTGAGGGATTTTTAACTTAAATCGTAGTTCTTCGTTTGGTACCGTTTGCAAAGATCAGACTTTGGAAAGGTCTCACCACGTGGAAGTGACTACTTTCGATACCCCGCTGGCGGACAATACCCGCCAACCCCTTCCTATTTAAATGGCCCCTCTATTACACAATCGATTATTAGAGAAGGTTCTATCCGATTTCTAAGTAACTGCTCATAGGATTAGCAATTCGGGGAAGAGAATTTAGTTGGTTCTTGTAGATGCTAAACATTGAGCTGGATATAGTAGATCCCTACTTAGAGAAGTTGGAGGCAGCACTAGTATGGGAGAGAAGAAAAACTGGGATGCAAGCACTCTCATTAACTATCTGAGATTCTAAATTGCAGTAGAATTTGTCAATCATGAAGAGAAATATTGCGGGAGGATTAAAATTTGCCAAGAAAACAGATGTGGAAGAACAGATAATCGATGTACCTGAAGTAAATAATGCAGAATCGAGGTGAACATCAGAAATGTAAACTTGTGGGTATTAAAATAGACATAGAAATTGAAATGCACTTTGTAAATTCTAGAGAACAGTTGATAGCTAATATGGAGAACGTAACTCTAGACATAATTCAACAAGTATGTAGCGGTTGTCTACCGCACCTTTTATACCCTTCATCAGAGGATACAGTAAGTACTCCAACAGATGAAGAAGATACGTATGAATCATCTTTTGAAGAATCGAAACAAGAAACCGAACATGGGTCAGTCAAAACGTCAACGAATTTTGGTAACAGAAGAAGTAGAGACAAATTTACATTGATGATGATCGTGATGGCCGCGGCGCATCGTTTATTAATTACAAATTCTACGAGAACTAGACGTTCTCTTTATTACGACTTGAAAAACGAGAGTACTTGTCATTTGGTACCGGAACAGAGAAAATTGGATCAAGCAGTAAACAGTGTTGCCAATTTGTTGGACTGCGCCCCATGGGAGCTCAGTAAGTTCCACTTTTCAATGTGACTTCTAATGTTCTCCTATTGTCTTCATCCTCTCAAACGAGCTTTTTATACAAATTATCGGCTAGAATTATGTTTTACGGAAGTCTAATCAATTATTTAGATTTGTTACCAACGAGCAAAGGATTAGCGGCCGGTGAATTAAAGCTCACGTTGAGTGACAATAAGATCGTCGATTACACAGTGCCAGGGGGTGCGCTCATTCCTCTTATCGCGTCGAACATAATTTCTGTTAGCGCCAGGGCGAAACTTGTATTAGTCGTCGAGAAGGATACAGTCTTTCAGGAATTGTTAGAGGATGGTTGCACCTCTGCTTTGAACTGTATTCTCGTTACCGGAAAGGGCTATCCAGACGTAGCCACAAGAATGCTCGTCAAATTTCTGTCTGAGAAATTACATCTTCCGGTTCATATAATCGTGGACGCAGACCCTTTCGGAGTGGAAATCATGTGTATCTATCGGTAAATCAATCAACAATTAAGTAACGTCTAGAAATATGTAGCGAGATATTCGTATCGTTTATTAAATTTCTTTACAAAGAGATATACAGATGAAGCTCGATTTTCGAAGATTACCGGAAGAATAAAATTTGTCTTTGTTTGGAACTAGCTTCGGCTCAAGTGGTTTGTCCAGGGAGCGAGAAAGCTTGATCTGTCCAGAAGCCCGGTGGCTCGGGATACATCCGTCGGAGTTGTTCTCGCTCAGAGTGAAAACTGTTCCATTAACGGAAGTCGATTTATCGAGATTGATATCTCTCGAAGCAAAGCCTTACATGACTGATGCGATTCTCAATGAGCTCAAAATCATGCGAAATGGGAAAGCTGAGATAGAGAACTTGTCGTCCTCCAGAAAATTTCTGCTCGCCACTTACCTGCCTTGTAAGATCAAAGGGGAGGCTTGTATTTAATCTTACAAGATAATACGTTCTCAATGTTCAAAAACAATATCATCGCTCAGAAATACCTCAGAGATACAATATAGAAGTTACTTTACTGGACTTTTATTTTTTTAGTATGAAGCTGTAACGCAGTTATAATTGTAACATTTTATTTTTCTCTTACGAAGTGAATATAATTGTTAACAGATTACCTCCTCGGATTCCGATGATTGGTTTTCAGCTAGTTTAATAAATCTTTCTTCACAATAATCATTACTGTCTTCTAAATTAATTAGCGCAGGTATTTTCCGAAATGATCCTAAATAAATGACGCTGCTGTCCGACGATTGCTTCACCAGAACCACCGATTCATTCGATGGAGTCCTTTTATCGATATTCTGCATGCTCTTCGACCTCGTCTCGTAAAAATGATCGCTTACCCTGAACAAGACAAACCTGAATAGAAATTTTTCTTCCCTATTAGTACGCAATAATTTACTGATAATTTATCTGGAACATGCGAGATTCGCGTTTTGTGTTCTGTCGAAGTTTTATAGATCTTCGCGTACGTTTTCTCCTTTGAAGTCGTCGCCAAGACATAATTTCACTCTAAGTACTCTTTCTGAAATTGCTTTTTTATGTTTCTAATAAACGTCGCACCAAAAATATGATGACGACGTCAATCAAGGAAACGAGGTAGGATCAACTTGACGTATTTTAAGGAGCCTGAAGTTTAGTACTGGTCGGTAAATAAGAACAGCGGTAGCTTCAGGTAATGTAACAGTTTATTGAAAACACTTTTTTCCGGCCGCGGTCCGGGCCGAGTCTCGCTGATATTAAAAAACGCAGAGTCTTAGTAACATGATTATCTCGTGGGTGTTACGTAGAGTCACAACGATATCCACGAAATCGGCAACTCTACACGTTACCTGTAACCGTCCTCTAACAACAATTTTCAACGATTATTTATATATACCGCACGTTACAATCATCTAGTTCTCGTGACAAGATGTCGATGTACAAGGCTAACCGTGATATCTAAACGCAACGATAAAAAATCAAATTGCTCGATTAATTTGTCACAGCCGATTTCGTGGATGGTTCGGTCTCCAGGTCCGTGCGAATATCGTAAAAAACCGAGTGGAAACAACTCCGCGTGTCCTCATTTCCCACGAGAAACTACGTAATCGAGAACTCGTCTGCTCTCTTGAACGATAATAATTGATCACGCTCGATGCTCCTAGCGAATATTTATAAAAAACAATTGTCCACAATTGCAGAGCACGATTCGAACTCAAGTTAGTCGCCGGCCAATACTTCGTCTCGACTCTCCCGTTGATCATTCTACTTTCAGTTCGATTAATGATTAGTCAACAATTTCGTTTTGCTTTTTATTCATTTTACCTTATCTACATTTAATAACCACGATGCATTGATCTTCGTAGAACACTGGTTAGTAGATGTTTACTGATGATAATATCCATCTTTATTCAGGTCTGTTAGACGATTTTCAAACTTCAAATATGAATCACAGCGTTATCAGAAAATTCAGTTATGATAGTGTAAACAACGTGACTTTTAATTTAATTACGATTTAAATGAATGATTGATTTCATTTTCGGTATTTTTAAGCTCTAAGAAATTATCCATGTAAATTGATCAATACAAAGAGATTTTTTATTGATAGTTCTTTCAGACGCTAGAGGAATTTAGTACGAAAAAAATCGATTTTGATTTATTCCGATATCTAAATCCGTTTCGGAGATACAGGCATTCAAAGTTTAAGGGTAACGTTTGGTATCACTGATATAGCGGCCTAGTTACGCGTTATCAGATGTTTAATCACACGTAAGAATTAAGCTAGGTCAGAGAGTCGGATAGCGTGCGAGACAGATAATAGTAGCTACGTCAAAAAAATTATGTTCTTCGCACGGTTATATCTCTGAAACGGGAAATCAGATCGAGAGTAATCACATTTTATAGAGAAGGATTTCCCAACTGTTTGAAAAATGTATGATAAATTTTTACGTTTTCTTCTATTCGTCTATTGTATCCAGTGTTCTATAGAGATCAGTACTTCGATGATGTTCAGAAATGCTTGGAACACCGTGTTTAACCTTATCATAATTAAATAATCAAATAATAATCGTCAATCTGAGTATCACAGATTCATACCAAATAATTTTAAATAGCCTTAGCATTATTATCGATATCTTCTTTTTTTTTTTGTTCTCGTTACATGATACAAATATTTTTCTGGCGATCCTTAATTTTATTCGTTTCGCCTCGAGGTCGTTGATCGGTGACCTCGATTATGCGAACCATTTCGTCGACAGGAAAACAAGTTCATAAGTGGATTCGTCCGAGTGTTCGCACGGGCCCGATGGCATTTAAATCTCGACCAATTACAATCTTAACATCCTGCGTGTCTGTCGTCTCCTCTTCCTCCGTGTGACATATTAAGTTTTTTCCTCTTTA
>SHCU01000008.1:644110-658919 GCA_004307685.1 Ceratina australensis
CCTTATCTACATTTAATAACCACGATGCATTGATCTTCGTAGAACACTGGTTAGTAGATGTTTACTGATGATAATATCCATCTTTATTCAGGTCTGTTAGACGATTTTCAAACTTCAAATATGAATCACAGCGTTATCAGAAAATTCAGTTATGATAGTGTAAACAACGTGACTTTTAATTTAATTACGATTTAAATGAATGATTGATTTCATTTTCGGTATTTTTAAGCTCTAAGAAATTATCCATGTAAATTGATCAATACAAAGAGATTTTTTATTGATAGTTCTTTCAGACGCTAGAGGAATTTAGTACGAAAAAAATCGATTTTGATTTATTCCGATATCTAAATCCGTTTCGGAGATACAGGCATTCAAAGTTTAAGGGTAACGTTTGGTATCACTGATATAGCGGCCTAGTTACGCGTTATCAGATGTTTAATCACACGTAAGAATTAAGCTAGGTCAGAGAGTCGGATAGCGTGCGAGACAGATAATAGTAGCTACGTCAAAAAAATTATGTTCTTCGCACGGTTATATCTCTGAAACGGGAAATCAGATCGAGAGTAATCACATTTTATAGAGAAGGATTTCCCAACTGTTTGAAAAATGTATGATAAATTTTTACGTTTTCTTCTATTCGTCTATTGTATCCAGTGTTCTATAGAGATCAGTACTTCGATGATGTTCAGAAATGCTTGGAACACCGTGTTTAACCTTATCATAATTAAATAATCAAATAATAATCGTCAATCTGAGTATCACAGATTCATACCAAATAATTTTAAATAGCCTTAGCATTATTATCGATATCTTCTTTTTTTTTTTGTTCTCGTTACATGATACAAATATTTTTCTGGCGATCCTTAATTTTATTCGTTTCGCCTCGAGGTCGTTGATCGGTGACCTCGATTATGCGAACCATTTCGTCGACAGGAAAACAAGTTCATAAGTGGATTCGTCCGAGTGTTCGCACGGGCCCGATGGCATTTAAATCTCGACCAATTACAATCTTAACATCCTGCGTGTCTGTCGTCTCCTCTTCCTCCGTGTGACATATTAAGTTTTTTCCTCTTTATCATATAATATAATATATATTTTTTTCTTTTTTTGTTTAGTTTAATTTAATTCTCTTTAGCCTAGCGGCGATAGTACGTTACCAAAAGCTTATTAGATACCCTTATGCGCTTCTACCAAGGTTTCATTTATTTTATTTATTTTGCGATTTAATTGTTTTTTTTTATTATTCCTTTATTTTCACGTGATTCGCATGCTTGTAGTTTGTTTATCGTCGTATTTGTATTATTTGTTTACTGTCTGCGTGCCTGCCGTTCGTGAGACCGATTACCTATATGCCTACGTTTAATGTTTCGCCGCGCTTCTTCACTGCCATTTATATTTATTATAAGTTAATAATTGATTGCGTTTGCACATTCATGCTTTCACTCACTCTCGTTCTATTTCTCACATTCTCTCTTTCTCTTTCATTTTTCCTTATTTTCTTTCTTTTCATCTGCCCTCTCCAACCTGTACGACAAAGATTTCCAACGATACGCACGAAAAAAAAGAACTTTTACAACGTGATTTAACAATAATGCGTCTGACCTCGTCGCACGACCAAGGAAATGCTAAATGATCACTCATTTAAATCGTTCTATTCCTATCGACGAACCTGTATTGTATTAAATTGTGCCGACTAATGTGATCGTTTATTCTTAATCCTTTTTTTATGTAAATTAAATGTCTGTGAAACATATTCCCTGGTCGAGCGCCGTCGCACCTTTTGTACTCTCTACGATCGACATCAAGCACGTAATTTCGATCTAAACGATTTTTTAATATCGCATCTACTACGTCTGTCCACGAGCGAACGGGGAACACCGCCGACGAGGTTTCCCTACTCCTTCTTCGCCCCTCGTCGAGGTACCAAGCCACGCATTTATCTGACGTGGACGAGCCACATCGATTATCACTCGTCTAAGAATTCGTTTAATTAATTAGTTTACGTAATCTCTTCATTCTCTCCATTTTTTTTTCTATTTATTATCGTTTGATTAGTTGCACTAGCCTTGATTGTCGGCATTTAAGGGCTGCTGGGCAGGCAGCGTTTTATATGGCGACGTGCTGCGACTCACTTCGTTTTCGAGCGCGATATAATTTTCTTTTCATCCGTTAATCGACCGTGGAAAACGTGTTTAGACTTGCGGGAAGTACCTGACAATTCTCTGAACGTATTCTATATTCCTCCTCCCGAATAATCCATCCTCGCGTTGCAGTAACAAATGTTGAGAGTGGCGAACCGTTGACAAGTGTTCTCGCAAGTCTGATCGATTTCTCCTGCGACATCAACCGCGTCTGAACATCGACCTCACTTCGACCGAGAAACAGTCTCGAGGATCGTTTTGAAACTCGCTGCGATCAATTAAGAAAAAAATTGAAATGGAAAGTAGAGATCCGTTGGCCCCCCCGGCGAGGTTCCCACTGCCGGGTCAAAGTGCACGGTGAGCCACACCGTTTATCCTAAAGCCGCGTAATACGATCTCGGAACACTGTTTATAATACAACTTAACGATGTAGTAAGACAATGAACGGTGAACGACAAACGGGGGGGACGCAGTCGAACCTCGTCGGAAGGAACGCGGCAAGGGGCATTCTTCTCTTTTCACATATTTTATATACAAATATTAAGGGATCAAACGGGGAGATAGAGGGATGGGGTAGATCGAGGGAAGTTTACGTAACCGTAGACTTCCCTCTCCGTGCTCATCGAGTAGCGTTTGTGACACACTGACTAGGCGCGAAGCTGTACAACATAAAACTTAGAGACTAGGCATTCGTTTCCTAATACCACCGAGGAGAGATTCGTAAAGAGTGCCAGCCTTATGGCTGAAAAAAACATGGTAGGAATCTGTGCACAAGCGTTAACAGATTATAGAAACAGATGCTAGAGCGTACTATAGTAGAGATATGTATGAATATATCGTAAAAGTAGTTAAATTCCGATTAATAAACGAATAAAAATATGTGCCAAAGTAGTCGTCTCGTGAGATTTCAGAGATTCGCTTTACGGCGCCAGGCCCCTTTCGCCTGCCGCGTTGTAACACAGGGGCTGGCACTCTTTACTAATCTCTCCTCGGTGATACGGTTAATTATCTTACGTCGGTACCTCTGGACGAGCGTCATCCCCTAGATGTAGCCAGTATCTCCCCCGGGAGATCGGGAAGGCACCGGCGCGTGTAGCGTTAGGTAAAGAGAAAAAAAAAAGATATCGAGATCGCGAGTCGCTGTTTAAACTCTGAGGACGAGGTACGGTTCGAAAGCTCTCGACCTCGGAAGCGGGAGAGCAGTACGCATTTATATAAACGACTCCGGATGCCTCGAGCGGTTGTGAGTGTGTGTCGATATAAAAAACGTGATGTACGCGAGCTTGCAAGCTCGCGCTAAGCTCGATACGCTCGATTTTTCGCTCGGCACTCGATCGTCGAAGTTTCGCTGTATAAAAAATTGGTGAGCAAGCTTGCAAGCATGCGATAAAACACGACAACACCCGTCGATCGCTGCTCTTCCCGTGGCGAATAATACGCGGGAGACGCGAGAAGCGCGCGGATTTCCGACCGATAAGTGGCTAAGAATAAAATGGTGAAGGTACTAGAATCTATCAACTCGTCCGGGTGTGCTTGTCCAGAGAGCGAAATGAACTTGTACGCAGATATTTGTTTTTTTTTCTTCGTAGCAAAGAGGCATACCCGCGGGCTGATGCAGGCGGCTGATATACAACGCTTCGTTTTAACGGTATTACTTATACAAACGCTAGTTTCATCGCTCGTACCACCATTCGTCTTCTACGCTTTTTGCTATTTATTATTTCGCTGGTGGAACGTGATCAGCTCCAATAAAGAGGGATCATTAGTATATCTCGTTTAGTCGTTTCGTCGCTCGAACTCTCATTTTTTCTCTGTTGTTTCGAATCGTCTCTATTCGCGCGGCTCTCAGGACCGGCGCGATTTTCCGTTGCGGTACGTCTATTATTAGTCGAACTAGTCTATATTCTGAACAACCCGACGAGTCTTCGTGACGAGCATCCGTGTCGATCCAGGATGTATCAGAAGTAGGCAGACTAAAGATAACGAGGGAGTGTTCGGCTTGAGGCACTAGGTCGCGTCCAGGGCGAGGCACTCGGCGAGGAAGTCCTCCATGGAACGATAAGCGTGCTCCAACACGCCTGAGAGCGCGTGGTCTTCGTCCGCGTAACTCTGTCGAATTTTAATACGATTTAACGATGAGTACAATCGAGCACGTATGCACGTTCTGATGTGAACGACGCGTACCTGGTACCTGAAGATAATACCCGCTTCGGACAGAGCTTTGGCGAAGGCGACGCCGTGCGTATAAGGCGCTGTTAGGTCGGCTAGACCATGAAGAAGGTAGAGGCTGTGACTGGGAACCAACCTCGCGCGTTGAGTAAGGTCAGCCTCCACGTAACCCTTATAATTCTCTGCTGGAGGGCCGAGAATTCGCTCCGTAAACGCGGAATCTGTGGAAAAAACAATTCATCCATAAGTCATTCATCATCATGATGAATGACAGTCAGTCATTCATCAATTCATCTACTTTTGCAATCGAAAAACCTGTATGTGTTTTATAGGTTTGAAACATAATTTTAGTTCTATGTATAAAGCGTTAAAAAGATTGAAGCACCTATTTGTATATTTTCATTTTATTACGTATAATCTGAAGAAGGGATTATAATAGATACTTTATTTTTACATTGCAGATAGTACACGAGAACATTCGAACGACTCACTGTAATAGAGCCAATCTGCGATCGGGTTCACGGCAACGCCACACTTGAACACGTTCTCCTGGCTGCCCAACACCATAGCGGTCACATAGCCGCCGTAGCCCCAGCCCCACACGCCTACCCTGGTGACGTCCAAGTATTTCAAAGTCTTCAAAAGATGCCTTAACACGGTCAATTGATCCTGAACCTCGACGCCACCGATTCGCCTGAAGAGATCTCGCTTCCCTTGCCCCCTGGCACCGCGCACGTCCAACCTGATGTATACCACGTCGTTGTGACTGGACATGTACGTACCCCAATCGATTCTAAACCGATCGGTCACCGCCTCGCTACCCGGTCGACCGTTCACTTCGACCAGAACGGGAAACGCCGCGTCCCTCAATTCCTCGCGCCACGACGGTGGTAACAGTAGTTGCACTTGGGCTTTCCAACCTTGCGGTAGAGGGACCTAAGGAAATTGCGGATTAATTTTGGTCAAGAACATTTGAGTAGGATAAACAACAAGGAATTCACCTCGAAGCTTCTTCTAGTTGGAAGCGCCAGCTGTGAGAGTTTGTCACCTCGTTGAATTCTCGTATCGTAGAGTACGCGGATCATTTTATGGGAAGTTAAATGCACGCCGGCTAAAGGGAGGCCTGGACCTTCGCAATAGAGGACGTAATATCCTTGAGTCTCGTTACCGGTTGCCGGACTCACGGAGGCGCCGAAGTGTGTGCAATTAGTGTAATAGAACCTATGATTACATATTGGAACGTGAATCCTCTCATGGATAATAATCACTTAGAATCAATCAATTCCGTGAGCTATCGGGTACAGAATAAGATGCTCACCTACTGCTCCAGAGGACTTCGCCGAGATCACAAGTAACGCATAACGGCTCCAGACGCCGAGGATCGTCAGCAGTTGGATCGCGAACAACGTAGAGGTGTCTCTGCCCCGGCCTCAGTTCCCTGGTGCCTAGATAATACACCAAATGTGCTTTGGTGTCCCACGCCAAAATTTCGCTTACCTGACATCAAATAAATGATGTTACTATCAACGGGCTTAGAACGTAACTTCGCGTCATCTCACCTCGTAACGACCATGGGAAAGAACTGCTATCCTCTGTTGGGTTAAGGTCACGTGCTTAATGTGAGTGAAGTGTTCTTTGTCGCCTTCTTGCACGGCAGCAAGAAGAAGGAAACTGTCACCGTCTGGTGCGAACAGAGGATGAGGTTGCGCGTCCAGCCATTGACCCTCCGGCGCCCTCTCAGAATGCGTCTCTTCGCATTCCCATGTCGGCGAACGACAGGCGGATACTAACGAGAGATTCTGCGACCTAGTCATCCAGACGACAGCTACCTGAGTGGAGTCGTTGCCTACCCATCCAGCAGATATCAGGTAATACTCCCTTTAAAAATGCATAATTTAATTATATATTTTTAACTGAGAGTATAACTCGAAACTTCAATCAGAACTTACTGTCCGTCCAAAACAGGTGGCGGTTTCAGCTTCGTTCTGTACAGGGTCGTCGAATTGGTAGTCCCGTTCCCGTTGGCTGAATTGGTCACATTGGTGAGCTCCATCAGCCATAGGTCGACCTCCGGATTGAACGATCCTGGAGTGGGATACCTGACAGATTTCGTCGGCGGGAAGGATCCCTTTCTGGGCGTGAACAGAGGGCTGGAACTGGCTCCATCCTGACCCGACTGCGAGCCGAACCAAGGGAATTCCAGGGCAGTGACCTTGGTGTCGTTGAAAGTAGCGTAGAGAAGATGCGTGCCGTCTGGGCTAGGCCAGGCCGCTTCCTGTCGCGGGAGAACCTCTTCCTGATACAACCAATCCGGCACTCCGTTGTAAATCACTCCAGGAATCCCGGTGTCGGTGAGCCTGGCGTCCTCCAGCGATGATGGTGCCATTCTCACGTAGATATCGTTCTCCGAGATCATCAGGAGGCCGGATGTGTTCCCCAACCAGGCGGCGTGCTGCAGCCGTGTTTGCTGCATCCTCCGCGACGCGTGCAGTCGAAGGGGCGTGTGGTGACTGAAATCATCGAACGGTGAGTGATTCAATACGATTTCACCATCTAAAAGAAATCTTTTCGTGTTAATTTATTGAGCATACTTCCGGAACTTTGATTTTACTTGTATTTGCAAAATATTCGAGTTTTATGTTATTCAGACTTAGAACATTTAGCTTCTTATTAATCGTTCGTAAAAATATCAAGAGTCAAACTAGGTTGTCTAATTCCTCTTTAAAATTACAAGACTACTTTCTGATGTTGTTTATTCACGAAGTAAAACTATTTACTTACTCGTTAGTGACGTCGTAGACTGTATAGTAAGCGGTGAAAGTATTCCTGAATACCTGCAATTTCATTAATAAATATAAGTGAGACACGTCGAAATTGAGAAATACTAACGAGATGAACATTATTTTCTACTCGAAGGTATACTCCAAAAAGTCATTCAACATTTGTGTAATTTAAAGCACGGTAAATAATCGTTTTACGTATATCTACGTATAAAAACTGTACAGCGAGATAATCCAAGTTCATTAGCAAATGCTGTTGTTCAAATTTAACGACGCGATAAAATGGGAACGGTTTTAAAAATGCGCTTCAATAAGAAAACGTTGAGCGAACAAAAGCCGAGTCGCCGAAAACATAAATCGTCTTTATCACAGTTATCCTCTGCTTCCGCCGGTTAATGCAATCAGCGGCGGCGGGTCTTAATGGGACGAAAGGCGAGGGCCTTTGCAAATTTTAACTACCTCAGTGTTCTCGTTACTCACCGGCTTGACATTGTGTTTAAACAACACGTAACGCAGGTCTGAACTGCACTGATAGCCCTGGACGTTCAATTGTCTCTGAAAATTGACCAAGAAATTCTAATAATTAAAAATGTAATTATTTTGCAAAACGATACTTGTGCACAACCGTACCGAGGATCGCCGTGAAATGGTTGTAGTACTTTTCGCGGAAACTGAGTTTACTCGAGTAATTCAATGGAATAAGGGGACAATATTTGAATTTAAACAATTCATGAAAGACGACCATCTTTTCCATCTAGTATACTTCGAGATTCGACATCGTTCGAACGAGGAAACGTTGCATGCATAAAATACAAGAATCAGATCAGTCGATATTCGTTGCTGAATAGAAGCTAGGCGGACGTGGCGTATTCCGTTCGTTCGGGCGCATAAAGTAAAAGGAATTTCTGGACCGGATTCACTTTGGTCAGTTTCGAAATCTCCCAAGGTCCCTGGTCCATCCGTCGCCCCGTATTCGATAGACGTCGTACCTCGTAAATGTCGTTTTATCGGAAACAGTCTTTCTTCAATAGAGACGAAGCAACGCGTGAACAAAGTTAGTGCTTAACGATCCCGCGCACATCTAAGTCGTCCGCTTCAGCGACTTCAACCTTATTAACATGTTAAAGGCAAACGCTGCTCTATTAACGAGCGAAAGAGCCATCTCCGCTCAGATTTTCAACGAGCATTTGATCATTTTCATTTCTAGTTTCTACCGTTCCGTGGAGCGAACGGAATCGGTAAAAGCGTTCGTCGTTACTGCCGGCTCAGAAATTACGCTGGGGGTGTGCCCATTAACCGCGAGCCTCTGACCACTATTACGATCTCAATCGTGTTTCATATTCCTCATCGGATTCGAGAGGAGAAAGATCCTTCGTTAACGACCGCAAATTGACTAGACCACTCGGCATAGCCACCGGTCCTGGAATTATATCTTATCTATTAAATGGCGCATGCAGCGCGGATCGAAACGAACCGCGATTTTGTTTCTCCTTATTATTCTTCCTTGGCTTCTAAACTCTTGGCCTCGCGGGCTCGCGGCATCGTTTCCGTTTGACGGAAAACGCAAACGACTGGCGAGCGACTGACCCCCTTTCCTTGAAATATACCGAGGCGAATACTTCGGTCTTCGTCTTTTGTTAGATATACAGGACCATTCTCTGTGTTTTATGGCGCGCTTCTAGCTAAACTCGTCTCCCCGATAGATAAGCTCGCGTTTGATACATGACTCGACTTTTTATCGGCACTCTCTCTCTCTCTCTCTCTCTCTCTCTCTCTCTCTCTCTCTCTCTCTTGCTCTAACTCGGATCGAATTGCATTCGTCGCTTTAGACTCTAATCATCCCCGAAGCATTTTTGGGAGTTCATAATGGTGGATACAAAGGAATTCGAAATGCAATCATGACAGCTATGCAGATTGGTAATGAACATTTCAGTTCCGTACACGGTCTCGCAAAAAAACGAGAATTTCCCGCGGTATTGTTTGCCGGCGAGATATGAAGAATACGATTGAAATTCAATATTCAGGGCGGACGACGAAAAATGCCGGCGCGGCCGGCACAACAGTCCGATGGATACACGCATTTCGAGATACTAGCATGATTTTAAACCGTGCCTCTAGTTTTTCGACGGCCATTCGAATTACCATACACCATCTGCATTTTCATTTACTTCAATAACAGGTTTAACCGTGATTCACATATTGCTATCAATATTCGAAAAATCACTCGTTACAGAAATATATTTTTTACGATTTTATTCGACGGCTACATGATCTTTCCTCGTTGAACGGTTAATTTTCTAGTGATACTGATACGTACGAGCGTGTGATTAGAAACCAGAAGGGACACAGAATTGTTCCTGGTGTCCAGCAGAGTTAGGGAGCCATCGTCTGCCTGGTAGACAAACTTGTCGTGGGTAACCCAGGTCGGTGTTAATCTGTGCGGCGTCAAATCATCATGAAGGCACTCGTCTAACGTGAGCCGCCTGCCGCTCCAATATAACAGCTCGTCGACGTACCTAAAAATTCACGATCGTCATCGAGACAGCTTCTTCGATCAAACACGTGGAACACAGGTGGAAGGTACGGTTAACAGCAGGACCTTCGTCGAGTCTGTAACCTTCGGCTTTAGTTATTCTGATATCGGCTTATATGGCGCGCGGAAAGTTCCTTACGTGAAATTTTTTATTAATTTCCAAGCTTTCAAGTTATTAAGTTTTTTCACAAAGTTCACTTAACGCTCGGGCGGCAATGCTTTTATAATTTAAAAGAGTAAACTTCCGCGTTTATACACGACGGGGATGCCGCGAGATGGTGCCGTTTAAACGGTAGTGAAAAAAAGTAGGAGGTAGAGGTGGAGGGTAGGTAACGTTGTAGAAAGCGATGGGATGTATACTCATTCCGCGGTAGCTTTAAGGGCGATAAAACGGGGATTTCCTGACGGAGCCCAGGCTGGACGCTGGATTCTCCGCAAAAAGTGAACACGCGAAAGTAAAAAAGTGAAAGTCAACCAAACGAGGGCTGTTTCTACCCTCTCCCTCTCTCTTCCTCTCTTTAAATAAACCCGACGTCTGAACTTAATTTGCGGTTCGAGCTTCATTAGCTCTCTCTATCTCTCGGTTCCTGAAAAAATCTTGTTATAAAAGTAATCATAAAATCCGAATGAGATTCTCTTCGTTCGCACTAAAAAATGTAGCATCTGTGTATTTCGTCCAAGTAACCGACGGCAAAGTCAAATTTCATAATATAGACCAGGAGCGGTTTCGCGATTTATATCATCAATATTAATTCCGATGTTTATTTCGAGTACGCTCGTTGGAGTTGAAAATTATCCAGCACGTAAATGCACGTTTCGTAAATTAAATAAAACGGTTAGACGGTTGAAGCGAAAAAATATCGTGAAAAAAATATCATCGACTTTTTCGCGGATAAATCCGGTTAGTTACCGTTCTACCGAGATCGATATGGGGAAGGATATAAGGAGGGGTAAGCGGCGAGAAGGAGGGGGATTAATTTCGCGGATCCACGCCGGATAGAGCATTTCCGACTGTTTAACCGCGCCCTCATCCAGTGGAAACTATCAGGTCGGGAGAGTCGATCGCGGAGCCGATAATAGGGGCCACGGGCCGGAGGATGAAAAGGGGAGTGGAACACTCACCCGAGGAGGTAAATGGCCGTGACGATCCCGGCGATAACGAAGCCGATGACCAGCAGCGAGAAGATTATGCTCCGCCAGTTGTGGCCGCCCTCCGCGTACGTTAGATCCTGTGAACAGGCCAGAGATCCTTCTCGTCAGCGATCGATCGTTCCGATCGTTCGCGGAGTTCTAATCGAATGCACAAGCTCGCATGCACCCCGCGAAAACCCCGTCGGTCAGGGGAATGAGGGGATAGGGAACGTTTACGAATCGACAATCAACACGTCCATGCTATTAATTGGCCTGTTGGTTGGCCGACTGCGGTTCAATAGTTTTCGTAGTGTCCAGACAGATTGATTCGTATTTTCTCTCCGGGGGTAAGTTCTGGACTGTGTAAAGGGTCTGTGAGTTCGGTACGATTGATTTCAAGTTCGTGCACTGAATACTCTTTACACTTTCGAGGTTCTAGACTGGAATCTTGATCAAGTTTGTTGAGTGTAATCATTCGTAGGTGTCGGAAAAATGTCAGTATGTACAAGGAATTCGAGTAACATTGTAAAGAATACAAATTAATCCACGTGTCGATTTGATCAGGAATCCAACGATTTTATGTTTCTTATACTTAAGCGAATTATTCTTCTGGTTGTTGGACTGTAAAAAAGAGTTCTGCTGTCAATGGTAATCGGTGAAAAAGGTTCGTACTTTCGGATCGCCATCTGCATCGAAGTCAGGTATTAAGAATATTGAAACAGGATTCGATTCTGGTGTACATATTGCATATTCGGCTTATGCTCGCAATTCTGTTTGCTCGGCTAAGCCGGATAACACGTACCAGCCGCGTGTAATACGTAGGTACGATCGGGTTTTCTGGACCTGTTTGAATCGCCATGCCGCGCGCCGCTGCGTGCGGGCTGGTTCGCGGCTACGCACACGCGTGCGATCCGGCTTGTGGCCTATCGATTTTCGACGCGTGAACGCGGCTAATCCGCCTGCTGTTTGTTCATCGGTCTCTATAGCCGACGATCATCGTGTTCAAGCCAGCACAGATTTCTTGACTCGCGAAATGTCCGATCGATGTTTTGCTTCGTGCCGGATATTGTACTCATTGTGCTGGAGTTCAATTATCCGTCATTGTCTGGCTGCGGTTGGCAGAATGTTTGACATCGCGAATCTTGAATGTTTCAGCGGTGTAATAATTGATTCTTGAATGTTTCAATGGTGTAACAATTGATTCTTGAATAAATAACTTTCATTGTTCCACGTTAACGTAACTGTTTAATAACGCAATTTTTGAAATTCTATTGCCGTATCATACGATGCATAGTATTACTTTACTACGAATTTAACTGCGATTGGTATTGGCATTGGAGCGCAATGATCATTTTGGAACAAATTGTTTATCGATGAACGATCTCATACATTTTGTATTCTGCATACGTCCTCGAATGAGTACGTACGTCTCTCGTCCTTCTCTCATTTCTTTACTCTTTCCTCCGTTTTCCATTCGAATTGCTTCCACTTCTTTCTCGTCTCTATAATGTCTCGTTCGATCGTCAGAGGAAGTGAGAGCAGATCGATTCATTGATCGTTTGAATTCCAAGCATGCGATCGCGCACGTACGCCCAATGCAATGTTTTCGGTACTAGGTATACGGCATACGGGAATATGCTGAAGCCGCATCGCGGTACAACGTGACCGTTGAACGTTTGTTTGCTGATGCACATGCCCACCGCTATCCCGTTGGATTCTCCCTATACCGCCTGTTTGAATTGCTCCTTTTTGTCCAAAATAAAAGTTCTAGCCACATAATTGGTTCAGCTATGTTATTATTCAATGACGTGATAACAGTTACAATACAATTTATAAAATATAAATACAATACAATTTATCAATCACCTCCTATTATGTAAAAAAAAAATAAGGAGACATGTATGGTAGGTATCAGATAGAATAGCAAATAATCTTCTAATAATGGTTTATTAATACATGTAAAAATATTGAGTCTGCACAAATAATTAATTTATTTTATTAATTTGCAATTTTGCCATTTGTGTCCATGGTTTGAATTTTTATTGAATATTTAATAAGAATGGACTTGAGGGGTTGGCGGTGAATATAATGACATTTTGAAACGATTTTGGAGATCTGTATGTAACATACACGATCCGCGGAACGAATTTTATTCACGTATTCGATATATAATTCGGCTACTAGGATCTGTTTGCAGTTATGACGAGGGAAATTGAATACCAGTAGCATAGGTTACTCGACCGTGTTCCACTTTCCGTTGAAAGACCGGCTGCGTTTGAGGATTCATATTGCACTCGAACTATCAAGGAACAGTTTTCCTATCTATGTTACCATTTGCATATATCAACGTATTTTAATAGCCAAGAAACTTCTATGCGCCTCTACCTGATCTATCCCAAATAATAAAAATATTTCAGAACATAGTCGTACGATACATCGAAGTTCGTACAACAATTTTATAATTTCTATGATTATAAAAAAGTGGCCGGAGTATAAAAAAGTTATCGAAAGCGATTGAAAATTGCCTCGGTGCCGTGTGAGACATCTTATATAGTATATACATATATTATGTCTCAAGGGGCAAACCAGTTCCTGTAATAGCGACACTAGTTTACTTCATTACGGATGCATTCCGGGTGAGTTTCCGGCGAGAATAGGCGAGACCACGCGCGAAAACGTGTTCAGAACTTGTCGGCAAACATGGGCAACAGCGGCGCGCGTCGTCGCCACGCGGAATAGTAAAATAGGGATGTTACAACGGCACCATGAACGGCATTAACATGATACGGGGGCGTGGTGGATGTGCGCGGGGAAAATATAATATTCCCTGTTGGCACGGCGGTGGCGGGAAGAAAATATCCGACAGGGTTGCTACGCGACTGTATCTCTATACTACCCGAGGAGCTCCATTCTCTCTCTCTCTCTCTCTCTCGACGTCTTCCTTCGTATTCTCCATGTAGATGCATTCGCGCTTAGAGAGGCTGAGCGCCCGGTCTGTTTCTGTTTCCATAACGGTTGGTTAGACAACATAATCTCCCAGGCAGATTCTGAGCCACGTGAAAAACCGAGCGTGTAATTAAATTCACGCTGAAACAAATATAGCGCGTGTATTGGTTTGACCTGAATTTATGAATATGCGATAGTAGCTTTTATTGGTCCTGTAGTTACGACACGCAAGAGTTTACGCTTCCGATATAAATTGCGGTACGACCGGGATAGTGTGCATTAATAATAAGGAGTGGTAAATCCTCGCCATCCTGAATTATTAATTCTTTCACAAGTGTCCATATTTCACGTTTTCGTTCTCGCTCTGTATCGATTCTCGATAGACGTCGGCTGCCGCACGCTCTTCCAAGGGATTTAACGTTTTCTATGTATATCAGGAGTCCTCTTCAGCTCCTGGTTTGTATTCGGTCTACAGTGCGCTTCTATCCTGCAGGGAGCGAATAGAAATTGGAAGGACCGCGACGGGTCATCGTGGTACCGTAGCGTTTGCCAGGCACGAATTATCCCGAATGTGTTCTGTATCGTTTTCGGATGAAAAGTGAACGAGCGCTGCGCCGCGTGCCGATTGACGTATCGTTCGTACCAGAATTAATCGACCGTGGAAATAATGGTCGCGACGGTCGAAAAACATTTCGGTGGGGACGGGCCTCCGATAATGAAACGGACCGAATAATTTTACTGCAATTACAAGCCTCGTCCCCGTTCCTTCGGCAATGAATGAAAACCCGGTCGCCCGGTTGGTTATCTTTAATGAACATTTTTGGGGAGGGGGGATATGCCGGAACGCGAGGCTATTACACCATTTTCACAGAATTGCTAGGCAAACAGTTGCCGTTTGAATAAACGAAAACATCGCTTTCCATTTCATACGGCGGAATTCAGATAACGGTATCGATGAATGGTCAAATTGTTCCGAATTAAAGCGGAGCTTGCGTAACGATCGTACGTATTTAGCCTCGTAGCGCGAGTGTATTCGTCGGTGAAATGTAAGAAACTGTTAGCTGTTCATTGTCAATTCGATGCTCGCAGTACTGGGTACGATCTCGAGA
>SHCU01000008.1:658937-681173 GCA_004307685.1 Ceratina australensis
GCTGAGCGCCCGGTCTGTTTCTGTTTCCATAACGGTTGGTTAGACAACATAATCTCCCAGGCAGATTCTGAGCCACGTGAAAAACCGAGCGTGTAATTAAATTCACGCTGAAACAAATATAGCGCGTGTATTGGTTTGACCTGAATTTATGAATATGCGATAGTAGCTTTTATTGGTCCTGTAGTTACGACACGCAAGAGTTTACGCTTCCGATATAAATTGCGGTACGACCGGGATAGTGTGCATTAATAATAAGGAGTGGTAAATCCTCGCCATCCTGAATTATTAATTCTTTCACAAGTGTCCATATTTCACGTTTTCGTTCTCGCTCTGTATCGATTCTCGATAGACGTCGGCTGCCGCACGCTCTTCCAAGGGATTTAACGTTTTCTATGTATATCAGGAGTCCTCTTCAGCTCCTGGTTTGTATTCGGTCTACAGTGCGCTTCTATCCTGCAGGGAGCGAATAGAAATTGGAAGGACCGCGACGGGTCATCGTGGTACCGTAGCGTTTGCCAGGCACGAATTATCCCGAATGTGTTCTGTATCGTTTTCGGATGAAAAGTGAACGAGCGCTGCGCCGCGTGCCGATTGACGTATCGTTCGTACCAGAATTAATCGACCGTGGAAATAATGGTCGCGACGGTCGAAAAACATTTCGGTGGGGACGGGCCTCCGATAATGAAACGGACCGAATAATTTTACTGCAATTACAAGCCTCGTCCCCGTTCCTTCGGCAATGAATGAAAACCCGGTCGCCCGGTTGGTTATCTTTAATGAACATTTTTGGGGAGGGGGGATATGCCGGAACGCGAGGCTATTACACCATTTTCACAGAATTGCTAGGCAAACAGTTGCCGTTTGAATAAACGAAAACATCGCTTTCCATTTCATACGGCGGAATTCAGATAACGGTATCGATGAATGGTCAAATTGTTCCGAATTAAAGCGGAGCTTGCGTAACGATCGTACGTATTTAGCCTCGTAGCGCGAGTGTATTCGTCGGTGAAATGTAAGAAACTGTTAGCTGTTCATTGTCAATTCGATGCTCGCAGTACTGGGTACGATCTCGAGAGATTTCGTAACGAATCTCACACCTCGCCGGCTCCTTTGCGTCACGAGCTGACGCATCTCTATACTTCGATCAAAGTCTATCCTTGTAACAAATCCGCTTTACCAACAACATTCTATTCAGATGGAAAAGATCGTAGATGTTCTTCGGATGGACTCGAGTTCGCGGTTCCCTCGAATTCTTCAAGTTTCCACGCGCTCTTTAAAACACGATCGTAACGTCCTCCCCGCTGATCGTCGAATCGGGTTTCCCCATTCAGCTGGGAATTTTGCAAAATTCAAGTGTACGCCGTTCACCTGCGGCCTCCCCGGTTTCAGTAAATAATGGCAGACGGTAATGTCGTTCCGTGCCGCGGGGAAAAAGGAGGGTAGGCGAACGAGAACGGGGCACCCGTTATTCACGCCTTCTACGACCGCGGTATTTGCATGTTTACAACAGCAGCACCGGTTGCCCCGATGGAAATAACCCCGTGCATTTTCGAGTTCCCCAGCGGTATGAAACTCCTCAGTCCCCCTCGCAAGTTTTTCGATATTCGCCCGGAACGAATTTCCGACGCTGATCCGATTTCGAGCCCAGCGAGTACCTAATCGAGATGATTATCGACGTGAATTATAAGCAGCGTATCCACTTGTATCACGTCACGGTTGCTTATTATTATGTACCAAGTTATAGCGAGTTATATACTACGTGAGTCATTAAAAATAATATTCGTCGATTGCATAAAGAAGTCTGATAGTAGTAATCATGATTTGCTCCAACGTAAGAATGCATTTATTCTACGAGCTTCATGAGATAGAAGATTCTCGTAAAAAGGACAAACAAAATAAGAAGGTAATTCTGTGAAAAACTGTTTCACGGTGATTCATTTAATGCAACGTGTGTGCATACTGTAAGATTTATTAACTGGCATGTTTGTATAGGGATAAGCCGGTAGGAAGACACGATTACGTGTGAATACGCACTTGTAGGCGAGTCCTATTCGCAAATATCGCGGTATCGACCTGCCTGTTGGTTGTTTCGCTATTTTTAGTGGGGAGAGAATATCCGGCCACGTTCTCCATCCGATAAAGATAAATAGCCTATCCGGGTCTCTCGCGTATACCGAGGCCAAGGAAATGCAATGGATTTTGCCTCCGTTACGGGGTTATAATGTTTCTCCCGGGGCCCTCGACTCGTAGTGATCACGTTGTCGTATGTTGGTATATAGGTACCCGGGTAGAGGATGTTGAATGGGACTTTAAGCTTTCTTTACGAGTCGGTATTTTACGGTGATAGTTACCACCCTTCTTAAGAATGTTTGTGCCGTTTCTCTATGTGCTCAAAATCTTTACCCGGATTGTATAATCTGCACGGATTATAAATCTGTTTTCTTCTAACTAAATAGGCATTGACACGAATTGTAACATATATGTAATTTCATAATTCTTTAAATCGTACTAAGATTGTTCAGAAGTATTGTTAGCTTAATTTGTATTTGAGCAAGTTCAGAAATTGAAGGTCGAGAAGAATCAAGGGAGATTCATCTGCAACGTTTATTTCTCGCGACGAATCGGTTGTTATAACGGGAATAGTAGTTGCTGCTAATTGAACAGCGCTTGTTATCATTCGACGAAGCCACTCGAGGATAGCTACTACGATGTCCCGGCTCTTGAGAAAATACTGACCCATAAACTGCTCCGATTCGGTAATAAAGTAAACTCTGCGGGGATGGTGGCGTTTATAGATTACCGTAGTTAAATTTGTACTCCACATCGTCGGTGAACAAGTCGCTCCCCCAGCGACGTCTTTAAAACGAAGAGCGTCTTTCTGCATTTTTATGACCTTTAAATCCGAGTGCTCAAGGGAACCTATTGACTAGACCCTAAGGACGCAGTTTCGAGATTAGTCGAAAGAATTATTTAACCGTCATATCGAATATGTATAATGCTTCTTAGATTCTTTTCAACGCTATTTATTTTCGTCATGTTTTCTCCATAATTTATCACGATAGTAACGAGTAGTAGACATAAGTTGGAATTTCCGAAAGCGAGCCGCTGGACCGCATTAGCGGCAAACTGTTGTAATAACGTGCGGACGTGGGCGGCGTGAACTAGACAAGGGTGCAGTTACTGCCAAAACGGCCGTGCGGCCGAGAAAATTGAGCAACAGCAAACAGAATCGGCGAAAGCTCACGCGATACGAGCTTTCGTGCAACGAAATCGAGTTCCGTGTATATTCTATCCCTGTAGGGATTATGCGGAATTGTTAGCTTCCATCGAATCCACGTGCATCCGCAGGAACTCTGTTTTCCATCAAGAAAATTACAGGATTGACCGAGCGTTCGGCGTGTCATTAGCGAACGGGATTAAAAAAGTTTCCGCTTTAATCTCTCGTACATGCCGAATCGCGTCGGCTTGCAATTAGCAACTGGTACAAAAGTTAATAAAAAATGGTACATTTCTATTAATTACGTATAGATGTGACGCGACGGATGAGAAGCGCAGTTGGACCGGGGGAAGGTGAAAGATCAGAGCTACTTGTGATGATGTATTAAAACTGATGGACGAAATAAGAGACGTGAAAATTGTGAGAAGATTCGTGAACATGATGTGGGTTGCTTATCTTCCGACAGATTGATCGGCGTGTTGGCCATATCGTCGTCGTTCCTCTTTGGCACTGGTCCTCGATAAATAAATAGATCACGCTACACGCTTTCACCGATCTCGGAACACTTCATTCCCCCGCATTCGGTAGCGATCCCGTTGGTTATTACATCGTAATGGTATGTTCGCGAAACGATCGAACGAGGGGCATAATCCTTCGTCACCGAGCAGCCAGCCTCGACTGAGAGGAATCTTTCTGCCAGACTTTCTGGCTCATTGCCCTCCACACCTCAGTGTTCTCTTTGTCCCTCGACCGCGCCTCTCTCCTAACGTGTTATAAATTATATATATACATGTACACACGCACGCGGTAAGGCCTCTGTGTTGGAAATCGTTGACAGCGACTACGTCCCTATTTCTCTCTATCGCTCGTTCTTTCTCGCCTCTATCACCCTTTGAGCTGATGAATCGCGGCGACTCGTTCGATGCACGATCGGACGTTCGTAGGTATCGATCTCACGTGAGATATTGATTTCCCGTTACGTCACGGTTTTGCTTCAATAAGCGAAATTTTTATCGGAAAATGTAGAGAGGCGTGTACTGTATAGAATAATTCTGTGATGTACCAACTTAAAAGCGAACCGAATCGAATCGAATCGTACAATTCCAATCGGGTAGAAGGTTAACAAAATTATTTAAACTCCCGATTTACTCTCTAATCGTTCAACTTGATTAACAAAATTATTTAAAATAATTATATACTATTTAACGCTTGAATTCTAAAATTAACAGCGTAAGTCGATATGCGGGTAAGTATAACTTTACACTCGGCTAATAAGGTTCTGCCTTTTCTAGTGGGAACTACGTTCGCGGTGGGTAGAAATTTTTGTCGAACAGAGCGCGTAAAAATAAAAAGATATTTCGAACTGGCTCACCAACTGCAACCGCGCGCAAGTTTTCATCCCGCGGGTTTTCACGTACTTATATAGAGCACGAAGGTACCGTGCACGCCGAAAGACAATGCCTAACTGTGATGTGCCTTTTCGTCGTCGAGCGAGAGACCCTTCTCCGTTCGTCCGTCTCTTTTTGCCGGAGCCGGGGAAGCTCAAAGGGGTAACAGATGCCGATTCGTCGTCTCTCGCGCGGCTCTGACCCTTTGGGGGTCAGGGGAGCGCTTGCCGAAAGGGGTCGATAATCGAACGACCGACACGACGACGACGACGACGACGACTCGGATCCGCCTGTCACTTCGCTAGCCGGATAAACGGTGAAATAAAGAAAATTAAATACAGGCCGTTTCGCGGTTGCTCACGTTTGCGTTTGCTCATCGTATCGATTGACCGCCGCGCACTGGGAATATAGGTTCGTTATCATTAGACTCTCAACGGTCCTGCTCCGCGGTCCGGCCACGTGCCGCGTCGGTTGTCGAATAATTTAAACTTCCAGACAGTTCTAAATTCATCCCTGGGTACTGGTACCGTGAGTGTTTCGCGGTCCGAAACTCGGCGACGCTTGTGTACACCTGCGGCTGCGGATTATCCGGGATAATGTTCGGAGAAAAACGCGGAGAAATCACGCGGAGGGATATCGACCAAACAGAGGGCGGTACGGTTTCTCCTCTGTCTTTGGTTTCAAACCGAGAAACCATTAGTCACGGAAGAAAAATTGCGAGCAACGGCTTTCCTTCGTAAACGATTTTTTTTTTAATTCCGCGAGGGTCAGAACGAACGTTGCAGTTTTTTTATTTGTTACCGGTTCCAATTTTGTTATAAAACAGACAAGTTTTATAAGCGTTTATAAGATTTACTATACAGTTTTAAGAATAGATGGAGTATAGAGAGGAGGAGTGAGTGAGGAAGTGAGAAAGATATGTCAGGATTAAACTCCCATTAAAAAAGTTTCACGCCGTGGAAGTTTGTTTGTTTCCGAAGTCTGACTTGATCGAAGATAGCTTGAGATAATAGCAGTCCCGACGGAAAGTTTCCGATCACAGGGTTCACGACTATTTATAACAGATTTAAATATCTTAACAGATTTAAATAACAGATTTAAATATCTTGACATTTAAGTAATACACGTGATATGCAAAATCTTACGAAATTTCTAGAAGCAATTTGAATAATGTGGCATTGAATGTTTAAAGCATCGTCAACGTCAAAATTTTACTATAAATTTATTATTTTTAAGAAAAATCCGCAATCTAATCACAGCTATCTGAAATTGATTCTGCCAAAAAAACAAGATATATTTGTACTCGTTTTCTCCCGTTTCTCTAGTTGAGTCACATTTTAGAGCATTTCTGCCCGTCTGGTTTTCTCTTGCTGATTATCCGGTCCTCAATTATCTCCGTCCAAAGTAGATTCCGTAGGCGTCCACCGAGAATCCTCATCAATGTGTTCCGGCGCTCCAACACAAACGATGAGATGGTCGAGCGGAATCGTTGTTGCCTTTGCGGTGGCCCGAGCTTTGGAGAAGCTTGGTAACAGGTCTTCTCTCGTGTCTCAAAGGGGCCCCACAGACTTAGACCTTTGCAATGCGCAGCCACAACTTCTAAAGTCACCCCTTGCATTGTATCGTTGGACTCATTACGCTAATAAGGTGTCACTTCCCCAGTTTCCCTATCAGCTATCTAATTTCTATACAACATAGTTGTCGAGATAATTCCGTAACCCGTTAAATTCACTCAGGGATTGAATTCATTAATTTCACCCGGGTGGATTTAATATCTGGTACAGTTCCAATATTTCTTCTCTTGTCATTTATTTAGACTTGTCTTACGCGCAATACTCCAACCGTGTGATTTACTAATTCCGAGGATTATGCAGTTAGACGTAGAGAATTCTCATTATCTTGGGATGGCGTGTAACAAAAGGTTGAGCGGAGTAAGTTTCGGTACGGAAAACGCGAGAAGTCGTCGGCAAAAGTCGCCGTTTCGCGAGATTGCATCGCGCTCGTTAATGGATCATCACGATAACGGCGACGCGACGGTCCCAGGCCCGGGTCGTTAAAGGCAGTCGTTGTCACGAAAAAGGACTCGGGAGGGTTTCCAGCTGTCAGCCACGACCAATTGGGACTGAAAACAGAGAGGGTACGTCTGTTCCTAACGCCTCGGTTCCTCGGTTCGAGAAGACTTTCCTCCGGTGACTCTTCTGTCCAGCTCGTTGGGTGGCTAAATTGTCTGTTCCTCCACTGAGAAACTCCTCCTTCAGGCATTGTACTGATATACTACGGTGGTCCGATATTTATTTTACCGGATGCAATGTTCCTTATATAAACCGCGACGAGGTCGATTTCTATCGAGAAACGTTTCTAACGAAGAAAATATTTTTCAAGAAAAAGAAATCATTTTTATAAAAATCATACAATTAAAATTAATTTCTTTAATTTCTTAAAACAATTCAAATGATATAAATCAAATTTAAAGGAGATACTCTGAGCACATTTACGGCAAGAGTTTATTTGAATCCCTGTATGTTCGTTATTCGTACGTCGTCGAACGAGTGTATGTCCATTGCCGCAACAAACGAGTATCTCGTAAATTTATACTGCGCATAGTTTGCAATGGCTAACGACAGGAAGAATGTCATCGGTACAGGCATCGAAAGCATTCCTGGCGCGATCCACGGGAAGAACGGAAGGAAGGAAGTTTGGAAATAGTTCAAAGCGACGCTGTAGAATGTCACGGATCCTGATTAACCGCGTTTAACTCGCCTCTCCCTCTTCCCCCGTAGCCTTTGCAACGAATATTTATAAATGAACTCTCGTGGATGCGTTACGTGTGCGCATATGGTTCTCGTAGAGTAAAAGAGGAGAGGCGTTGGAATCCGGGGATCGATAATACCGAAGCCTTCAACGGGGAAGTCTAAATTTATACTGTCGGAATACAACTGTGCGTGTTTAGATAACATTTACATGCCGCACGACACGGCGCAGGGAGTTAGTACGAAATTTTCAAAACTTCATGCAGATTTATTCATGAAAACCTGGCTGAACTTGCCACGAGGAGCATAACCGGAGGTCGAGGGGGGTCAAATAATTCCCCTTTACGCTTCCGAGTTCTGAAATTATGCGTATACCTATACACGGTTACAAACGGGATGCAATTTGTTACGAGCAATTATCACAATCGCCTTGTTGAGCGTAATTATATCTCGCTAAGTCGTGTATACTTTTGATCGTTCCAAGCAGAAATAGACCGTGCCCCCGGGGCTAATTACTAATTGTCATATAATAAGTAGAGCGATGAATCAAATTTTAATCTGCGCTCGTAGCTTCAGTAAACTCACACTTACGTACATTTGGGATGGGAACACAGTTGTGAGTATAAACCGACGATACGTGTTCTCACTCAAATATGTACACAATGATTGATTGATCAATTAGAATGTAATTTATATTCTTAATATATTTACTGCGCACGTTCTCTGACGCCCGATTTATGAAATCGGCGCTTCGATAATCTTATTCCCCGATGGATTACGCGTTCGTTAATCGACAGTTTATTAAGAGTCGAGTGCACTCCGGTCGGGTGTGTTACGCGTGTATCCGGGTAATCAGCGTTTTTGTATCGATCGGTCGCAGTAACTGTGTAATTGGCCCGCGTTNAAGAATGTCATCGGTACAGGCATCGAAAGCATTCCTGGCGCGATCCACGGGAAGAACGGAAGGAAGGAAGTTTGGAAATAGTTCAAAGCGACGCTGTAGAATGTCACGGATCCTGATTAACCGCGTTTAACTCGCCTCTCCCTCTTCCCCCGTAGCCTTTGCAACGAATATTTATAAATGAACTCTCGTGGATGCGTTACGTGTGCGCATATGGTTCTCGTAGAGTAAAAGAGGAGAGGCGTTGGAATCCGGGGATCGATAATACCGAAGCCTTCAACGGGGAAGTCTAAATTTATACTGTCGGAATACAACTGTGCGTGTTTAGATAACATTTACATGCCGCACGACACGGCGCAGGGAGTTAGTACGAAATTTTCAAAACTTCATGCAGATTTATTCATGAAAACCTGGCTGAACTTGCCACGAGGAGCATAACCGGAGGTCGAGGGGGGTCAAATAATTCCCCTTTACGCTTCCGAGTTCTGAAATTATGCGTATACCTATACACGGTTACAAACGGGATGCAATTTGTTACGAGCAATTATCACAATCGCCTTGTTGAGCGTAATTATATCTCGCTAAGTCGTGTATACTTTTGATCGTTCCAAGCAGAAATAGACCGTGCCCCCGGGGCTAATTACTAATTGTCATATAATAAGTAGAGCGATGAATCAAATTTTAATCTGCGCTCGTAGCTTCAGTAAACTCACACTTACGTACATTTGGGATGGGAACACAGTTGTGAGTATAAACCGACGATACGTGTTCTCACTCAAATATGTACACAATGATTGATTGATCAATTAGAATGTAATTTATATTCTTAATATATTTACTGCGCACGTTCTCTGACGCCCGATTTATGAAATCGGCGCTTCGATAATCTTATTCCCCGATGGATTACGCGTTCGTTAATCGACAGTTTATTAAGAGTCGAGTGCACTCCGGTCGGGTGTGTTACGCGTGTATCCGGGTAATCAGCGTTTTTGTATCGATCGGTCGCAGTAACTGTGTAATTGGCCCGCGTTGGGCTTGATAAGTGCCGATTGCCACTTAAGCCGCGGCACGAGTGCTGGGTAAACGTCGAACGCGGCTGATCACCAGCCGAAGTAGAATAGGTCTGCGCCTAGTCAGACTCCGCTAAGTCAAAGACTCACGTTCAATGTTTACGCGTACAGTGACTGCAGAAAATAAATGTTCTCATATGCATCATCAAATTTTTGTACGACGTTGCCAGTAATACTTCTGTAGAGTATACATTTTTATATTAAGGCATAAACAACTTAACCGAACCATTATTTTCTCTTATATTGAATTTTTCGTGGTATAAATACGAAAAAATAAAAAAAATGTAATGCTTCGTTTTTTAAATATTATTATATGACGGACCTAACTTTTGACGCTCGCTGTACACGCTGTAAACGCCACGTTCCCGACCAGGAAACTCTCGAAACTTTGCTATCGAGCACTCCCGCGCGAGTCGATAATTATTTCTCAATTTCCCCCCGTTATCTACGTTCGTTTCCACCTTCCCGGTTTCCTTCGACCCACGAAAATTTCAATTGGCCCGAAAGAAGCAATCAGACGAGATTTCGAGATCTCCTCGGATATCCTGCACCCCGGAATACTCGAGTTATCATTNTTCCAAGCAGAAATAGACCGTGCCCCCGGGGCTAATTACTAATTGTCATATAATAAGTAGAGCGATGAATCAAATTTTAATCTGCGCTCGTAGCTTCAGTAAACTCACACTTACGTACATTTGGGATGGGAACACAGTTGTGAGTATAAACCGACGATACGTGTTCTCACTCAAATATGTACACAATGATTGATTGATCAATTAGAATGTAATTTATATTCTTAATATATTTACTGCGCACGTTCTCTGACGCCCGATTTATGAAATCGGCGCTTCGATAATCTTATTCCCCGATGGATTACGCGTTCGTTAATCGACAGTTTATTAAGAGTCGAGTGCACTCCGGTCGGGTGTGTTACGCGTGTATCCGGGTAATCAGCGTTTTTGTATCGATCGGTCGCAGTAACTGTGTAATTGGCCCGCGTTGGGCTTGATAAGTGCCGATTGCCACTTAAGCCGCGGCACGAGTGCTGGGTAAACGTCGAACGCGGCTGATCACCAGCCGAAGTAGAATAGGTCTGCGCCTAGTCAGACTCCGCTAAGTCAAAGACTCACGTTCAATGTTTACGCGTACAGTGACTGCAGAAAATAAATGTTCTCATATGCATCATCAAATTTTTGTACGACGTTGCCAGTAATACTTCTGTAGAGTATACATTTTTATATTAAGGCATAAACAACTTAACCGAACCATTATTTTCTCTTATATTGAATTTTTCGTGGTATAAATACGAAAAAATAAAAAAAATGTAATGCTTCGTTTTTTAAATATTATTATATGACGGACCTAACTTTTGACGCTCGCTGTACACGCTGTAAACGCCACGTTCCCGACCAGGAAACTCTCGAAACTTTGCTATCGAGCACTCCCGCGCGAGTCGATAATTATTTCTCAATTTCCCCCCGTTATCTACGTTCGTTTCCACCTTCCCGGTTTCCTTCGACCCACGAAAATTTCAATTGGCCCGAAAGAAGCAATCAGACGAGATTTCGAGATCTCCTCGGATATCCTGCACCCCGGAATACTCGAGTTATCATTGAATTGTACCGAAGAAAATCAGCTCCGTGTTATCTACGACTAGCAGTCTCTCCCTTCAAACGCGGCAGTTTTCTCGAGATGGCGCGGCTTGTATATCGAGATGGGCAGACGTCTATACCCAACATCTGCGTTTATATTAATTTATTACATCGCGTGTGGTTCTTGCGTTGCAATAATGTTGAATTCGATGAGAGTAGTATACAAAAGGTTGCGAGCATCGTTCATCTGTTATTGCATTTAATGGGGCTGGCTTCGATTTATGAAGCTCGTTTCTGCGAGAATTCTCCCTCGCGTTCTTTGCATAATTAACCCCCCGGGTGCCCTCGAAGGTGTCCTCGGCTAGCAACAAGGCGTTTAGGGCGACTGGATTCTCTAGACGGTAAATTCCCACGTGGCCAAGTGACGAGAGCTGAGGAAACAAAGGGAGCGAAGCTTAGAAGCTGGGTATGCATAATGAATCCCACTTTCCCTCTTCCATCTTCTCTTTCGACGACTTCTCTTCCGAAGACCGATGTTTAGGTTCGGTTAGGTTATGTTAGGTTAGGTTAGGTTAGGTTAGGTTAAGTTAGGTTAGGTTAAAAAAAGGCTTTAAAGCAATCGCCCGACATGGATTATACCGGTTAATCCGAATTCGAAACGGTGATACGTTGCTTATAGCTGGTCAGTCGTCGTGCGATGTAAACATACCATTTAAACCAGAAATCACCGGTTGACGCATACCGATTATTCGCATTCGAATTGGTGCGTCTCCGCTACTTAATCGCACCCTCGGGATCGTCGACCGAACATTTTATCAAACCCTCGAAGAAGAAGTCTCTTTTGCGTATTTGCAAGTCTGATTAATCGCGTTAAGTATCTCGAGTCGAACCCTTGTCCAAATTGATTAACGCCCTGCTGGATAGAGTTGCTTACAAGTGTCTGTGACCCTGCTTCTTGAAACTCGAGAGAAACGAGATGACTATTATTCTCAGGATTCAAGAGAAGATTTATGGCCTTGTCCTGTCTTCTGTGTAAAGACATGTATCCACTTGTATCATATCATCGTATTATCACTATTATGAATGGAGTAAAATTGCATCCTTACTATATATAATAGTATTGTTCATAAGTAGTTAATGACTAAAAGAATCTGACAAATATTCTGAATTAGTAATCAGATGAACTGTTTCGTTTAGGCACGTGTTAACGGCACGTTAGGCACGCTTATAACGGTTTAAACGTATGAACGCCGATAAAGAGCGACGCGTGGGAACTGAATAGTGTTTGTCGTGAATTATGTTAAATCGTATTTCTTTGATTGTACTAGGTACACATTCAGAATTAATGCCTGTGGCAACACGTTGCAAACACGCTACACCGTTCTAAACTCTATGTTAATTACAACTATCAATATCATTCCATCTGGCAAATGCAAAATCCTTGTACTAACATGCGTTTTCATTACTGGTGCGATTCGTGTTCATTACTATGAAGTATTACCAGACGTATACGGTTGCTATCGATCAATCACTATAAATGCGTGTGTCCAACCATTATCAATATCGTGACATAGAACAAGGGTATATTGGAAATATACAAATTGCATTGTGCCTGACTAAATTTGATGAATTTTTGCGATAAAAATGGAACAATCCGTTTTTTTTTCATTTTTACAAATGCAAATTATCCATTTTTATACAAAATATTCTTCGTACTGTACATCAATGTTTGTAGTTCATGTGTTCTAATCATAAATGCCTTGGATTCTGTATAAACGAGTTTCACAAGTGAATTGTTAACTGAGTGAGAACTCACACCAAAAAGAGGAACATGCTTTCGAAACCTGACGAATTATCAATTTTGTTATTTATCGACCGAGACACACGTAAAGAACGTGGAGGGGGGATAAACGGCGGACCCGCTGGAGCGATTTACCTCTTTTACCTGAGCAGACTTTGAACGGGGATCGGCGACCTGGACGGTCTCGTCGGGAGGCAGCCGCCAGGAGTTCCTCTCGATGTTGACGCTGGCGTTCATAGCGGCCTCCTCCTCCGCCTCCCGTGTCCTTCGTCGTTCTCAACAGCTTCGTTCTCGCGCGTGCTAATCCCCGAGGTCCCCAGGGTAACCCCCGGGCCACTCCTGGGGCCGAGGTCCTACACCACCAATCCACAGTTCCTCACCTGGAACACGTTCACAAAAATTTCCATTCAACATTCAATTCTTCTTATAAATCAAATGTTCGTAAAATCCACATGATAGATAACAATGCCAATCAAGAGCCTATCTAACGCTGATTTTCAAACTGAGTACCTTCATATCTTTTGTTAGAATAATAGCGTGTATTTGTTTCATACATACATATGATTACAATTTAGTTGTATGAACAAATGGGTAGTAGTTTGAGAATGAAATGTCTCGTAATAGTATCGTGTCAAGAACAGATAGCACTAAAAGAGTTCTACGATTATTGTATCCCGATGATTGCTTAAGATATCTGAACTTCCGTTTTGAAAATGTATCGGAGGTCACTACTTTGCTGGTACAAATACAATTGAGCCTTCCTCCAACTGTTTCTATCTTCATTCCATAAACTCGTTCTTGTAACATACTTCGATATTTGATTCCGGAAGCCAGATAAGAACAACTTGATTTTCTTCCATCTCCAATACCGACCGTCTAAAAGTTCGATTCACCGTCCAGACTATCTAAAACTGTGCGAGTAGTACCTATTACGAGAGATAACAAAGTGCTCCACGATGCTTAAACTAGATAAGGAAGAAGAAAAAAGTATCCACGAATAATCGAAGCACGATTGTTGCGATCGAAGAATAACGGGAAGCGGTAACTGAAAATTCAATTTCTGATTCGAGCAATTGGCAAGTTAAATACAGGAACGGTAAATGCCGGGGCGAGGCCTTCGGATTTGAGTCGATCACTTCTAGGACGTTTAATATCGACTTTTGATTAGAGCCGTTGTCTGGCGAGAGGAAAGGTTAAGGACGATTCTTGCGAAATGTCATGGTAATTCGCGTGAGGCGCTTCATCGGCTATCGTGCCTTCTACCTTATTAGTCTCATTCGATTTTTACTCTGAATAACGTGTACGCGGAACCCCGTATTTATAGCAGGATTATGCATTACCAATTCTTGGAACCAGAATAGATCAATCATTTTATGTTCATACTTTTTTCTCATTACTTTTTACTGATGATACTTTTTTTCTTATTTATTATGAAATTATTAGCTTTTACATTGGCGTTGTTAATTAGTCAGTCTCTGTGTTCTCTTTGATGTACGACGATTTTCGGCAATGTCAACAGATTCTTCAGACCGGGGACAGCATGAATGAATCCGCGCGAATCAGCAGCCGAGAGGCGCGGACAAAAGATAATTACGAATTCCCGGGGGAATTAAGCCTGAATAAAGGATTACACCCGTTCAGCCTGTCCACTATCCTCTATGAATAATTTAATTAAAGTCGAATTTTCTCCGTCGGGAACGCGGCTGGGCTGCGGCCATTAGTTTATTTTCGATTTAAATTTCAAATCTCTGCTGTGCAGATATGCAAATTGCTATTGCATACGAACGTCGTGATGCGTTGCTTGTACACGAGCAACTTCTAAGAGACTTATTGTAAACCAATCAACAGACTTGCGTCAACTTCTGTCTTTCGACCGTTTAATGAATTAGTAATTCGTCTAATCGGGTTAACTCATTTGCATCATACGCTGCGCGCCATAATTCTTATAACAAAAATTCACGCAAAGTTTCATGTAATGTTTATAGTAACGGTTTAATGCGATATTCGATACAATTTTTTATGTAATAATCTGGTATCATCTTCCAGTTGATAAAACTCACACGTCTTGTATGCAACTTAAATTGAACGTTATCGCTAGCGTCTCGTTGTTAACACATTCGGTATTATGAAGACGGCAGCTCGGAGCAACGATATGACCATATGCAAACGACTCCACGCGGTTGACATTTACAATATTACGTAACCTAAGAGAGGCGCGAAGGTTTCGTAATTTGCGAGGAAAACAGCGAATTTACGTAAGAGAGCGAAGCGTTCGCAACTTGGAGGGTACGGGAAAGCGACTGATTACCAGAAACCTTATAACGCGGCGCAACAGTTTTTCATCGACGTCCTCGTAAAGAGAAAAATTGCACGAAAATACGTTTCACATACGACCATATACATCATCTCAGTTTCCCATTCGGTCCGACGTGACGCAACGTCGTAAAAATACTATGTAACCATCTCATCCACTGTCCTGCCCTTCTAAATTTCAATGGCGCATCGTTTTATGGCCGATCCGCGAAATTACTGTTCGAACCAGCCATTCCGATAGAACAGGATTTATTATGCCCTTCTTTGAATTTCCTGAAAATAATACCGTGCCCAACTGTAATCGAGTGTAACGTTTATTATATGCTGAACGAGAGTCTAAGACATGAGCACATTTCGAGACAAACGCACTCATAATGTCGTCTACCATGCCTCGGAGGATTGAAGATCCAACAGAACTGCTAGAGTCTGCAAAGATATATTTTACTGGCGCGAAATAATTAATGAAGAACAAACAATTAACAACGAGTTAATGTAAGTTAACAAGCAGTAAATCTGAAACTAGATCCTTCTTCTCTGTTCAAACATTCCAACCATCCGTACAATATGTGTAACATAATGACTTACACTATATCATACTATCATACTACCTTGTTAACTAAATTCCCGTTAAAATATCCTATAGATAATTAATTCCCGAAAAATCTTATTCAGCCCGGCGAAACGGATTGCCGAAAAACTTGAATAATCTTGTGCCTAACAAATGGACCGGCAAAGTCACCGGCTAACTTTTAATGATATTATCCTCGGTCTTGGCAACGCAGTGTCGAGGGCACGTCTATTAAATCGTTTCCCGAGGATCCCCTCGTTTTCTTCTCTCGCGAACCGCTTCATCGTTCCTTTCCTCATAGGAAGCGAGCGAGAGACGCAGCGTTTGCGGCGAAGTTAGATAATGAGGGAGCCAACGGCCGGCCGAAAGCTATTGCCCGGAGGAATCATTTAATTACATCACGGACGTCTTTTCATTCGTCAGAAAGTCGATAGAAGGCGGACGCGAGAGATTGGCGCCGGGGCACTTTCAACTTTCCAACGCGTCTTCTACCCTTCAACACAGATTAACCTTAATTAAAGTTCCCTCGCTTATATCCCCCGCTTTGGCTTAAAACAATGCCGAAGAGCAGGCCCGAATTCTGATCGATGACTCATTTTAACTTCGATTCTCTTTGATTCGCGTCGCCAAAGTCGATGAACACACCGCGGTTTAATTGACGATATCTCGAACCGCAAAACGCAACAAATAATTCGGCTACCAAGATATTCTGTATCGGACCGAAATATCGCGCGGAGAACCGTCGAGTTATTCGAATAGTCGGCGATTAATAACAACCGCAAGGATGAATCGCAAGACCGTTAGAGAAGGAAGATCGACCGAAGGAGGACCTTGTCCTCGCGAAAGTCGATGAACACGGCGCGGTTTAATTGACGATATCTCGAACCGCAAAACGCAACAAATAATTCGGCTACCAAGATATTCTGTATCGGACCGAAATGTCGCGCGGAGAACCGTCGAGTTATTCGAATAGTCGGTGATTAATAACAACCGCAGGGATGAATCGCAAGACCGTTAGAGAAGGAAGATCGACGGAAGGAGGACCTTGTCCTCGCGAAAGTCGATGAACACGGCGCGGTTTAATTTACGATATTTCGAACCGCAAAACGCAACAAATAATTCGGCTACCAAGATATTCTGTATCGGACCGAAATATCGCGCGCAGAACCGTCGAGTTATTCGAATAGTCGGCGATTAATAACAACCGCAGGGATGAATCGCAAGACCGCTAGAGAAGGAAGATCGACGGAAGGAGGACGTTGTCCTCGCGAAAGGGTTGCCGCGTTATACCCGGAGCTCGTGACGTCAGAAGGGGTGTATTACGTCAGCAGTGCGGCAGACTGTGTGGACTCGGAGCTTCGGCCGGGAGTGGAACGGGGCTGTGAAAAGGGGCTGCAACTGATGTGGTGGGGTCAGAGGAGGCAAGGGTTGACGTAAAATAAGGTCGGCCACCCCGGATTTCATTCATCAGTCACAGTCGAGAGTGGCCGGGGCTAACTGGATTAATTCCCCGCAGTTGTCATCCCTGTCTAAGCACAAAGGAATCAAAAAACGTAATCCGGATCAATAGAAAGGTACGTGCGTGCAAGAGTAAAGAAGCGGTGAAAAATTCTGGGCTTTGTCAAACGGACTTGGGTTACGAGGTGGCATACATTCCTGCTAAAATATCGAGACAATGTTTCAGAATTATCGCCGTAACGATAGGCTGTTGCCGAAAAGAATTGAAAGCACTTGTTCATACTTCACGGGGATAAATAATATCAAAGTAGACATAGTAATTTTCTTGTGATTTCACTGTTCACTCGTTTGTATTCTGTGTAGCGTCAAGTTTTTTAAAAAGAATATTTTGCGCGGCGCTATATTCTTTGAGGTGAAAATTTGTTTTTAATTAAACCGTCCAGAACGCGTTTTTGTTGGCCGGGTGGTTGCTCGGAGGAAACCGCGCAATCGAGTTCTTGCACTCGGCGTTCCTTAAGCATGGACGATAAAATTGTTTGCACGGTGCATTATAAAAAGGGAAGCTTCTTAACGGTAATCGAATTTTCGCACGAAGTAACGCGACGCTGCGAATAGATCCCACGGATCGTCGTTGACGGTCGCTTTTTTTACTACCGGCAGCGCTGTCCATTTTCTTTCGCTCGCGAGCCAGTCGACGCCAAATTGGCTCGTTAAACTTTTCTTGCGACCCGTTCCTTTCCGCAGCTCTTCTTCCTCGTCTTTTTCTTCCGCTAGACTGCCAATTTCCTCAACCAAAGATCAAGCGTTTTTCTATTTCATCCGGCAAAAGAGGCTGCTTTCTTTTGTCAGAAATTGAAAATAATGAACATTGAGATCGACGAGCTCCTGTACAAGTAGAATAACTCGGCGCATGGTCAGACAACTTTCCGATTCCTATTATCGACAACTAATTTCGCGTAATTTCCATTTCTCATTTCCTCTTTATTTTCGAGGCGATAGATCTACATATATCTATCGATTACAACGTGGCCCCCTTCCCGCGGTTGTTTTTATGCTTGCCGATAAATTTTTCATCGTTTAAAACAGCCTCTCACTCGACGATAACGTAATAACGTTTTAATACCGATCAAGCGACAGAGCGGGCTATTGTTTTCGTATAATGAAATTTTTATGGAAAACGATGCGGTGACACGGGGATAATACTCGGTCGCGTATAACCCCGTTTAACTTTACAACGATCCGACTGATCGCGTCGTCCGAGTAACACAGCCATAATCATTAATATCGGCCCACTTTTCAGCCGGTCGTCGCTCAATTTTTCACTCGCGCATCGCGTCAGCCAGGGGCGAGTTATCACACGACCCGTCGGCTTCGCCCAAATCGTTAATTTTCCACGGAAAATTAACGATATCCCGCCGGTTTTACGCGCAACGCGATATTACAGAATCTGATCAGCCACGCGACCCTCCAACGGAGGCCGATACTCTTTCCTACGTCGGAACGTGTTTTCGACGCCGCGGCGCGCGTCGCGCCGTTGATTTATGGTCCCGGCCGAAGAATATCGCATGCACGTTTGCTAGAGGCTCGCTGTATATTCCATGGTAATTCCGTTTCTGGCACGTTCCGCCCCGATATATTCGACCCCGTCGACTCGACCACGAACAGCGGTGCCCTACCGTTCCGTGACTTACAACCCTATCGCCAATCTTGACTTCTTTCGCGAACGTCTATTCATATTACGCGAGTATCCGAATGTTACACGTTTTTTCAACATTGTCTCCCTTCCGATCTTCGTCCTATCTATCTTTCCAGGTAGTCCAGACATTTCAATTTTGAAATTTAAGACAAAACATTTTGCGACGATACTCGTTTCTTCGTACAAAAATAATTTATTTAATATCCGCGGATAATATGCCTGCACAATCGCAGATCGGGGTATATATTTTAAAGTATCCTGCGTATTATGTACACGGTTTCGATTCGGGATCGACGAAAACAGGAAACGGAGATAGCACGGCGGATATTAAGGTACTTGCATTCACGGTACGCGCATTTACGGTATGCATACAGACCGGCGAACCTCGATAAACAATGTTTCATACAATTGTATAAAAACACAAGCGTATATATTAAAATTCAATATGCACGTGCAACACAGCTTTCCGTTTATCGATTCGTAAAGTGCGATTAATTATACAAATTGAATTCAGTATTCCGATAGGTATATTTGAATATCGTGCATTGTAAAATTTAATTATTATGGTATAATTTGCTCTACCTACATGTATAATTCCCTCCGTATGCAATCGGATTTATACGCCAAATAAAATATTTATAGCATTAGTTTAATGAATATGGTTCAATAGCGATATTTTCTTACTTACACATTGCAACCTGAATTCGTTGTTTTTTACATCGCATTTTAGATTGTGTACATTCGATTATTGTGTCTCTAATTGCGTGTACAGTTAACATTCCGCAAAAGTATTCTCGCGTTTAATTTGAAGGTTATACCAGTTGCAGCGCGTTGCAAGCTCCTTTATCAGAGCATAAAAGCAAATTTCCGGCATCGTCTCAGTCGCCACTGAGCCCGAGTATAGATCTGAAAACGGTGTCGTTCCGAGTTGACGGAAGTTTTCACGCGACAGCTATAGCGAGCTCGTTCGACGAAGGAAAATCCAAACGCGCAAAGCGATACTTGAAACTGTTCACTTTTACAAGGAACGAGGAGCCGTTCTTGTCGTCTCGTTCTCAGCCCTATATTATTTGTACATATCATTGAAGTTAATTCAAAGCAAACGAAATCAAAATGGAAATCAGTGGTATGTACATACATCGTTGCCAGGTAGTATCACGGTGTCGGGATACACTATTGTAGACTGTCGGTGGACTCAACAAGTTCCGAGTTTGTTATGCATAGAATAGAAACCGTTTGTCTGTGACCCAACGCGTAGCTGGTGGCATTGTTAACTTAGGTTACATCGACCATTTCACAGGGAAGCATTTACATTAGAGTTACGTGTGTATATCCAACCGTTGCACATGAGATTGTTAATTGCTAGTATTTCATTTTTAATTTTCACACTCACGGCTTATTATTTAATTACTCAATTAGAGCGGACAAGAAGTTAGTACTCAATGAAAAAATAATTTTCAGACATTTTTTTGATAGAAATTTGTTATAAATGAAAACAAAATTTTCTATCATTGATTACCGGGTACAATGGTTAGTTCCTACGGATTCGTGGAACGTAACTGAAACTGGCGCCACGGCATCAATGATGCAGAGGCAATCAGTTTAGGAACGTCAAACCGTTCGGCGAATCAGCTCGCAGCCCGGTTTGATTTTTCTCCCATTTTCTGCAACGTCCGAGTTAACGGGTAGCGCGTTAACGATCCTGCCCTCGTCAGCAGTCTCGCAGTTTTACGAATCGAATCGAAACCGGCCATCGCGATGCCATTGTTCGCCAGGTGTTTTCGGTCGACATCAACCGTTTTCGGAAATGAGCGACCGTTTCGTTGATTCGTGTCCGACAGGAAGTTGAACACAGAAAATCGATTACCTCGCCCAGATGTAACGCCATAATTAAATTTAAATACGAAATTTCAATTATTTTTCAGTATGAATTTCCATGAAATACAAAATTAAAAATTTCTTCATAATATATTTTTCCACAATAGTTGCGAAAATAATGTTTTCGTTACTTGTAGATAAAAATTTATCTTCATTGGTAAAGCACGCAATCTATTCTAATATCTATTGTGTTCGAAGACATTCGCATGGTTATATAGACCTAAGGTCGATAGCTTCCAAAGATAGATACGGAAGACGATCCAAAGTATTCAAGACTATTTTAAGAAACATGTATCTACATGTATATGTTTCATTACATATTTAATTCAGTCTGATACGCAGTTAAGCCTGCAATCAGTGTAATACAATAATTCGACTTTGCGATTAGATAGAAGAATACAATTCATATAACATAAGACTTGACGTGATGGAAACCGAGTCCGAATCTGTCGTGGAAAATAGGAGTTTCAACGTGAACTATAAAAGACGCGACGCGACGGTGATCAAATTGCGTCTGCGGAGAAAACGCAAATCCCAAGGGTTGCCGGTGTCGCGCCGCTTAATTAATCCATAAAGCTCCTATTTTCATTAGCTTCGTAAGACCGGTTCAACGGTGTCGTTCGCCGCGTTGGTTTTAATTACAAATTATGCGGTCGCTTTCAATTTCCTCTCCTCGCCGTCTCTGGCCAGCAGCAAATTTGCATAAATTCGGTTAATATGATACTCGTTGAACAATTTATGATTTCGATTCACCTTCATCTTAAAACGAATTTAGACTTCCGAGAACGATTAATAAATCCAATCTCAATGTAGAATTTTGCAAACTCTTTTTCGAAGACACACACCCCCACAGCAATGAGAAGATTAATTAAATCATAAGCTATCATTTTTTATTATTCTATATTATTAGTTTCACCACAACATTCAACAAGCGAGAACTTTTTTTTCATTAGTAAGTATCAAAATTCAGCAAGCTCCAAAAAAAACTTGGTTGCAATCGTTTCATCAGCTTTCTCTCGGGCGCATTAGTGGAATCCGGAAACTGGAAAAAATCTTTTTTTTTTAGACACGAGATAAACGCGGTTCTAGGCCAGGTGCAGCGCAAGGGTCGACGGGAAAATATTCCCTTCGGGACACGCGTTGTCGGCCCGGTGGCTTTAATTTACGAGCAGCGACGAACGAAATTATTATCCGCGTCACGAGTCTTTGAAATGTCCAGAAGAAGCAGCCGCGTTTGTGCCAGCAACCGTAGAAATAAACAGCCGGCTTTGTAATCATGTAACATGATTAATCTCCGGCCGGAATACTATTCTAACTTTCTTTACAGAATCGAAGAGATAACGAGAACCTATAACATGCGAAGGAACGATAAATACGACGTCATGTTGTGCAATTGTTTATTTTTCTACATTGTATGCTATCGTCTGTTGCCTTGTTATCGACTGTCTAGATTTTTTCTTCGGTATCATCGTTTCATTTTTCTTCTCTGATCAGTAGACTGTGAAATTTATTTGTAGAGAAATTAGAGCAGAAAATATAATATAAAGAATGCATGTAACATAGAAAACTGTGAAGCACATGAGAAGCATAATACTTATTGTATA
>SHCU01000008.1:681312-692838 GCA_004307685.1 Ceratina australensis
ATACTCGTTGAACAATTTATGATTTCGATTCACCTTCATCTTAAAACGAATTTAGACTTCCGAGAACGATTAATAAATCCAATCTCAATGTAGAATTTTGCAAACTCTTTTTCGAAGACACACACCCCCACAGCAATGAGAAGATTAATTAAATCATAAGCTATCATTTTTTATTATTCTATATTATTAGTTTCACCACAACATTCAACAAGCGAGAACTTTTTTTTCATTAGTAAGTATCAAAATTCAGCAAGCTCCAAAAAAAACTTGGTTGCAATCGTTTCATCAGCTTTCTCTCGGGCGCATTAGTGGAATCCGGAAACTGGAAAAAATCTTTTTTTTTTAGACACGAGATAAACGCGGTTCTAGGCCAGGTGCAGCGCAAGGGTCGACGGGAAAATATTCCCTTCGGGACACGCGTTGTCGGCCCGGTGGCTTTAATTTACGAGCAGCGACGAACGAAATTATTATCCGCGTCACGAGTCTTTGAAATGTCCAGAAGAAGCAGCCGCGTTTGTGCCAGCAACCGTAGAAATAAACAGCCGGCTTTGTAATCATGTAACATGATTAATCTCCGGCCGGAATACTATTCTAACTTTCTTTACAGAATCGAAGAGATAACGAGAACCTATAACATGCGAAGGAACGATAAATACGTCGTCATGTTGTGCAATTGTTTATTTTTCTACATTGTATGCTATCGTCTGTTGCCTTGTTATCGACTGTCTAGATTTTTTCTTCGGTATCATCGTTTCATTTTTCTTCTCTGATCAGTAGACTGTGAAATTTATTTGTAGAGAAATTAGAGCAGAAAATATAATATAAAGAATGCATGTAACATAGAAAACTGTGAAGCACATGAGAAGCATAATACTTATTGTATATGATAAACACCTAAGATGATTCTGTTCTCGCTGTACACCGACAGAATTTCCTGTTCCGTAATTATGGCTTCTTAACCGCGCGAGCATTTAATTCTATAGAGTGTGGGACACCGTCCTGAGTTTCGAAACGGGAAAATTTTGCTATTCGCTCGAAACGGCTTATTTCGTACACGGTCGGAATTCCGCGGGTTCCTTAAGCGATAGCTAGCCAGATATGTCTTCTCACGAAAATTCAACTCCACAGATTTGTTCAATGGACTCTTTTCTAGAATATTTCTCCTCTTGAGGAGGATGAATTATTCCTTCTAAAAGGAGCATTTCAGAATGTCGAACGCTCAAACGAGCCCAGACACAAAGAGTTTGTATCATGTTGTAAACCTCGACGCGTAAGAAGAATTTTATTTATGCTGGAAGGACAGAACTGTTTGTCTCGAGAAGAGTAAATTCTTCCTTGAATGAGATTATAAATTCCCTAGTATACCACTTAATCGTAAAATGTCAATGTCACGCTTCTGAGCGGTAATTAAACATCTGGTTTATGTTGTCAAAATTAGCGTACCTAAGCGAGGGTCGTCATTTCGTGGAGGTACCTGGAGGGCAACTTTCTCATTAAAGTGCTACTCGCATTTCTGACACTTTCTCCGTGGATCAGGACGTAACATTCGCCCCAGGTCACTTCGAATTTCGCGGAAATTTTATATCCCTTTTCCCGTTCTCCATTTCAGCAGCATAGTTTCAAAAAATCCCAGGGGATCTTGAAACAGGGAAGAGAATCGGAGAAGGGTTCTCTTAAAATAGTACTGGAAGAATCCTCTACAATTTCTTCAGTAATTTAATGAAATTCAATTCCATCGTCTGCATTCCTCCATTAATCACGACACACATCGGTAACCGAAATTAGTTCCAGCTCTATCACAATTTTCAATCTCCTTTATTTGTTTTTCTAATTTTCAATTTTAATAAAAAGTATGAAAAGTGTTCGCGGAAACAACTCGGCGTTGTTGTTCATTTTAATGTATGAATATGAAATCAGTTTCCGTTTTCTTACACGTTCAAAATGATCAGCAATAATTTCTAACTTTAACTGGACGTCGATTGATGACATTCTCGTTTCCTCGTTACTACTGGACGCCACTACCGCTTGATTAATTTGTTACCGGGAAACAGAGAAGTTTCAACGGGTCGGGTTACGGAAGACGTCGGATCGACGGATTTCGGGGTGAGTTTACGGATAGTTCGTCCGTGGCGCGAAGCGTCGATCAGATTTCACAGCCAGCTATTGTTCGAGTTTCGTTCGGCGAACGTAGACCATGGCGATGGGGGTGGAGTGGAATTTTATTCGCGCTGCGGTCGATGCATTGATTCGCGGAGTACTGCCAGAGGGCTGAATTGAAAGCGCTCTTTAAGCTACGAATTTTAGCAACCATGGTGAAAATTTTGGTACGCTGTTAACGGTTAAAACTATTGTTATTACGCCTCGTTATTACGTGGGAGCATACGCCCGAGTAACAAAAGCTAGAAACTTCGAAAGTGAATTATCAGACACTGTTTTCACCGTTATAGCTTGTTAGATTCCGGACACGAAACCAATACTCCGATCGTATTAATGTACTATATTTCGGATATGCTTTACATATAATAACAGAAAAATTCGTTTTATTTTAAAGAATTTTATGTATGAGCTACTATAATGGGAAAGAAAAATTTGGCAAATTGATCTGGAACAAAAGTCATTAATTTTGCCACTTTAGTTGGTCATGTAAAATATTTGAAATAAGGAAAACAATTATAAGTACTCCTTTTTACAATTAATGTCATCATTAATTACAATGTAGTACTTTTTTATTGTAAACACCCGATCAAAAATTGAATAAACGCTACATATTGAGATAATTGACGAATAGAAAAAAAATTCGAAGTAACGTGACGTGAAGTGGGTTTGGACGTCACCGAGCGTTCACAGTTTCCGAAAAAAACGATCAACGCGTCGCGTTGCCGTGCATGAAATATTTTCGAAACCGCTCGCTACGACACTCGTGCGTCGACTCGTTCGATTTCGTGGACCGTGTCGGGCTAAAATAATTACCAGTACGACGACAACCGGCCCATCACCGTTGGCAACGCGACACGGTGCACAGCCATTCCCGACAACATAATACGCCACGAGATTATCGATATATTCGTCTCGCTTTGTTCGATCCCGGCAGCCTGCCCATTATCGTTCTCCGTTAAATTTCGTCGGCTAATGCCTGAAAATATTTTCCTTCATTCTTCCGTTCCCTCCGTAACAAACTGTAATTATTAATTACCGTTCCCTCGCTACTCGCGCGTCACGTCTTTGTAGACAAACACGTTGATTAAAATCGCGATACGCAATTCATTTCACTCGGAACTATTCCGCTTCACAGATTTAGTAACTACAGCTTTTTTCCGACTGTATTTTTTCAACGCTCCACATACTGGCGCACGTTTCAGCGTTTAATGAAATAAATACGAGAAAGGGTGGAATTCAATTATCGGGCACGACAGTGCGGAATGCAGTTACAGAGAGAATAAAATTACGCAGGCACGGCGGTACAGCTCTCTTAAACGACGTTTCCAGCCCAGGGCCCTGCCACCGGGGCTAAACAAACTTAACGCTATTCTCTTTTGCATTCGGTGTTAACATTATTCTTACTTTGCGCTGATATATATTTCTCTTAGGCTGGCTGCCACGCCGGCTGCACCATATTTTAGTGAGCATCGCGCTTTATCGAGACAATATAATTTCATTTACCTTGTCTCCTTGCCGCACCGATTCACTTGTGAATTTCTAACGCGTGGAATTCCGTGGAGAAATCGCCGTCGATTTGTATACATTCCACCGGACGTGTTGTTCTCGAAATGAAAATATGTCTGTCAGATTGAAATGATACCGTACGTAAAATTAATGCGTTCAACATCGTGCAATTTTATTTATATGAGTTTCGTGTTCACGAGAGCTCATTGAATTAATCCGTCTCTTAAAGAAGTACAGAGTATTTTTATAGGACTTCGAAGTGGACTTAATGCTGTATTATCTCAAAGCAGAAACTACACCCGTTATAGAACTATCCTTTCAACTTCAAACAGTTAAAATTGTAGCGAACCTATTTGAAAACATTCGTGAAACCGGATATCCGCGTGACGGTGACGTAAAAAATCGACAACCGACGAGTTCTTTGATCTCGGGTGTATCAAAGGCGTCTCAAAGTGAAACGGTTACTCATCCCCGTGAAAGCGGACCGGGTTCCTGTGAATACGCGATCACGGAACTCGATCTTTTCGCGCTCGTCAAAGGAGTTTCGGGCGGCGCACGCGATATTACTTCAATTTCTTCCCAGCACGACCGGCCCGTCATCGGGTCGCGCCGCGAACGCGAATTCCGTCGAGTATTGCACGTATGCGCGTTTACGATGTTTGCGTCCGCTCGCGCGAGAAACCAGCACGGATGCCCTCGCGCTCTCTGGCTATTGCTTCGATTTCCGCGGCTGAGATGGCCGTCTGCCAAAGCCTCCGCTACTCTTCCTTCCGCCTACGCTGACAGCGGGAAGGGCGGCGTTGCAACAAACGAGCAAACTTTCTTGCGATCGTTAATTTTTGCCCCTCGTCCCGTGTTTTATTGGTCTTGTTATCGTTCGAAACCTGTCAGCGTCAGTTTGTTAAAGGGCTTTTTGTCTAATTGCGAGGTAGTATCCTGTCAGCGAAAATACTGCTTTCTTATCTTGGTCTCGTTAACGTTTATCTTCCTGTTTTCTCACACTACGCGTTCACGATTGATTGTAAGCGTGGGCTCAACAACAGTTGTATTTCCGTCTAGATTTTTGTCGATATCGTAAGTCGTGCAAGATTAATTAATTGATGTTAAGATTAAATAGATCATGTGAACACCCATAAACATCTCTGTAACATTCAACAATTGACTACAGCTGCTGTAGTCAATTACTGTTTTTAGTTCCTAATGCTATTCTCTGAACTAAAGTTATCAATTAATCTACCTGAGGTCATCATTTAAGTAGAAAATTCCATTGTAAATACATGGATTCCTATTGCGCAAGGTGATGCCTGAAACGCGGACCGATACGTATAAAAAAGTGAACCCCTCTTCGCTTTGCAAACAGTCCTCGCGTCGTTATCTAAAACCCAGCGTTTCAAACTCCCATTTTACTCTACGTGAAAATCTTATGACTTCGCGTGTTCCTTCCCCCGTTTTCTTTTCCTTTCTTCTCGTTCAAGTTTTCCTTTTTACCATTTCTCGCGGAGGGCCACTCCGCGCACTCACTCCACTTCAGCACTCAACGAGTGAAACGAGACGCGGCCTCGCGCACACGTGTTCCACTTTCGCGTATCTTGTTTCTCCGAGAATCCACTTCCGCGCCGGGACGCAGGATTTTTTTCCGCGCGACGCGGCACCGCATACGTCCGCGGCACCGCTTTTTCCCTGACCGCGAACAAAACGCGAACAATTATTGCTTCGCTTGAAAACGTTTTAAACGAGCCAGTCGGCTTGGTTCTCGACTGCGAACCATTCGATTCGCGTAGTATCTAGGATGCTGAAAGGCAAACTAGTAGGTGTAGTCAGGAACTCTTGGAAATTGCTAGAACCGAGTTGCCAATTTTGATTCACGCATCATTGTCTTGTTTTTCTTACTTTATATGCCACCGTACGATCATAGTAAATATGATTTCTATCACCTGATATATAAAATATAGTGCGTTTGAAGATGGAATAAACGGAAAGTAGTATTTAGGATGCTGGAAGGCAAACTAGTAGGCGTAGTCAGGAACTCTTGGAAATTGCTAGAATCGAGTTGCCAATTTTGATTCACGCATCATTGTCTTGTTTTTCTTACTTTATATGCCACCGTACGATCATAGTAAATATGATTTCTATCACCTGATACATAAAATATAGTGGGCTTAAAGATGGGATAAAAGAGAAAAGTAAGAGATAGGAGAAAAAGGTGTGGGATAAAATAACAACGGCCGGAGGTAATCTCCCATTTCGAATTTCGATTCTCTATCGCAATACGTTGCCGCGTTTGATATCGGCAATCATGTTCCCCAGGAGTTTCTCCGTATCGCCCCGACATTACGATATTCCGACTTCTCCTGTTGAGGAAAGAGGCAGCCAGCCACTCGATTTATCGAGTTACTTACGAACTCGATGTCTCGGATCGGATGCTGCGTCGTGAACCGATGCTCAGGAAGGATCGATTGTATTATTACTACTTGAAGTGTTATACGACCAGTAAGATGGTTTTCCGTCGCGATGAAACGAAAAACTTTTCACTTTAGTAAAAGGAACGTACTTACTACAAGAAATATATTGAAATATTTTACTATTTTGTTCTATAATTCGATCGATTAATAACAGTATAAGATTTCTTATCGTTCTTTAAAATCTGTGTTACGATTTTTGCAAATAAATTTTGAAGAATTATTAAGATCGAAGATTCCTTTAATATTCTGCGAAAATGCATTTGTACAACAGAGAGTGAATTTCATCGTAAAAGCGATGAGATTGTTTTAGCCAGGGGAAAAACTAGCGACAATGCATCGATGCAATTCAGTCGATTTCAAAATGTGGTATACTTAAAAATGCGCCGGTTCAAATCTTACGAATTAAGCTCTCCACTCTCGAACCTTGATTCCCGGCGTGAAATAAGTTTGCACTTTGGTCAGACTCTCGCGGGACTTACGACAACCGCATTCGGGGCCGAAGCAATAAGGCAAAGCTGCGGGTCTGCGCCGTGGCGCGCGCGGAAAAACAGATTTTCCAGGTCAGTGACTCGAATCGAGAGGAAAGCTTTAATAATCGAGCTCTCCGAGAACACACCGAGACAAGTGTCCGCAAAAATATTTTGTGTCGTCCCGCTCTGTGAACTAGAATCCCTTTTTCAAGAATTTATCTGCTGTCAATGTGCATTCGGTCACGTATTCCAAGCTTGGTGATAAACATACACGATTATAGAAAAGCTTTTAGTCACCTCATTTTTATGTATTTTTTTTCATCTATCAATTTATTTCCGAATTTTTATCTGATTTTTTTTGTACACAATGAATTAACATTTAAGGGACTACGTTCATTCACTAATAATGATGTATGAACATGAACATAATGACACGATGCAAGAACATAATAGTAGTGGGTGAACACCTATGTACATGCATGCACATTCAATCCATAGCCGGGCAATGTTTTATGCGCAGCTCGGACGCCCACAAAAATGTACCCACCTGCTGCTCACGCGATTCATGTCAACGTATCTCCAATTAATCATCTCAATTTTAATGACTCGCCGGGCTTGCCGATAGTTTACAAACGTCTGGCTCGGATGCATACTCGGTCTTGTACCGCGATGTAAACGTAGACTGGTCTAATGCATAAATTTGCGCGAGAGAGAATTCTGAACACGGTGCATAACGAACATTTTAATCTTTATATACATATGTACATACTCGCTCTGTTGAGTTTCCTGACGCGATGTACATTTTAATTTAATCGCGCAAGGAAAAAAATGTAAAATAGGAATTTAATCCCAAAGGAAGGATCAGTCCTTCGCAATTTCATTAGATCCATTGTTTCGTCTGGGTTTTTTCTATCAACAACTTTAAATATTCATGGACCTCAGAGCCAGACATAGTGACGCAACGTTGTCTTAATTTGCAAAAACATGTAATTTTTCATTCACTCGTCGGTCGACAAAAAGAAACATTTACCTTTTCCTACAAGTATCACTGAAAAATTTGTTCGGTACTCTTGTAATTACGACTACTTCGAATAGGATCCAAATCTTAAAGCAAAATTCCAATATCCATCTCAGTGGTACGTCTCGAACATCGATATACAAATCTCATCTTCTTCGTAGAAAACTCGTATTACTTCACCGGCTTTGAAAATCTCACAATTCCAGCGGCACACAACAAGTTAAAATGTCCTCGCGAACCTCGAAAATGCTTTCAACGCGGACACCTTTCTCGGCTCGTTCTTGACAGCAGCTTCGATATTACCCACTAACCCAGCGTACGTACAACCTCGGAAGACGTCTATTCGCTTGTATCATACTCTCGCGTTGTAAAACCATTGCTTTCTATTATAAATAGACAGAACGAACTGAATTACAATTTGCTTAAATATGATGTGCTCTATCAAACGCAAAGTGTGTATATGTGTATTATACGCTAATAATGATAAAAAGTTACAATACAAACATATGTATGCCTCGAAGAAGGAAATTATCCGCAAAATGATGCTCGTTAAAGTCACCCGTGAGAAATCGGCTGTCCCGCTGAACGGGTGGGTGGAATTCAAGCTGCGATACGAAGGGGCGGGCAGAAGTCGAGTGGAACACGTGCTCTACCGTGTGAAATCGCGTTGCTTGCTCTGTTACTGTTTTTCGCGTGTCTCGTTCAATCGCAGAGCCGAAAAAAGGCACGATGCGCGCCTATCGCGATTTCACAGCGGTTTTCAATTATCCCACTTCTCGGCAGTGAAATTCCCGTAGATGATCCCTAGAACGCGTTGCCAGTGAATTTTCGATCCGACCGAACTCGTCGCTGCAAATTCCGCCCGGCTAACGGCCGAGTTTAATTAAGCTCGTCTCTCTTTTATTCCTCATCAAGTCTTCTACTCTTTCGTTTGCAGAAACGGTTCTCTTTTTCCGTCTATTCCGCGTCGCGCGTTTAATAAGAATCTTGGAAACGAGTATTGTCGCTTGGACGCTAAACAAAGTTACATTTTAACGACCTTTCCTGCGTGCACGGATTACTACACGCTGTACAATATGTGACATCTACGTGTATAAAATTTTAATGATATTTTTAGAAAATTACGTTCATCGCGAAACTTGTGGAAAACATATAATTAATAAATAATTTCATGTTTTAAGCAGATTTAACATACGAAATATTCGTATAAATACGAAAATGTATTTTGCGAGTAATTATCTTTTTAATCGATCTGTATTGGAAGGTGATTGGCAAGCTCAATATTTTTTCAAAGGATCCCTTTCATTGCTCTGAACGAGAAAGAAATCACACAAACATGTCTCCCTGCGTGATAGCGGCTGGTTGCGATAATGCGGATTTTCAGCCGCTCCCCAGTCAGCTTTCTGTCCGCGAGAAACGCATTTGTTTCCGCGGCGAGCTAGCGGACCAAAGGATTCGTTGCCAACTGAAAAGCCCTTTTTTTTATTCAAATCCCGCGAATCGCAGCGGGGCCATTCCGCGATCAACGACTTGGCACCGGTTTGCCAAGTCGTTGAAAATTCGACGGTCGGGCGCGAGGGACGAGGAGACAAGAGAAAAACGAACGGGGCGGGGGGGACTCACGTTACTCCCATCCCATTGAAAGTTTCCCTATTATAATCGAAGCCGAGCGAGCCGGCGGCGGCTGCCTTCTTCCGCTTCCGCTTGTCAGCCGCTTCCTTTTTTCAGAAAAATTTTGAAATGGGTCGCGAAATAAGCTAACGCGATAACCGGGCAACTTGTATCGCGGACGAAATTCAACGATGCATAATGCATCGCGCGAACGCCCGCGAGATGAATTCAGATTTGGGAAATTGAGATACCGCGCGCCCGTGGATCGCTTCCCATCTCATTTTTGAACAACTCCGGTTACCAATTAAAATTAGAAACAAGAAACTACGAAACGCAGTTCTTCCTCAAGGAAAATACATATTTATCGGAATGGATTAGAAACCTGCGGATTCCCTTAGAACAATTTTAATAATAATAGATTCCATTCACAAAGCCTATGAAATATGCCAACAGTATCTTAATTTGACTAGAACACTAGTTACAATAAATCTCCATTAGATATGAAGAGATGATATCCATATTGAGAATTTCAGAAAATACGGAAGAAAAATACTTGACAAATATATTTGAATATTTAAATGATATATTCTGATATTTTTCAACTATTTATGAGTAACATGAAATCTTGCACCAATGATATCATCGTAGAGATTGAACGCAGCGGTTACGTTCAAAGTAGAAGCAGTCGGTACTGGTCAGACATCGTTTTATGTGCGCTGAACGTGATTCCCTCGGTAGCCGCGTTTAGCTGAAATTCCCGTAGGATTTTAAGCGAGGACGGCCATCAACGAATTACATCGACGATGGTAGCGGTTCTTGCTATCATCCACTATCCCTCCCACGCTATTATCCTGTCGCGGCACAGCATAGGCGTTAGGATCACCTAGAATCGCTTATCCAACTCAATTTAGCCCGGCAGAAATTTCCTGAGCGCGTTTGCACGATTTTAGTCGTTTATTTACACTTTGCATTACCATTAATTACTTTTAAATGAAGGCTCACCATACCACCGACTCGATAATGTATATTTATTATCATTACCATCATATTCCCATTATAATAAATTCGGTAGATCTCGTTAGAGGATCTATGATAGTTGATTATGATGATTAGTTACGTTGAAATGATAATTGTGGCCGTTAATCGAAGATATCGAGCACTGTCGGAATGCTCGTGCTTGAAATACCATTAGTCAATAGTGCTCAACCAATAACTCGGTATGTTGGCGAGTATCGATAATAGAGGATTTTCAAGCATCAACATTTGAAATATCGATCGGAGCCTGCAACACATCCTCGTATTAAACTATTTACAATCGAAACATTACCCAGACATAGATTTCAGAATCAATTTCAAATATCCCACATTAGCTGATCAAGATTGCAGTCGTCACTATTTCAGTTTATTGCACGCTACTGGTAACGGTGAAATAGTGATAAACGAAACGTTCGCTTTTGATAAACTCATTAAATATTTGAAATCTGACGTACCAACGTTCCCGTCATATATGTCAAATTTTTGTTGAACTCATTAGCAATCTTTTTATATTCTAAAAAAAGAAGTAGATTTCCTGTTTATTCGACAATTTATTAACATCGAGGAAAATTAATATTTTTTGTTCCTTTTACTGCTCATCGTTCTCCTATTAAACAGGTTTTTGAATATTCCAACGCTTACTGTCAATTCTTGATTGGTTAACTGTTTATCGAGATTGGCGAAGGAAAATCGGTGCCAACTTTCTATACCGCTGACGCTGCTTTCTTCGAGGAAATGACAAGCCGATGAAAGGGTAGAAGGCAGAGACGAAGAAGACAGGCTGGTCCTCGAACAGCTCTTTTTACGCGGCTCCGTCATTAATATCGGATAGGCTTGGTTGCACGATCGGCTGACACGTCTATGCCGTGTGTGCAACCCTTTAGTCAGCGTTTCGAGGAAATCGAGCAATTAATCACGTGCTCGACCGTGCTCGAATCCTCGCGCTCGACGCGATACTATAGATGCAGGATTCATCTTGGGTACCGCAGAATTTTGTCAGTAACTCGATACGTCATCCCGAGACTACGGAATTGTCTATTAATTCAAAAGATGTTCTGCTTTGCCAGGTTCTTAAAAATATCTACTTCTGTTCTTATGGTAAACAACTGTTTTATTTCGTTTAACATGTAACACGTACGCGCTATACATACATTACGTTGATATAACAAAAGATAATGAGAAACATATGATAATGTGAATGCTCTTTGATATCATTAGGGCAAACATTACATTAAGGCGAAAAGGACATTAGAATTAGAGAGAGCGA
>SHCU01000008.1:725096-740305 GCA_004307685.1 Ceratina australensis
TGAGTGAATTCGTACCGTACCGTACGGCCAGTACGTGCCAAAGTCTGCCGTAGTCAAAGGGTTAAACATACGCGATACACGATTCGTGAACTTCTTTTAACGCGGGTAAATAGCGGTGTACGCTCGATGTACGAAAAACGCGAGGCTGTCCGCAAACGTAAGAGCCGTATTAATTCAATATTTGGACAAACATATCAAGGACTTTCACACTTTCGCGCGTCAGATGCAATTTCGTCCATCTTCAAATAATATTTGCGATATTATCCGCCTGTTTAAGTTAGGCCGCAAGTTTTTATACGAATTCAAATATTTTTAATAATTGGAATTTGTATTCCGGATTAATTTCTGAAATCGTAATGAGACGTAATGAGGTTTTCACACAGTCGAAGAGAAGTTGAAAATGTAAGAAGTTCGAGATTCATGAGGCTAACATAAAAAATGTAAGAAGTTCGGGATCCAGAATGGATTAGAATGAATTCGTTTCCAGATTGGATTGCTTTATCAAGATTCCGGATATGATCCTTCCCTAATTAAACTAATCAGAATCCTCGAGCAATTCACCTTTCCAAACCAGACCACCCTAGTCTAATGTAATATCCCGTTAGTGATATACCTCGCATTAATAGCATCTGTCAGTTATTATTAATCTGAATATACTATTAACCTGATAATCACATGGAGCTATATAAAGCGACTGATATTTTATATTACTCAATGGATGATAATCAAGAACTTACACCTACAAGAAATGCATTAAGTTGACGATTACAAAACTTTACAACCGCAAATTACGGCACGTGTTGCTCATAAAATTTTCGATGACAAGCACGTGTCATGATAAATAAAGTGGAAGGGAAACTTTTTTTTAAACTTTTCACTTCCTGGAAATAGAGAAGGGAGTTGAAAAACAAATATGACGGCGAAATAAAGTTTCTTCGAAAGACGAATTCCGCGTCCCATCGGCACTCGATCACGGACAATGAAATCGGTCGCAGTCATGAAACCGGAACTAAATCGAGCCGGAAGCCAAACGACGACGCCAGTTTGATAATCGAATTCCAATTTAATCTTTCGATCGGCGGACGAGTCGCCACGCGTCGTCCAATAAACTCGCCCTCGAACGACAACTCGGCTAGCCGCCACCCCCTCGCCTCTTATCCTCCTGGTCGATTTCGCCCCGCCACTATAGACAATTTTAATCGGGCACCGCCGATATATTCCGCCGGGGAACACCTCAAACAATGAAACGGCAGGTTATTAAAATTGCCGGTGCGTGCTGCTCCGCTTTGCCCCGGTCGAACCGATGTTTTTTAATCGACGCGCCGTTTAATACCAGAAATCGGTGATAGTTCTGTTTGTCATTCAAACGAGTAATCATCGCAGTATCGCTTTATGACTGCTGTACCAAGTGCGATTTCCGGGGCGAGATTGTAACGGAAACTTTATGGATATTTTCTGCATTAATTGGAAAATCCCATTATCCTTGGCTTTCGAACGGTGTAACCTCCTGTCGAACACAGTTCGAATCCAATCTTTTATTAATGCCTTTATTACCACGTTTTATGATTCAATTGCCTGACACGAAAGATTATAATGCCTATCAATCATTGTATGAAAATTTATAAAAATCGTTTTATCCGTAATTTTGACACATATATAATTCAAGTTCTCCGTACGACATGAATTGAAATTGGTCAAATGTATTAAATTAAAATAGGATTGAAAGTATATTGAATTTCTTTCACGACTCATCGAAATTTTCCTTGACGAGCTGTTTAACCTGAGTGTCAGGCGCGCGTGCCCGTTTCACGCGGCGTGACGCCTGGACCGCGGCATCGTTGAACGAGTCCTACTAATGTCAGGACATTTCCAGCCGCAATTCAGCTGTAGGTACTGTCGTGTAATGAATTAATGGCGTCCCGGTGTCGGACCGGCCGAGGCGTGAACATTCCACCGAGACGTTTTTCAGGGACAACAGTAGAGCGAGGAATTTTCGGCCTGCGTTCCCTGACGGAAATTCGTTTGCTCCCGATTAAACACACAAATAGAATTCCGGGCCCTCTAATGAGACGTCGCAAATTATAGACCATCGTCATTGAGACTGGCGGTAGGGTTTGACATTAATGTAATTCACGAGTTTAATGCAATCTGTAGATTTGTGGATCTTGTTCATTTATGGGGAAACTGAATCTCTAGAAAATATATAGTACGAGAGTCTATGCGATATTTAAAGCTATTTATAATTGATAAAGAAACTTCTATCTAGATTACCATAAATATTTTGTTTTACATTATAATCCCCGATGTACTATTCTGTTGCCTGGTACGAAGTACAACCTGAATATCAAAAATTATTTATGTCATAAAAATTTTATTCGAGATTTTATTTGATCAAAAATTATAAAAATGTGAACGTAACTATTCAGTTGGAACGAAGTTCCAAAAAGTTTGCGGCTATTAATCAATCAAGTGAATTCTTGTAGGAGCTGTTCAAACAAGGATAGGAATCCCCTTAACTCTTGTGGTGAAAGGAGTGTGCGGCCCTTCAAAGAAATTCAATTCCATTCAGCTTCCGTTTCTTTCACGTTTAATTCGTTCCAATTAATTCAGTCCAACTCCACGACAACGGCAACGGGTTTCTTTCGCGAACGTCCGCGAATCCGTATCACAGGGAAATTACGAAACGAGAAAAAAAAGAATTAATGATAAGAAAAGTGAAGGCGGCGAGTAAGGAATCGTGGATAGGAAACCGGAAAATATTTCCCGCTGTGATTATAAGTTATGAGCATCGGTCGGCTCCTTATACTTCTTATTTACGAGATACTGAAACTTTTTAAAGAGGATCGAATAACTGAAACTTCGTTCTTGTTTCTAGAATATTATACTCGAAGGCAACGTGAGATCGTTTCGACGAATTCAACATCTATTTCTTAGTTTTGCGGTAGCGAAGTTATGAAATGTATGAGAAAAAAAGCAAGATATATCATTTTACGCAGTTGTTAACAGGAATAATTATATGAACATGTTATAAAAAAAATTGCATAATATTTTGTTAGCTAACATAGAAAGGTCAAAAACATCTGACATTTGCATGACGCATAATAACAATTTGAAAAAACGGGTAGCAAAAAGTTTACTGTTTTATTGTGTCGAAGTAATAAAACGTTTTGTCGATGCAAGTGTTAAGCCGGAAAAATCGTTGGAACCAACACGGTTGGCAATAACCTACGACATAGCTGTTGTGTCAATTTGCAGTAAATCATCGCTAATTAAACAGCGTTGCAGCCTTTCCGGGTAATTAACAGACCCAATCCACGGACTTTTACAAAATTCCCAACTCTCCATGCGGCGCTTTATCTTCGTTTCTTTCAACGTCGACGGCGTCCATGCTCTTTTTTAATAATCGTCCTGCCGAGGCAAATAGCTCTGACCGTTGATAGGAAATTCGTGTTTGTTTACTTGTCGCGATGAGAAACTATATGTTTGCGATTAATCGAGCTCCTGCGATCGACGATGCAATCAAATTGACAATTATGTACAACATACCTATATTTCGACGCATTCAAATAATTCTAACTCGCATAAGAGTAATCCACAATTCTAATTCGATTTTGTAGGAAGTATAAACCTAATTTAAAACGGTCCAACCGCAAATGCATATACATTGAAGGAATTTAATATATAGGAATTTAATACATTGAAATTTAAACGAACGGAACGGAATCGTTGGAAGTTGACGCGTACAGATCTTCGGACCACACCCAACGAGATTGAAGTCGTCAGAAGTTCTCAAATTTTTTGAAACGATTCCCGTAGCCACGAGAAGAGCGAAGCGAGGGGGTTGCAATGCCGGGGAGGAGCGACGCTGGGCCACCCAACGAATAATAGGGCGGATAAGATTTTCGTCCGGGAAAAATTGAATCGTTATCATGAACCAGCTAAAGCTGACGCGTGCGGTTTTGTTGCTCATGCCGGTTTATGATAGAACTATCGATCCCACTACTACAGTCCAACTCGAACCTTTCCTCTGCATCCGACTTAATCCCCCGTTCACGAATCTATCTTCTTACCCGTGTGTCAGATACAATCCGAAAGATGCTCGCGATTTAATTAGACCTCGTGTATCGGGATAGATGTTTATACCTACTTAATTGTTTCTTCATTTCTGTTCTTTCTTCTCAAAGATGAAAGACACTAATCTCAATCGAAATTGCGATGTTATATCTCATTTCATGAATTCCTTAGAGATCCATTTTATGACCTCGTATATATAAAGAATTGCATTATGTACGTACAATATTGATAACAGAATTGCATATGTGTGTGTCCATATTAAATTTTATATTTCCAATATCTGCTTGATGACTCCATATTAATATTATTGATCTACTATATTCAGGGGATCAATTTAAGTTTTTAAGCATGATCAGAAATATAAGAGTCATTTCAAAAACTTTTACTAGTCGTAGGTACAAAATAAAGTAACGTTATTTTTACATACGACTAAAAAAGTTAATTAAGCAGGGAATGTTTCGGATCATTAGACTTTGAGCACGAAAAAGTTCTGATATGGGTAAAGTTTAGATTGAATGTATTGACATTCGATCTCCGATGCCGATCTTCACTGTCAGTCAAGGTATTTAAGTAGGAATTGGGTGCGTAGTTGCACGGTAGATGTACGGTTTTAATTAATGGAATTTAATTTCACTGTTGAGTCGGTTCTCTCAGAGGAGATCCTTCTCGCATATGAGTTCTACCGTGATTTGGAGCATATAATAGAGGCGAAATTAGGTTCCCTCGCAAGGAGTTCCCTATCGCGAACTCGATTCCCAGAATTAAGTTCTTCTGTTCAGAATTTTCCTTCAAAAGGATTCCATCGCGAAAGAAAATCTCTTCGCGTTGAAGTGAAACAATGTTGGCGAGCATGTTAATTAAAAAAAGAAGTATTTCGTCGAATAGAAATAAGCAGATCCTAAGAATCTTTCAAAATGTTTATGGTTAAAGTGATATGAAAGGAGCTAAAACGATAATTGCAGAAGAAATTAAATTACAGATGAAGGCATAATAGTATCTTAGAAAAGTTTCTCGGTTTAATGTTAATCGAATACAACCGCAGTTTGCAACCCAACTTCTTCATCGACAATAAAAATTTTAACAAGGACCAAGCTGAGTCAGACAACGGAATGAACTGGAAAACCCGGCTAATGTTTACATAACGGGTGACGATAAAACGCGTTCAATAAAATCTATTGTCAATCAGCGACGATATTCGCGATAGCGAACTCGTGTTTACATGAAAACGGGAACGTTAACGGGAACGAGAATCGTTCGCGAATTCTGCAAATCGCTTTACACACCGATTTTAGATTTGTACAAACAGCGATCTAAATTTTTTCTGAACAAATACCATCGAGTGAAATCGTAGCTGCTGTTTGAAGGGGAAATGACGATGCAGTCGGATCCAGTTTCGCGAGAAGAAAGGGAACAAAATCTTTTCGAATATCCGGAATCACTTCGCGCGAACGATTACCCATTCGATGGAACGATCCCTTTTGTATGCTTCGGGTAGTGTGAAATTAACGAAATTAACGCACGATAGGAAGCTCGTAATGCCGGCATTAACCCGCACCAAATTCGCTGTAATCCGGCATGTACCGTGAAATTGAAAAGGAGGTGGGAATTCATTGACAGTTTTTACTTTTCACTCCGTATTACGACGGTAACCAGATTATAATACAAGAGTAAAACGGATTAAATATAATACGCGCAGAGATAACGCAGTTGATTTAAAAGGTGACTGCAAAAAGAACGCGGACAATTTGCAAAATGACCACGGGTTCTATCTTGTTACTGCGCCGGTCCACGCAATGAATTTCATCTCCCATTTTTCTCTCTCAGCACGATCCACCCTATATTTTTTCTCGTTTTCCCTCGTGAACGCGACCGGGGTAACGTTTTACGAAGGAAATTCGCGTCGATTCCAGTTGACACGTTCCCGTTCAACCCTCGGAAACAATGCCGCTGATAATAAGATAACACGGGCGTGCCTCTGCAGGCGAGATTCCACGGCATTCAAAGGAAAGAAGGTTAGCAGGGAGGCAAAGGGCCAGCTGTTCGCTATCTTCTCGGCCCCTCTTCCTATCTCGCCTACCCTTGGAAATTCCCGTTACGTGGCGATAACAAACTTCGCCGGCCTCGGTTTTCCGGCCCGGCGATGAGATTTCGTCCATTGTATGATCCAAACCGATTCTGCCTCCGTAGAATCTCATTATTTCGTCGTCGCCGGTTGACTTCGAAACACGCACGCACGCGTTTATGCAACCGAACAGGCGTGCCGATGCGGTGCGTTTAGGCGTGCCGTTGGTCAGTCCGACAGGTTTCGCGGTTTCGCCTGTCTAAACGACGTCGTTGAGGTCGCCAGAAATTAATCGTTACGCGTGACGTATTAGTTTGTCCTGAAAATTATTTTTATTAATACCACGTCAGTTTTATTATTGAACATAATTTATCGCCGGGCTGTGGATTTATTTTTTGCGAAAAATTTATAGGTGTTTGTTTAAAAAACAGCCTGCTTTATCGTTGCAATATGTATTCAGCTTTTGATGTTTTGCGTTCTTTTACATACTGGGTATCTGACGCGCGTGCATGGGACATATATTTCACGGGTTACACCGAAAACGTTTCACAATGGTACTAAAATTTCTCTCCGTAAAATAACGTTCGGAAGGCGCGCTGTAAAAACAGCAACCGAGCCAGTTCTCGCGCTAATACAAAAACGATTCCCGATCATTATCGACAATTTTTCCGATGGTATCGCTAGCCGTTATAGCTCGCACGGTCGCCTTTCCCAGGCCGGCTTTAACAATTTGCGGCAGGGAAAATGCGAAATCGAAAATTCGTCGAGATCGGGCGTGATTAACGACGCCCGATTTCCGATCTTCCTCGCTGATCTCTTAATTCACCGTTGAGAGCCGAACTCTTCTCCCGTTCTCAATTCTAGGCCAAACGCGATGCATTATGATATTATGAACGTGAGAGGCGAATCTGTTATTTTTGTCATCGTCATTTTAATAAAATTTTGCTAAACCTATTTAACGATCACAAAATACAATAAAGCATTTATTTTATAAATTACGTAATTTTATAATGAGATTAATTTGTTCAGTAGCTAAATCAAGAGAATTTTCGAATGAAACATGAAACTTAGAGCTAAACGAATACGTGGAACATTTAATGCAGTGAAAAATATAAAAAAGACGAAATTTGTGACGCGTGAAATTTCGCGCAAAGACTTGAGTAAACGGCCTTTCTCCGTCTGTTGTAAATTATTGTTTGTACAGCTTAAATGGTGCTCCGTTTGTTCGTTGCGTTGAAATTCATTACTCGGTCGAACTTCCTCCCTCGAACTTCCTCAGTTTTACAGTATTGTCCCTACGGCGGAACTTCTTGATCCTCCTTAATATTTTTGAACCATGTTACCCCGGATGAGCGCTTTTAAAGCGTGACGCGGTGTAACGTGTTTATATGGGAAATCTCGTAACAGGATGCTTCGTTACGACGCTCTAAAAATCAGCCAACCTGTAGCTCCGATAACAAAGTTGTCGCCTTAATTCCATTCATCGCATCGTTTGAGCTGAACGATCAGCTTATACTCGATTATCTATAGCGTGCATTATCGATTACGACGTGATTCCTTTTGCGTATGATAAGATTAAGATCGTGCCAGGATCACGACGCGATCAAGCGCTTATTAAAATTTCTCATAGGCAGACAACTAACCTTCAATATTATCTCTTAAGCACTGTCGATCTAACGGGACGAAATCTCACTTCAGGTAGCAGTTAATTGCTGCTAATTGTACAAATACGTGATTCAATTTTACGGTCGGATTAAAACAAGATTCCGGTGAAGTACACTTTTGCGTGGTACTTAAGGATCAAGGTACTCTGATATTTCTTGTTGCCTCCTGTTAAATCAAGGAGTTACATCCGCAACGCAGTTTCGACGCGCATGCATGTTAACGAATTGCGGTCGGTAGCCAAGCGGAAATAATCCACGGGTTCGATTTATCGTTCGCACGGTCTATTTCCGTGTCCTAATTCGCGAAAGTTTGCTCGTTTAGCGAAACGAATTTACGCTCGTCGATAATTTCAGGCAGGCCGTCGTTCCCGGGGATGCGTGACAAGTGTCATGTGTGTGTGTACTTCTTCTTGCGATGATCCCCATAATCCCGGGGCGCAACGCCCCAAACTTTGTTATGTACCGACAAATTGGACGGCTTATTGAACCCATCGTTGCGACTCGCCCTCGTGCTCACATGTAGCGTGTCCGGCGAGGAGCTCGACGAACACACGCAAATCGGTTTGCACGTAAAATGTACGCAGCTGTATTTAGACACCTGACGTGATTTAAAAATTGTCTAACGTGCATATATAATTAATAACTGGCGATTTTTTTATCCAAGGGAGTTGGTGTTTGTACGGGACATCTAATTGGCCACTTTGTAGATAACGCGTACTGCTTCCGATTCGAGACAATCCAAACGCGAATTTCTTGATATTCATGAAAGTGGGAACTGTCCCACGAGAAAATTTAATTAGAGTCCTACTTCAATTCCTGGCTTTAAATTCCATTAGAAACTTGAAAACAGTTTGTCCTGGTATTGTTCCGTGCATTAATAAACTATTCGTCGCTGCGTTTAACTACGTCCTAATCCTAATGTTATTCTTGTCGCGCTCTGTGACGCGAAACTTAATCTAAAGTCGAACACAAAAAATATTACTGAACAAGCAAAGATCCTTTTGGAAGGATTTTATATTTTAATTCTACTTTGCCGGTGCTAAAATTGGAATTTCTACAAATATGCGTGAATGTAAAAATTCAAAACTTATAGGTGTCAGGATAGATTTTAAGTTTAACATAAAAGTTGAGAGTTAGTTTATGGGTAATTGACATGATTTGTACGTCACGGGGGAGGATAGGAAGGCTCGGGCGTCAACATGATGATATCCGATAATCGTGTTGCCCGTGCGGACTCGCGGCTAATTCAATTAGCTGGCCGTGAAGGATACCTCCACCGGAATTGATATATCTTCCGGTCGACGGAGGACGATTTGGAGCTCGTTCAAGACAGCACCGGAGACGCTAATACAGTTATGCTACTATTTGTCGAAGTCGAGGACTTGAAAACTTCGGCACTCGCAAAAATCGATAGCAGGAACTCACGCGCGATTGTTCTTGCATCGCGAGATACCCTTATCTAACAATCTGTTATTTTGTGTGCGTCAAGTGTATTCGCTTTCAACGTACATAGGATGTCGTCGTTACACACGTGCTATATGTATGTGTCGATATGACGAAAGCCGAATAGCATAAGGCTTTGCTCTCAGCCAATTTGGTGGATAACATTCACGTTCTACTATCTTATTGCCTAGGCATGGAGTCTAACACGTTAATCCGAAAATGAGTGTTTCGATGGAACGTCTCGGCACTGATAACAATGTCAAGCTTCCCTGACAATGCTCGCAAGAGCTTGAAGCTCGGCTGGTTCGCCGAGCAAATTGCAATTTAACGCATCGGAAGGAGGTGAATCCTCTCTCCGTCGTCCAATCAACGGCCAATAACGTTACACCGCCCACCGCCCGGTCTTTGAGGTCGTCTGGTTAATTTGCAACGTTAAGCGGTCGCGTGAACAATTGCATGGAGTTCGCGAGCCAAACGACAAGTTATGATCGTTGTCGAGGTGATTGATAACGCGGCTAATAACGAGCGAGTAACGCGGGGCCGATGAAATTCCTGGCCGGATCGTGGAACAGTCGCGTCGACGCAAATTGAGACGTTGAAAACGTCATTATACGTGCTCCGCCAGCATTTCGGCCACGGGACCGTACTTTCAAAGTGTGTTTGCAGATCGTTTAGGAACCGAACGCACGGTCACTCGATGTGACATTAATTGCAAAGGAACATTTTGTCACGTCATTATTACTACATCAGGAAATCATGATGCTGTGATATCCTTTCTCTGTAATTTTTAATTAAACTCGCACACATAGAGTAACTCAATAGAAAAGAATTTGCATTAACTTATTTAATATTTTATCGAAATATTTCGTTTACGAGTTGATTACTTTTTTTCAATTAAAATACATTTCTGTTAGCTTTTAAAACGAAATCAATTACTACCGGGTACTAAATTGTATTTTATTAACTGACAGTGAATGTAGAGTCAATGGTGACAAGCAAACAACGTTGTGTTTGCGAAGGAAATTATAATACCGCTCCATCTACTTATATTTGTATACAGATTACTGTAATCTGTATGAATACACGCACCAATTGATTAACATAGTCAAACCAGCCAAACAACCATTGCACCAATACGTAAATTCTAGGTAAACATGCGTCAGCACCAATCTGCTAGAATCTGTAGTAATATACGTTAACAATCAGAGCTTCAGGTAAATTACATACATTTAATTCTTTTGCCTACAAACAATTTCGTGCGGACCGAAGCGAAGAAAGGGAAGCAGTATGCATAGCGTAGGCACTACTTCAGTAGTACCGCCACTTTTGTTTGAGAAATGGAACAGAAGAGAATGCAACCGCGTACAAAGGTTTTGTTCGCCTTTTACGTTCATCTGTATCGCGAAGAGCGAGTCGCTGGGGCAACGTTGACCCTTGGGGATTCGAGTCATTCGTCGGAATGGCAATCAGCTACGCGATATAGTTCCCTTAAACCTGTTCTCGCATCGATAAACTCCCCCTGGCCCTCTGATTCGCGATTCCGGATTGGAATCTGTTCGTTTTGTCGGGAGGATAGGGACTGCGACGATTACGTATTGAAGAGCGAACCTGCCACGGGCATTGCGGGGGCCTTTGAATCCTTACGTTTAATAGAGCGACGGAATACGTAATTTCGGATCGGATGTGGGTCGCCGATGACGTTTACAGGTTTCGTTTGCGCTCCACTAGGATCAGTTTTGGATTATGTAATTTAGCTTTCTATCTCAAATCTATTCGGAATTCTAAATATCAAACAGTACGGGCTTACGTATGGTCCAGCGTCAATATTAGCCGCAACGCAATTTCAATGATAGCGCGCGACGATTCACGTTTAATATCGTGGAACTGATACCCAGGGGTGTTTTAACAAATCGCATTTGATCTTCATAAGCCTTTTTAATTGAATCAGTGAATATTGCTACTTTATATGATAATTCTTAATTCACTTTGATATAGTTTGTAGTACGTCGTAAGAGAGGAGTAGTGGAAGTGCGTATACAATAAAATTAATCTACGCACGACAGTACAAGTGGATATGCATTTTTAGAAATTTATAATAAGACCCGAAATCTTTTTCGAGGCAGTTAAGAAGCTACGGCGGTCTAATAAATTCTGAAACACGCCGGAAGACGTTCGACGCTATGGAGCCGCGCAGCGGAAGGCAATGGAATTCTTCCGCGGCGCATCGGAATTCTCCGAATTCTTGACGAGCGTGCATGCGTCCGACAATAAGTCGCGCTCTCGAATTTGCATTAGCTGCTACGTGTGCAGAAGCGACCTGCGGAAATACGCAAATTTTGGCAGCTACCGCGAGCTCGTAAAGCCCCGAGCTTTTTGGTTCGTCGAGAGAAATAGCTGGAGACCGGGGAGTGGAGTCGTAAACTGGAAAATGTCGTACGATTTCGATGCAGATTCGCTAATACCTGGCAAAGTGTATGCGTGTGCATATATATATATATATATATATATGCATGTATGTATCAACAATTCTCGATTGCACCGTGATCAACTATAATAACTGACCGAGTTCGAATTTTTGATAGGATTTTAAAAATATACAATTTCAATCGTGTAGTCTAAACAGACAATTTGTGGTATTTTAATCACTGGCTCGTTGGAATTCTTAATTCATATTATAGAGAAATCTCTGAAACGGAATATTCCCGCCTAATCTAGGAGCAATCTAATCTGGCGTTAAGACACCGGTTTCTCCGGGTGAAATTCGATACAATAGATTGTCTCGCTCCGCGTGTTTCCGGCTCGTCACAACAACAGAAATAGTATGTTTTCCTCCTATAAATACATCGTTCGAGTAGCAGAAACAAATACGGGTTAGCTTTAAAAATAAATGAATTCTCTCGGTCTTACGCAAACCGATGCTTTTTCGTGACACGCTACAAACGTACGTTTCTTATAGCTATATCGCGGATTTACGTAGCTGCGATTTCATCCTACCACCAATCACTGATACAGTAATACTTGATACGCCGCGTGTATCTACTTATCATGCGAAATTTGCAATATCTGTGGATTACTTGCAGGGAATTAACCGAAAACTCAATCGACCAGGCTTCAAGGATACTCCAGTTTCGCACTAATTTCCATGATTGCGCGTCGCGATATTACACGCGGAACGAACGAGCGTACGATTTTCTGGGTGAGCAGGCTTGAAAAGCGATGACAGAAACAAAACGGTATTTGTTCGCGGCACGCATTCAACGGGGCTTCATTCAAGTTGCTACTCGCTACTTTTTCGCGATTCACGATAAAAACATGTGTGCCCCGTCGTCATTGTGACGTGGTCAGAGTGACCAACGTTCGCCGGAAGTCTCCTCGCGAGTATCAACAGTGAGCGGGTATCGATATTGCTCGAGTCGGACGTCGACCTTTTGTTCAAACGAGGAACGGTCCTCAAATAGAAGATCCCTTTATTGTTCTTTTTCGTGAAGTTCAGCCACTTCGCTTTGTAGTGTTGACGAAATTACGTTTCTTTCGACTAAACGTCAAAACATAAGATTGTTCATTCCGGTACAAAGTTATTCTACCTAAAGTTATTCTATTCTTCCGGTACAAAGTTATTTTATTGCTTACAGTATTTAAACAGGCATTCGTACTTGTCGAAGGACTAGATCATATCAGAACTATTATATCAATATAAAATTTTCTCACTCCCTATGCATCCTCGCGTAAACAACTGTCACCGAATCACAAAAGTATGCACCCCACAAGCACGTAAAGTACGACTCCTGTTTAATGAAATGCAGGAGACATCTCGATTAACAGCAGGTGTTGCCTACACCTCTACGTAAAAACAGTCGATCCTTACAGCACACCCTTTGTGTATTCCGTGCCTTCGAACGCAGATTCACCCTCGGTCTACCCCCACTTCGTGCGGAGCGTGATCGCAAAGCCTTAACCCAGAAACTCGATCGCGGGGATACGCGATTAGGGAAAAGGGATCGCTTACCTCAAAAGAGGCGACGAGAACGCAGTACCGTGAAAGGACAGGGATACCGGACCGTCCTGGCTACCTCGAGGGAAGCTTGCCCGGGCGGCATGGCTCCCACCTCTTCGCCCTGTGATCCTCCCGGCTGCTGCCCGGCAGGGTGTCCTTCTTCCGTGTTCCTAGTCTTGATTCACACTTGGACGAGACGAAGAATAGCCGAAAACCGTGACACCAAACAACGGAGCGTACGACGGAGCGAGGTTGTCTCCGTGCTACTCGCGAGACGAGAGAGAGAGAAAGGTCCTTCGCAGTCAGGACCTCGGAGACGACTGACGAACGTGTCACGACCGTTTTGTCACGTCACGACGATATCTCATACCCGTTGTCACGTCGCACTATACCGCGACGTATGCCTCGTCGATAGATAGAGGATAAGCGAGAAAAAACGGGAGAGGCTGCGATATCCGCGATATTTGGAAAAAGGGGGCGAAGAAAGTCGTCGAAGACAGGAAGAGCGCGGCACACCAGGTCCAGGGGGTTCACGGTGGTAAAAAGAGGCGATCTCTGTAGGAGGATCGCGGTGTCAACCGTCGAACAGGATATCAGCGAAAAGAGAACACAGAAAACTAGGCACAGGACACGATGGCCCGGCCACTGCGCCGGCACTGAGGCTACGCCGCAGCCTCGCTCTCCTGCTACTCCCTCCTCGATTCTCACCCGCACACTCTCTCCTTCTCTCTCGGTACCTCGCGTTCACCCGTCTCGCTCCTCGCTTCTCGCCTGCTCCTCTCTCCCTCGCTCGCGTTCTCCACGAATTTCTCACTCTAACCGCCCTCTACGCGTTCGACTCCCTTCCGTCGCCGCGCTCCGTCTGCGCCCCAACAGCGTCCTCTCTTTTCGGATCTCCGCCACCCCTAACACGCGCTCGTCCTTCCCTTCTTTCTCGCTCCGTTTCTCGACGCAGTTCGCATCCTTCTCGCGCCGCGCGCTTCCCCATTCACCTCTCGCTTTCTCGATGCTTCTTTCTTGATCGGAATAGTTGTCCGTGTTTTCGAACCAGACGCCCCACCGTCAAACCTCTCTTCCGCTTTTTCCTGCTGGCCTCCGCGATCATGTCGAAGGGTTGAATTCTTCGCTACCCTTAGGGATGTTTGTTCGCATCGTGCCGTTCTTATTTTCCGACGATCATCCTGCGGTAGTTCGCCTCTTCTCCCGTTGAGCATCGGCTTCTGACTTCTCCCTCTATTCTTTGCTCCCTCCGGCTTCATTCAGCTTTCGTCCTCATTCCTCTATCCGCAATCCGAATTTCGCTTATTTTCTTGACTCCCAAACTTGCCAGCATGTGTAACTATCCTTCGTCTCCTCACAGATTCTTTCACCCCTTCAACTACCTATGACGTATTCTATTCTTGATACGTTTGCGCTCGCATACGCTATTTACTTCGTGTTTTCATTCAGGGTTCACGTGCCCGTCCATTTCTCCGTCGACGATGCCTTTCTCCCTGGGAAATACGATTCCAGCTTCTTTCTGAGATTTTGCAACGCCCTTCCATCGAGCCTTTTCGCCCTTCTTTAATTTCGTTCCCTTTTTCCCTCGCTGTTCGCTCTTCGATTGATCCTGCATTTTCGTCTACGTCTTCTCTGTCTCGCACAACATATTTCTGGAATCGTTTGTCGCACGTCGTTTTTTAGCCGCAGCGCCATCCATCACTCCTCCGCGAGCTGCGTGCTCCTGTTTCTCGTTCATTTTATTCAACTCCTTTTTTTTATTCTTCTTGCCTTGACGCAACTGTTTCGCGCGTAATACATCTGTCATCCGCTTTTCTGCCCGCTTCCCGGTCTCGCTCCCCTGGTCATTTCACTCGCGTGTAACTTTTGCCCCGGACACTTTTTTTCCTGTTCCAATTTATTTAATTTTGCCTCGCAAACAATACTCTTCGGACGCTCAAACGGTTACTCTTGTTTGCCCGTTCAGATCAAT
>SHCU01000008.1:740326-768763 GCA_004307685.1 Ceratina australensis
TGTAACTTTTGCCCCGGACACTTTTTTTCCTGTTCCAATTTATTTAATTTTGCCTCGCAACAATACTCTTCGGACGCTCAAACGGTTACTCTTGTTTGCCCGTTCAGATCAATCCATTTCCGGATTTATTTGTTCCCACTACGTCATCCTTTATCGTTGTTTTCTCAGCTTCTTCCTCGTACTGAATTCCATTTTCACATTTAGTTTATTTTCACTGGGCTTTGCACCCTGCGTCTCTCTATTTCTCTTCCTCCATCTCTCTCCCTCTCTCACTTCGTTCCTCCGTTTTGGCTACGGTCATTGGATAGATAGAGTCTCGGAGATTCTTGCCACAGAACTCAACCCTGTGTGTGACGATCCGGCTTCGGCCCCCGTTCACCGCGAAACCCTTGTTGCATCTTCTCCTACCTGTGACCACCGCAATGAAATAAACAGAGTCTGCGGAATTTCCTAGAGTGCTTGCCGAAATATTTAAGTCCCCGTCTACTGTCTCAACGCGAGAATCTTCCTTTCCGTTGTTCAGCCAATTTCCTGTAATTGAGAAGTCACTCCCAGTTTTGTACGTGTCTTTGGCTACGATTTTCTTTAAGCTCTCGAATCAATTTTTCATTACTTCGCTGCGAGCGCACGTTAAGCATTCAAAGGGTAGGAAATTTTATTTAAAACCGTTGAATCGTCAGTTTCCATTCGACGGGATACCGATTCGATTTTTACCGGCTGATCGCAATCGGCGATGCCCGGTTAAACGTGCGTGGAACGAGAAAAAAATCGACTCCCTACCAAGAGTCGCACAACCTTCGAAGCTGTGATATGATCGTGCATAAAATCCTGATTTGCGGCTCACGGTCCTATTGTTATGCTAATGATATTCCGCCGAGGCCGGCGCGACCTGCCGATGCGATAAAGATTTCGTCGGTCGAGTCGCGAAATTTCCTGACAATCGCATTACGGACGATGATAAAGATAGACGATAGACGAAAATACGGATTTTGTGATTCGGTTCGCTCGAATCGATCCACCGTAAATCGGAATTCAATCCCCACCCAATATTTAACGGCGGCGAACTCGAAAAAATACTGTTTCGGTTTGCCCGTGTTATTTTTTCGATAATTGTTTTCTATCAAACATTTATTTCCAGTGAGAAAACAGACAGTTAATTCTGCTCAATATCAGTACCGTGTTAGCATTTAAATAATATCTAAACCTTGAGTCATAATCTTATTTTAGAATTAATTTAAAAATTGCTTAACATGCAATGCATAAAATGCGATAGTTATAAACGAAAATTATACATGGTGAGCAAACGAAAATTTGAGATCACCGCGGCAATTCGGAATGATTGACTGTAATGTCCGAATTGGCAAATTGCAAATGACATCGCCGTTATTATCGATGCGCAATTAACAGCAACGCGGGATGTTTCTGCGTTTCGAGCACTGCCTACGCTACCGTTCACGGCTTTGATAAATTACATGCACGGGATGGTATCGCGCAGAAATGGTTTCTGCCAGATTAAGAACGCGAGATAAGTGCACCGTTACTTTGGCCGGGTGGCTACGTGAATGATGAATGGTAGCGCGGCGAAATAATGCAGGTAAGAGTTATCGCGGTTCGGGACGTTCTGTTTATAACGAATAATGGCAAATGGTCACCAAGCAGCAACGCGTGAAACGATTCGCACCTGTAGAATTCAAATGCTCGCTCGCGTCGCTTTAACCGCTCGCGGGATGCCTGTTGGAACCGCGGCCAAATGGCACAATTAACATCTGATTGTGAAATCTTCTCCTGCAATCTGAGACCTCTTACCTCCCGAAGCGTATAATAATTTCTCGGTTACCATGCGATGTTCCTCCACCGGAAAATATTACTCCCGCATTGACTTTATACCCTGAGAAAGGTATTCATTCGCAATTTATTTTCTCATACGAAGCCGTTAAATGCCACTTTAAATTCCTCGTTACTTCTCCACGGAACCTAGCTGATTCAGCTACGCTTTCTAATCGAAGCCCATGAGCAATTAACTTTTCCGAAGTGGGGAAAAACCTTTCTGCGGAGATCTTTAGCAGCGATCTACGAGCGGCCGATAGCAAAGGACTTATGAAGCGAAAGGCCGCGAACTTCCTGTCCTGGACGATTAATCTCGCACCTGGCTACACGCCCTTGACCCCTCCTGGAAACAGAAAGCTTGTCGGGAGTCAAGGATGCGCATGCAACGTCTACTGACTGGTCCGCGCTGAGAGATCGATGCCGGTGAACGCAAGGTTAGACCTTAGCGACTTTCGTTTTGCGTGACCGACACGGGGTGAAAATGGGCTGGCGTGGCTCGGCTTAACGAGCGTTTCGAAACGTCTATGCATACAGGGGAAGCCTGTAATTCAGATATTAATCCGGTATTTAAGTTCATTGGAAAAACGAGCGTGGCCTTGTTTATAAAAAGCACGTCTGTAGTCGAGCGCAAATAAATCCTTGCGTAATCTCCCTTTTATTCTCTCGCATTGAATTGGTGTCCAGACATGGGACGTGTATGCGTGTTTGTCGTAGATACAACAGGCTGCTCGAAGTCGTTGGGGGGAAGATTTATGATCAGGTAGCGATTTTGTTCCGATTAACGGCGACGTTTTGCTCGTGACCAGAAGCTGTTCGCGTTTGAATAGGTCGTGGCCTATAATATGGGGCTCGTTTCCACGATGGGCCAGAAATAATGGCCACCCTGGTTTCATACGAAATAGCCGAGTTGAAAGATAGGGTAAGTAGCGTTCAGGTATTTCCTGTTCTTGGATGGTTCGATGCAGGAGCCTAGTTTCTCGAGAATTAGGTGGATAAACCAGTTCCATCATCGTAAGGTTGTCACTTTACCACCAGGAATTCTCCCTCCATTTGTAGGTAACAGATGGAAAAGAATACTTAACTCTCGCCTGTCCCTTGGTGACGTGCTTCCTCGGTAAAAAACATTAGATGTATTATTCGGCAATTTGTAAAAATTTGGAAACCTTTTATCAAATATGAAATACACGTTTAATGTTTTTTTCTAATACAAGAATTTCGATTGATTTCATTGATTTTGTACTATTTCATCGAATCGATCACTGAGGGACATATTATACTGAAATTTTCTTCGCTACTTCATTTAATTTGATTTCATTAGCTTTCGTATTGTCAAATCTTACAATTGTTCACGAAAAGTAAACGAGTTCAACGGTCGAGCACGTTCTTCTTTCATTCCTCGCGTTCGTCTCCGGCCGTTCCTCGCGCTCGTTCACCGTGTCGGAATATTCAATTACTTTAATCCGGCACGCAACAACCGCGGTAAAGGGGGCTTCCATTTCGATCATGGAATTCAGTTGCGCCAGGATTTTTCCATTGAAAGATGGAACGGCGTGGCGGTGGCGAACGAAGCGTCGCGTCGGGTTTCCGCAATGACGATCGAACCATCAGGATTAAATTTCAATGGAGGGATATTCGAAACGGTATGGGGGATAAAACGTGTAGTATTTATTGAAATAAAGATTTTTCGCGTTGCTTGTCAAAGAATAACATATTGGAAAAAAAATTGCTTATGTTTCAATGTTGCACGGAATCAATAACACGTATTAATCATCTAAGTGAATAGTACAACAGACCGAACGAATTAATAATATTAATGTACGTGATCTGTCACGCTTTATTCATTATACTGACTTTTCAAATTTGCGGACAGAAAAATTCGGTTAGCGAGTCGAATGAATAAACTTGCAAATTAACATATAATATCAATACTTCTGTGAAAGTAGCTGGAGAGCTTCCAAGGCGAAAGGCAGGCGTAAATGTTTTATAACTTCGAGAATTATCCCGAATACTTCTCGTTGCAAGAAAGCTTCTACCTTTTCCTGAGAAACTGCCCGGAGCATTTTTCTTCTGCGTACAATAAAACATTTCGGTTCCACATTCTTCATCTACCGCGTCTGAAAAACTTGCAAAGTTCCAACATCGAACTAGCTCGGGAGTTGGATCGACCAGAAAAGAGTGTAAAATTGCAAAATGTTTCATGGAAGGGTGAGAATGAGGCCGATGGAGGTCTCAAAATACAAAAGTTCCTTTACTGAAAAATATTTCCTTTATGCGTCTTTATTCGAGACAAAAATGTCCGAAGATTTAAAGTCGAAATGCCTTGAGTGTCTTCTTTCGCTGCTAATAAAAATCTGGCAAGATACCTTAGACGAGAAGGGCGTGTACTCGTAAGAATAAATTCATTCGAGAAAAGAATAGTAACGAGCAGAAGAATACAAGGATAACTTAAGCATTCTCTTGTTCGAGCCACAATCTCGCTTCACTTTCCTGTTACACCTGCACTTGTTATAACTGAACATTTTCCTTACATTAATATTTCACGTAGACTTGGGTCCAAGATAATCAGAAATCTTTCACCTACGAGATTTAAAACGATAAGGAATATATTTCTATGAAATTCGATTGAATTCGAGACAGAGAATTCAGTATTGAACTGATCTTTTATCTATCAATTTTTATCGTCAAACTCGTGAACCGTATTTCCTATTATTCTTATTTTCACCTTTCAACCAGGGAACTAGGAAGAAATACAAAATACCGGCATGAAATACGGGACAACACGGAACAAATGGTCCGGCGGGAAAAATATGGAAAAGACAGAAACTAAGAAATCCATGGAATGCGTGTTCGATGTTTTAATGTATAGACGACAACGATAGGCGACTTTTCGTTTCGAGCGTTTAGGGAAATAAATCGAGCCGTGGACTTTCACGAGATAAAATGTTTCCCCATTCTAACCGTCGCGTATTCTTGGAAAAAGTCCTCGTTCCAGATCGATCTTCCGGGAGACAAATTCGACTGGCGAACGCAACGGGCCAGTAGCGGTGAAGTATCGTGATAAACTTTCCCTCGTCGCGTTGAAGTTCTACGAAGATGAAATTTAAGGGACAACTGATGTAATATCTCGGTCTCGAGATGGATTAAGTCGTCTAGAATGTACTTTAACTGGGATTATTTCAAAACAGGAATCAAATGAATTATCTTCTTCAGTCTAGCGAGAGTATCAATTAACAATTGACGTCTGATTCAATTTTTGCTTGTACATAATAATATTAAAAATATTTCTCGTTAATTTTCTGATTCACGATACATATTTTTATAAGGACTATCCCTGAAGTGAAAGTATTTTTTAAAGCAGATCGGTTACCTAGCAGGTGGATGATGAAAGGTGAATAACGTTCGAGAAGACAGACTCGCGTTAGACGCTATTAAACTAATCATCCACTGGTGTCTACTAGCGAAGCAACGATGGAAGAAGCTCGGAACTCGGTAACGAAAGGGCGGTAGAAAGTTTCGCGGCTCGTGTGGAAAGTTCCGAGAGATTGAAAGGTAGAGCTACCGAAGGCGCAGCCACTCAGGGAGATTAAAAACGAATTTCGGGAACACGATTTAATGAGCCACTCGCTACCCCACGCATCATTTTATGCCTCATCCTGCCTAGCTGAACCAATCATGACAACAATATAAATCAATGAGCATTGCTCTTCTGAAACTTGATTCGTGATTGAAATAACTCTGTATTTTTATTGGCACTTCTATTATCATGTACCGAATGAGTTTACTTGATATCCTCGAAATCAATTTTTTGATTGATTCCCTTGCTTCAAAAAATTATTTTGCAGCTTTTCGGAATTGTAGGAAACGTTCAGTAATTAATTTGGATTTTTTCACAGACCGTAGGTTGCCTATGTTCTTTTCCCCCGTGCCTGTAGAGGAATTGGCAAACTGGAATGAACGGGAATTATGGTTGCTTCGGTTCACGGTAATTACATCCGGCGGAGATGGGTGTTGCGACCAAACCACCACCGCAACGTTAATTTATTTTCGTCTGTTCGATAATTAACGCCAATTCGACGGGTCTTCACGCTTCCTTTCGCTTCTATTTCCCTGAAACTCTACCTTCGAGAAAAAAAAAGAATCATCCTGTATTCGCTACCGCGATTCTCTGTCATATCGGAAACCGTATAAATTCCATTTCACATTTTGATAATAAAAAAAAATCAATTACAAAAATACTTTTGAACAAAACTTTCATATATACACGTTATTCTATCCAACGTTTATTGTCTGCGCTATTTTATGTACCAAAAATTGCATGGACGAAGGGATAGAGGAGCAAAAGGCAAAAATTGCATGGGAAACAGAGAATAGCTATACAATACGGGTGTTCTACAACTCTCGATTCGAGTGACGGTAATAATGACGGGTTGAAAAGGGGAAAACCGAGGGGTCCGATCAAAGTGAGAACGGGAACACGGTGGCCCTCGAAAGGGGTTGCGGAACGGAAGTCGTGCAACGGCGTTTTATAGTTCAAGGTTTACTATCTCTACTCCAGGATAGAGGAATCGGTGTAATTGATGGGTTCGCGTCACGCCATCCACGATAATACCCGTCACGTGATCAGGATTGCATTCTCCTTGGCACCTGGCTTCGCGTTCGCCGCTTTCCCGTTCGTTCTTCTCGAGTGGAAGGCGAATTTCCGATTTAGCACGCGATACGCTGGGTTCAAAACCATGCGCTGTAAATTAAGAATTTTCGCTATATTTCTCGCTCCATCTTATCGAGTGAGATCTCAATTAACAATCAGATCTTAAAGAAGTACAAAGGATATAAAATAATCTACAGCGAGTGATTCACTTTAATTGGTTGATTAGAAACTTTATGAACTTCCGGTTAAAAAGCGGGAAGCAGCAGATTTATAATTCGAACATTGTATGCACATTCTGCATAATGTTCACAGAACGCTTAAGCGTTGGGCTAGGTTAGCCTCCCTCTGCCCTTTAGTTTAATAGAGATCACGGAACATTAGTAGACACCGATGAATATTTGAACGCCGCTGAAAGCTTCCAGCTGCATTCAGAGAAGAGAACTTCGCCGATGTCACTTCTTCCCACTCTGCGGAAGGAAACTCCGCCGGCACAGTGTTTGATCCTACGCGAATGCATAAGGACGTCCATGAATCTGTTGAAGTTTTCTTCGAGAGAACTCCGGCGCAGCAACTGTACATCTTACAATTTTTACACTTCGACGCGTGTCATCGTATAAGAATACGAAAAATTATATTATATAGTGTAGTGCAACATAAAATGTGGCACGAATTGAACATCGGTAAACAGTTTGAACTATGTCAAGATAAAGATTACATTTCACGTTCAGAGAATGTTTAGAAAGCACGGGAGAAATGAAAAGAGAACAGTGGTTGGGAACACAATAAGAGAAGAAACGGACCAAAATAGTTTTTAACAGAAAGACGGAGATAAAGTATAGAGAATGAAATAGCACAGTTTTAACGTAGGCAGGAGACTAGACAAAAGAGACGGAGTCTATTTCCCGTGTTGAAAGTGTTCCGAGTCCGAGAGATGTGGTGGAGGTGCACGAGGTACAACCCTATTGTCAGCCCCTCCACCGCTACTTGCAACAATGGCTCTCTCTCTCTTTCTCTCACTCTCTGTCAACCTGACCGCTTTTCATCGCGGCGTAAACGCTATCGGTGACGCGAACACCGATCTTCGTGTTCCGCGGCTCGAGGGAAAGGGACCGGATACTGTCTCTCCAGCCTTCCTTCCTCTACATCCCTTCGTCACTTCCTGCCTCTTCCTCTGTCTCGCTTTTTCTTCGCGACTGACAAATCGATGGTTGTTTCGCTGATCACACCGATTTCCATGACACTCTTTAAACCAACCACAAAGCCTACGTTTCATCCTCACCCTCTATAAATAGAATCCTTAGATGGTTATAAGTTTTATATTATATATATGTGTAATACATATACTACTATATGACACGAATATGTGAGCACAAAAAAATCTAAATGGGTACCGCTTTAGATTTTTCGATTTTTAAAAAGTCGTTGTATCTCGGGATCCAATGTAGCTGGAAGGCTAGAATCATGGGTACATTTACTACTATATGAACCTAATATGTGAGCTTAATTTCTTCCCGATCTGCACACTTTTAAGGTTTTCAGAAAATTTCGGTTATCTCGGAATCTAAGGGATGGAGAGTGCTGTAATCCTGCGTGAGTGAGTTTCTATAAGAGGGGAACATGTGCGCATACTTTGAGCCCGACCGGCGACCTGAAATTTTCGCCCGATTTTGAAAAAATCGACAGTGGTACCCCTTTGGATTTTTTCGATTTTCGAAAAGTCGTTGTATCTCGGGATCCAATGTAGCTGGAAGGCTAGAAACATGGGTACATTTACTACTATATGAACCCAATATGTGAGCTTAATTTCTTCCCGATCTGCACACTTTTAAGGTTTTCAGAAAATTTCGGTTATCTCGGAATCTAAGGGATGGAGAGTGCTGTAATCCTGCGTGAATGAGTTTCTGGTATCTTGGCTGGAAGCATGGGTACATATGTGTATACAAGCTAAAATAGTTTTAATTTCTTAATTTTCATTAAAATAGACAAATAAGAATTAATGTTTGGTTTGAAATTAGAGTCACGTCACGCGCAATAATCACTTCGGGCCAAAATTGAATTGCACGCTCCGTGAGCTAACGACTCCGCTCTTTGCCACGATTAACTCTCCCGTGCATCGATTAAATTTCAACCGAAGTGGTTAATAATCGGATTTCTATAACGTTGGCAATCTTTACTCGATGTTAAACGCGATTCCCCGTTGCCAGAAGCGAAGCTTGAACAGATTTATGTGCATCCAGGGGCAATTCGTTCCCTATTAGCGCATCTCCGTTGACATTTGCACGAATATTCGGGCGACACTGATTTGTGACATCGTTCCAAATTGTCGCCCGTTCCCGTTGGATGGTCGACAAACAATTTTTGAGGCGACCTCGATTCGGCCTCTGGAAATACGTACGTACACACGATTCCTCATTGTAAATCAAAGCGGAACTCGGTCCGAGGGGCCGCTCGCGTGCCAACTCGTCCTTCGCGATGTTCTCCATGGTTATTAAAACAGCACGTTGCTTAAAGGTCGGTCTACACAGACCGCTCGCCACAGACCATTTCTATAAAGGAATAACGAGAAAGTAGAATGACCACACGACGAACTGTGTACCGGGTAGATCGAGCTTAAACTGCCTTCGCTATGTGCGTATAGACGTACGCCGGCGATAAGCCGGAGGCCTTAGCCCAGTTCGACCCTAAGCAAACGGATACCATCGGCATCGCGTGGGCGGACGATGTTACCGCGTGATAAAGACGTCGAGCACTTGAAACACCGTTCGAACCTTTTCGTTTAACCTTCGGCTAATTCGCCTGCGTAATTTTAGCCTTTAATTTACCACCGAATTGATTTTCTATCTTTGAGCGAAAGATCGAATTCGAAGTGTTCCATGGGAAGTTGCCAAACGTGAACATACATAGTGTGAAGCAATTACCGTTCACCTGTGGTAGAAGACGATTCTTGTAAAAATGACTGGTCTTACCATAGACGAACAAATTTATTGTAGATATCTTATTTTTAAGAATAGCAAATATCACACATTCGAGAAGATCTTACGAACCACCTTGTGTTATGGAATTTATTATTCTATTCTAACAAGACTGAAAATGTATCCTTTACTTGTATGAAATTACTACACGGAAATGAGGTGCCCAATAGAATTTGCGGGATCTTAGCAAAGATCCTTGGATCGAGCAATTTTTCTCTCCAGTTGCTTGGCGAATCGCTTGCTTCCAGATCAGCGAGTTCGACGATGAAGGGAGCCACGACACAACGTGGCACGATGGGGAGGAACGATACCGAAAAGGCTGATTAAATTGCACAAAAGTCCCTTTGACCGGAAACGGACGATCGAGTTGGCATCCAGCGGGCCGCCGCGTCGCACATAGGCCGACGATGACAAACTTCGTTTCCGTCCTTCTAAAGCAGTTTTCCGCTCGAATTGATGTAGGAATAGGCGAGGGGATGAAATGGCAAAGGGTGAAGTTCGAGAGAAGGAGGAACGGAAACTCGGAAGAAGAGAACAAGAGAGAGTCACAAGATAAGAATTGGAAAAAAGTAGATTGATGGCTGGCCAGAGGAGACCGTGGAACGATCGAGTTGGGAATAAAACGAATAATAAAAGTCGGATGACTCGAACGTTGTGAGAGTGAAAGAAATCCGAAGGAAGAAGCGAAACGATGAGGCGGAGAATTTTACGCAATAATTAGGAAAAGTGCACGGAACAAGAAATAAGAGAAATAGCGAGATAACCAGGATAATGAAATACAAAAGCAACTTAGTAAATCAAGAACAACGTAAAAATTCGTATATACGTAAATCATAGTAGGTACTTGGAATAATGAAGAAATGAAGGCGGATGGAAATTAACGAAGGAACAGGAACCTTGCTAGGTGGGCAAATGGATAACTGAGAAATGTTAGTGGCACGAAAAGCAGACGGAGAAAAATAAGGAGGGACAAAGGAAAACCTAGTTGATATAAAACTGGCGGCAGAAAGTGTACCGCGGGATGAGAGATGATGAAAAGCATTTTAGGTCAGTGAGTCGAGAAGAGAGCGTGACTGGTCGTGAAATTCGTACGTGCAAACAACAAATCCCGCGGAACAACTCGTGCGGATCGACTATTAATTCGACGACGAGTGCCGTGCCGCACCTGTGATACGGAAGTACGCGAGCGATCGATTGAACAAAAGCGTGGGGCAAAGAATAATTATCGACTTTTATTACGAAACGTTTGATTTTACTCGAACTCTCATTTCCGCGATTATCGCCAGTATTTCATATGCGAGTTTTAACCCCCGACCGCACGGACTCGCGAGCATCACCAGTTTTAATCTGATGTTTCACGGTTAACGATTCCGTAGCGTGTGATAGTCCATATATGTATATGTGTTTCGTGCCATTGCTACCTACCCGTTCAAACGCGCATGATGAAATACAAGCATTTTAGGAAAACGGAAACTTTATTATCTATAAACTGATTGTCGTTTGGACTAAAGTTTACAAAAATACAGTTTGGAAAATGTCACTGGTAAAATATGCTAAAGTTAATGACTGTTTCAATAATTTCTCTATTCTTGGAACCTGAAAGAATATCAGTCTTTCATAATCTTTATGTCGGTGCTCATTCGGATTTAAATTTTTATGAAAAAATAAAAAAGCAACGCAAAGGGGTACAACCGCTCAACTTGAACGCGATCCATTTTCCACTCACTTAACTACCACAGAAATGCGTCGAGCACCCTTAAGGATCGATGCATCGCTACATCGCTGTCTTTGAGATATTTGCAACACATCTATACCGACGAGGAACACGTATGAACACGTTTTCAAATATCCAATCGGTTCTAGTGTTTCTGCCACTTTGATATCTCTGTAAACCGGTTGTTCAAGTTTGACGAGAACAATTTTGACACTTCACCGTTTTTCAAATCGGGTGACAATTTTTCACATCGCTATTCGTTAAAGTTGAAAGACAAGCTAATTAGATTTCGGGACACAACGATTCAGCGAAACTTGTAACTGTCGCAAATACGTGTTCACAAAATCTGTTCCCAGCGACGAAGCAACACGGCCGCAGCGTTGGATCGGCGGTTAGAGCGGAACAGGCAAACTGTCGACCAGCGCTCTTCCTTCGGCGTTCGACGATCCAGAAATCGGAAATTAGGGTCGGTAACCCTGCGAGTAACCCAGGCAATTGGCCCAAAATCGGTCCATCGTGTGGTAAAGGTGCGGGGACACCCCGGAGAGAGCGTGCGCCTCGTCCGTGTAACTCTGCTCCTCGAACATGATGTCCTTCTCCACCAGAGCCTTGTTCAGCGCCATGGCTTGTTGGTAGTGAACGTTGTCATCGCCGGTTCCATGTATCAGCATATACTTTTTGCCACGGATACCTTCCACTTTTCTAGTCACGTCTGTGTGGTTGTAGCCAAACAAGTTGTCCTCGGGAGTGGGTAAACCCATGTATCGCTCCGTGTACAGCGAATCTACGGTTGAGAAACTAACTTCGATTTTTGTTACTCGACAACCTGGGTTCCAGGCATATTTTGACATCAGAGAACTTATGCATTTTTTAACAAGTCGACTCGCTAGAGTGATTTAATAATAATTTGCATTTATTCGGAGGTTCAACTGATTTCTGATTGATTTGATTCGAGTACGGGTGTGTCAAGCATTACGAGATTACCGTAGTAAATCCAGGAGGTTACAGGTGCGACTGATATACCGCATTTGAATACTGAATCGGTGTCAGTGGCCAAAACCATGGCTGTGGCGAAACCGCCGTAACTCCAGCCCCATATCGCGGTTCTGTTCGCATCGATCCACGAGTACTTCTCCTGTAGTATCCTACAAATTATATAAATATTTTTCTTACCGACGATTTTCATGAAACCAATGTTTTATACACTAAAAATAATATCTCTCAAAACGAGCAGCGGTCAGAATGAAAATCACGCGTCAACTCTGAAAAAGTTTAAATGCGTGTTTGTATTGCGGTATATACTTGGTAACAGCGATTTGGTCCTCGATTTCCACGGTGCCCAGTTTTCGATAAATCTCGAACAACATTTTGCTGCCTTTGTAAGCTGACCCGCGTCCGTCAATACGACCATAAATAACGCTTCTGTTGGTCACCATATACGAGTCGAAACCATAAGTCGCCTCGTCCGTAATCCTCACAGTATTCGGTCCAGCGTAACTGAAAACACGCACAAAAGAAAAATAAAAATGAAATAACAGTAAAATAAAAACAGCAGTTCATATCAAAGGTAACCGTGACGTAAATAATTGGAAAAAGCTTACACGTTGATTAACAGAGGATACGACTTTTTCTCATCGAAGTCAGGAGGTAGGGATAGTTTAACTCTACTTCGGTAGCCATTCGCGGTCACGTATAAATTCTTCAAAACGGGTTGCTTGCGAGTAGCCATTTTTCGTCTTAAATCCTGATTTGTCTCCCAAACGTGCAATCGTTTTTGGTCAGTGTTCCAAATTGTAATATAGACTGGGTCTGGGCCTGAACAAGATAACGCATAGTTGGAAGCATCCGTAGAGAAGTAGGCATAGGCGTACGTGCATTGATTTCCTGTAAAGTAAACATGATTCCTATTATGAAATGAAACAAAGCAATTTTTTAATTGTAATCCTTAAATACGATCATTAGAAAAATAATTTATATTAACATTAAAATTGCGGTGAAATTTTTTTCCAGGTAACATTTTACGGTCAATTGCATGCAAAAAAAATAGCGAATTTGATACGCACCCTCAAGAGTAGTAACGTTGCACGACAGACAAACGGGTGGCTCGTTGCCTGCCAGTTTCACCGAATACAGATGCCTACGTGATGGCGTGTCGAGATCAGTGGCCAAGTAGTATACTTTCCCCTTAGCATGCTCCACGGCCAAAATGGAGATCACTTCACCGGTGCCTGGCATCAAATCCGTCTCATCGGTCAGTTGCCCGTCTTTGTAATCGAACCTGGTCACATGTTGAAACCGTCCAGCCATCGTTTTCGAGTCCTGCTGTTTCGCGAGGATCACGTATTGATTGTGATAGACAGGTGGTTGAATACGAAGCCAGCCATCGGACTCCTTCTGGTGAAGTATATTCCTCGAGTTACCCTTCGTGTCATAAAGCACCGTCTGCGCTTGATTCTGCACGCGATTCGTCCAGGTCGCTATGATTTGGTCCACTCTTCTCCAGTTCACGGTGTATAACACCTTGTCCCTAGAAGAATATTTTTCTCCAGGAAAATCGACAAAAAATGAAAAGCTTGTCGTCCTGGCTTTAGCACGAGAATTTTTAATTACGATGACCTAGATAATGATTATTATGATTTGTTGATGAAGTGGAGCAACAGAACAAGCAACAACAAGCACTCCACTTATTGTGATAATCATTATGTAAAGTTTTTTTATCAAGCCTGTGCGACTACAATATTTGACACGAAAGCAGATCGAGTTGCATGCTAGATAAGATACTGTATAATCGGTTAGCTATGTTGTGAACAAAAATACGATGCAAGACTTGCTTAATGCAAACATGATAAAACAATATTAAAACATCAGAGATACTCACACTCCAACGATATCGATAGGTGCTTCAAGATTTACTGATTTTGAGGATTCATCGTTTAGATCGATAACGCTAAGTGAGACAGTTGGGTTTGGGCTGCCTGCCTGAGTTAATAAAAATAGTATTTTTATTAAAACGATGTTTAAAATAAAGGAACAGATTATCCCTTAGGTTGATCACGGTTTTCACGGTTTTGTTGATGCGTCAACTGAATAAACTGGCTTTATCAGAAATAAGTTAGGGGTTAAATGCGACAACGGTCGCGAGATAACCCTTTTTATCCCCTTTTACGGCCGGCGTCCAAGCCATAAGGGCAATCTCAGTTCCCTAATCTGGTCAACCCTCCAAGTCGTACAAATTGGATAAGAACCGAATTGTAACAATAGCTCAATTCGATTAGTTTTTGTCTCAAGTTTACGTGTTTTCGAAAATATCCTTTTTAAAACAATCATGAATGTCGACTTACCTTTGGATACTTGATCTTCATCTCCTTTGGATACTGATCCTTCAAACTTCCAGGTTCTCCATACACCGGTATCACCATGTCCTTCACGTTAGTATCGTTAAAAGTTGCGTAGGCGAGATGTCGTCCGTCAGGAGAAAACCAAAAAGCCACAGGCGAGGCTAATATTTCCTCTGTTAAACGATAACATAAATAAATTGTCTTTATTATCTGAATTAATTGGATCAATATCTTGATCGATTGCAAGAGATTATTGTATTTTCCTATCCTGTCATTTTTTTATTTACCTTCGTATACCCAGTCAGGTATACCATTGTAAATTTGATCGGGAACACCCGTGTTGGTAATTCTTCGAACTTCACTACCCACATCGCTGAACACCTCGTAATAGATATCATTATCATAGATATAAATCAAAGCGTTTTTAGTCGGTGACCACTTGGCCAGAGGTATACGATTGCCATCTGCAATCTTTCTGTACGTCCTGAAAAATGAAAAAATCCAAATGGAATATAATCAATAAAATGAAATAGCGGAATGTTCTCAATGAACAGCATATATAAAATATTTATATATAATGAAAATATGAATTTCATCGATATTATTAACACGTCTCGTTATTCTTTAATTCATTCATTGTAAGATATGTTAAAGTTATCATCAGAATGACATACCTGGTTCTAGTATTGTACACGACGCACCTTTGGTATATTGAATACCTGAAGCCCTGAAGATCAATAAAATAGACTTAAATTTATCTGAATCGTTTAAAAAGTACGAATAAAGAGGCTTTACTCACGCTAATGTAATCATAGCCAATCAGTACGAACGAGTTGTTGACAGAGAAGCTCACTGAAGGTTTGTCGTAATCAGCCTAAAACAATGTCAATATCCACTTCTCGTTAATCTAGTACATATGCATTAACAATTTGAGAATGCAATATATTTACTCCAAAAACAGTAGTGACTGACACGTACTTATGCTATTTGAAATAAAACATATTTCGAGTTTATAAATAGCATTTACAGGAAGAATACAGTTGAAAATGTAAGAACGTCAGGAGTAAAACGTGTTTTACTATTTTTATAGGCTAAAAAAATATCTTAAAAATATTCTATTTCGTGTAAAGTGTAATGATAAGCAATCCAATGGAACGTTAGAAAGGTAGACGAGCGATGCCGTTCGAGGGAAACTTGTATAGAGAAACATGAAACATCTGTATCACTTAAATCAATAGACTTCGCCCGATGTTGATTCACGCCCGGAAGTGGACACTGTAATTCACCGGTTAAGAAGCTGGACCGCGGAGAATTTCCGTACGTCGTACGATTAATTAAACGGCGGCCGTGTTATTTGCACGATCGGGCGAACGGGAAAGCGGCCGACATCGGATCAATTTGTTCTTGAAATTGAAACGTAATTTCTCGAAAGCCCGCCGCGTGGCAATTAACAATTCTGACCATCGGAGAGCTCGAATCGCTTAAATAATTGAACGAAGAGCTTCGGACCGATTTAAAATTATTGGATACGGTTGCTGAAAATGGCGAACACGTACAAATTGTTAAACATGTGTAGAGAAGTTTTTACCAGCATCATTAATCTTTCACGCTTGAACGTTCAGGAAAATTATTGTCTGAAGTTAAATGTGTTTTACTTTCCTGCTTTCTGCTTTGTCTTACTTTTCCGAAATTATGATTAATTGTACATAGAAAATTCTCGTTTTTTTTTGTTATTTCGAAATTATTAGTTTCGTAAAAATCAGAAGTATAAAATTACAACTGTGTTGAAATTTTGATCTTACAGCCACAGTGGAATCTAATAAAACGACGCTGGCCCCGGTCGTCACATCGAGCACGCGGACGTCACCGGCGGCTGGATCGGAATAAAGGATGTCCGTGCCCGATCGCCAGGTACCATTGAAGGTGTTCGCCCGGAAACTTTGATCGTAAGTCTCCTCGAGCTTAAATGGAACCCTTGTGCCATCTTGATACTCGTCCCCCAATCTCTTTATGTCGATCACCTTTGGAACTGTGCAGGAAAAAGGTCTTTCGCATTACACGAGAGGAAACGTAAAATCAAAACTGAAGCTGAAATTTCCTATACTCGTCACGCCACTCCGTTCTCATTCGTCATAAAAGCTTAGCGTATGACAATTCCATAACGAAGAATCGAATATAATTCGCGAAACACAGTGGCATGGCGCGTATAAAAAATCCTACCTTAATTATCATATAATTAGGGAAAGGCATATAGATTAGTCGCGGTTTAATTGCGGCCGGAATTAAACGAAATCTCTCAGGGGATTAAATAGTTCTTCTTAGGAAAGGCCAGGTGATTAATCGCGAATTCATTCGTCAGGTCGCATGTGGGTTAACAGAACTGTGATTCATTGTCAGGAGACCGTGGTCTACATACGTATAAAAATCGTATTGATTTCAAGTTTAGCCGGGTCAAGTCAGATTTTGATCTATAGTTGAAGATTTATTTCATTTTTTATACTCATTTCACGATTCAAATAAGCGAGAAAATCTCGGTCATAAATTCAATTAAAAATCCTCCGCCTCCGAAAAATCCCAAATGAACAATATTGGTAATTAAACTGTCTACATGATATCGATTACGAGGAGGTAAGAGCGGGACCGTGGCTACAATTAAACTTATTTACTGGGAAATAACGCAAATCGACGAAGAGCATTATCCCGGTTCCTCATCGATCTAAGGGCATCCGGTAAAGGTCCGGTACGAAAGCAGCTTAACGAAAGCGCGATTATCCTTCTCGGGGACAAAGAAGCAGAAGACTTACTGGATTTTCCAGCAACGAGGACGACCAGGGATCCGTGCAGCAGCAACAGCAGCTGTAGCAGTATCTGGAAAAGATTTCGTTCCCGTTGAAAGAAGCAACCGTGGAAGAAGAAAAAACAGAATCTTCGTGTCTAGAATTCCTTCATCTCTTTTACCCTTAGCTCGTGGAGCCAACAGAAAAATAATGAGGACTGACATAATGTTAGCAATCCGTTTTTAAAGCAAACTTATATCTTTGCACCTCTTAATGAATTTGCCCGCAGATGTTATAACCAAAATGCAGATAGTTGTGAAAAATGATTCGTGGTGTCAATTTAAAAAATAAAATATGAATACAAAGTAAAAAACATATTCATGTATATAAACCAGGTGAATGATTTTAATATATGAATGTAAATTATTCACAAATCACGTGTTGTATAAAAAAATAATTTAGGCGAAAGGGTCACAGTTTGTCATAAGTAACAGTCTCTTTAAAGTAGACCTATATGTTACATTTTTTAATGCACTAATCGATTCAGTTAGTTACAGCCGGAAGCGGAACACGTGCGACGCATAAAAGTTTCGGAGAGGCCTGCCAGTAAAATCCGCGGAGTCGGTGTCGCGAAATTGCCGGCTCACTCCTGACCGGGCTCGTTAAGCTCACCCGTGCCTGGGAAATGACCGCGTGCCCGCTTAAACTTCGCGCGACTTGAAGACCTCGAGTTTGCAACTCGAGGACGTGGGTAGAAAAGGAGGAACCGGGGCACGGGGCATCCGATGCTACCTCGCAGTCTCGTGAATTAGAAACTGACCTGTGTCGCGTTTGAGGATCAGAGATTTTCGAATGAAAGGGGTTGATTGAGGGGGAGGTAAGTGAAACGGGAGGACCGTCGGACAAGCTACGAGGTGATTTTCTATTTCACAGGTGCACGCGAATCTTTCAGAGCACGCGAGATCAACGGTCAGCAAAAGCGTTTTCGCGAGCAATACCGCGTTGGCGGAATTCTTGTTTCCAAATGGATCAAATTTACAGTTCACGTTCAGAGTTAAAAGAAATCGTTATTTTTATCTATACGTTTGATAATATTGTACACGTAACTACTTGAACCGATAAAATGTCGTGAAGCATGGTCTTCGTAATCGTAATGCCTGATATCGTATCATACTTCTATTATGTGAATAACAGTTCTTGATTAACCAATTAATGAGAGAGCGTACACTATGCGGATTAATCTTCATATTTTCACCTGGGTACTTCGATCATGAAAGAAAGATAATCCTGAAGGATTCTCAGAACATCTTGCTGGGTCATTAGAATTCTAGATACGACATAAATCCGCTGTTTAAGAGGACCAGGATCCAGCCCTGTCGATTTACAGCCGCGTTTTCTCACGGCAGCGTCGTAGTTTCGCGTTTCCAGGTCCGTTTTCCGCGTGTTTGTTGCTCCGGAAAGGAGCGCATCGTCGACGATAAATCGAGACCCGTGAAACTTTTCCATCCGCGAAACGAAAACAGTCCCGGAAAAGGGACGACTGTCGAATCGATACTGGAAGGTAACGGAAAGTCGAGGAATGCCCGCTGGTCGACTCATTAAATCGCAGGATCGCCGATTATCTTCAGAACGATTCGCGTTTCATGCGGATCGTAGTGCTTTTTGTTATTGCCACGCGTGTGATCGCCGTAAAATCGTTTAAACGGCTCGACTATAGATTACACCTGCTAAACCGATACGGAGTCGAAATAATAATTCAATACAGATAAAGAGCAATGTGGCGCGCGGGCACTCTATAATTCATAATCAATATTTCCGCTATAAACTCAGATTTTCATAATTATTATATCGGGTTTGCATTCGTAAATATGTAAATAAGCGTGTCACGAGATTCTGCTCAACCGAAGAGGAACAAAAATGAAATCAATTAGCGTTGACCTCCCATCTCCGCCGATAAGAACAAAGAATGGATCACGATCATTATTCATTCGCGCTAATGACTCTGATCGCTAGGACCCTTGCCTGATAACCTACCCCTTTCCACTGCATGTTGAAACCACGTGGCAGACAATCCCGCCTTGTTAATCTGTCTTCTCGTCAGTTGACTCGTTCCTTTTAGTAGCGATCGAGGGATCGCCGCGGCTCGATGGATGTCACGGGTGTGCGTCGAACACCGACTGATCTATGCACGAACTTCCCCGACTTGACACAGGCGACGAACGCTCCCACCTCCGACGACAACACCGGGACATACCCGGTATCTCCGTGTTTTCCTCTTTCCTACCTTTATTAATCACTCTCCCCGTGGTATCTACCGATAAGAGAGTCTTTTTATCCGCGAGTGATACTCGCATTGAAAAGGATGCAGGCAAAGGAAAAGTATGGGCACGCAATGAAAAGGCCTTCGAGTCAGTTAATTCGTATATTAGCATGACGATCTATTCTAGGAATACGCGGTGATTCAATTTTGCAATCCATCCGCATGATAGAAAGTGCACAGTGTCCCGTTTCTCGGATCGATAATCTTCTAATTAGAGTCGGCGTTCGAGATAGAAAAATGAAATCGTTTGTGTTAAACAACGAAAATGTTTCTTTAATATCGATAGCTTATCTATAGTTTATCGCACGGTTTATCTGTTTCATTTGGACGAGAGTATTTAATTGAAAAATATAAGAGCATAGTAATCCCCCGTTAATCGAAATCAACGCAACGAGCAGCGTTAAAAGGTACGAGCGCTTATGCGCAATTTAAAAAATCCATCGCCGATTGACCGACGTCGAAGCGAATTTAAAAACGATGAAAAATCGAAACGGATTATTATCGTTCACGAATCTAGCCGGGGATCTCGTTCACGCGGATGTTTTCACATTCTTTCACCGTCGTCGGCTGTCACTAATAATCCTGATTCACGGTCCACACTGTCAATAACTTTGCGCATAAAGCACGCTACTGGAAATTCTGTCGCTGTAAATCGCGGTTGTCGGGCGACAACGCTTCATCGACAGCCTCGCAGCCATCGGCGTTGATTCGATTACATGCAAAACAACGCGGCAAAATATAGCACGTATTCGACCGACGAAATTGCAAGTTGAAATTATACGGTGAATCGACGGCGAGGAGCTATTAACAAGCGTTAAACGTTGCGCTCGCTGCTATTCGCTTTGTGAAGTACACCTTGAAAACGGTATTACTTCGGTTAATTAACAGCTGAATAAATATTTCAAATTTTACTACCCATATAACTCTTTAATGATAACCTGCAGAATTAAGTTTCTACTTGTAGGTAGCCTGTGATTCTAACTTCATCTTTCATCCCCACACGAGAATCGTTGTTAATAAAAAAAATTGTCAATCTTTACAGCGTCATGTTCAACTTTATGACATGCATTTTTTTATTCGTGTTTGAACGAGGTGAGAGCAAATGATTTAGACTTTAGCAGAACGATCGACGAGAGCTAGAAATTAGATTGGTTTCTATAAGAGTATAATAGGACGCGATTCGTGTCGCAACGCTCACCGTGATTACGTACTCCCGTTCCAGTAATCTTTCAATTGCTACACGAACGCTTATGGAAACATGCTACTACCTCGTGTAGAGAGCGACAAGAGACACTATTTTCATATATCACTTATTAGCGAACCACATTAACTGTAGTAGTGTCAGTCTCTCATCTTCGAAGATAAAAATGAGCGGACAAATTCTTGTCGTATTTGCTCTGGGAACTCGCGTGTGTAACAAATTAATTATCAGGAAAGTTTTCAAACGTTGCACATTTTCAAATCACGAACTGCATTGTAATCAAAAGATGCAGTTTTTATTTTATAATCGAGTTCCGCATATTTCGTGGTCAATTAACNCGTCATGTTCAACTTTATGACATGCATTTTTTTATTCGTGTTTGAGAGCAAATGATTCGAGCTCGAGGTGAGAGCAAATGATTTAGACTTTAGCAGAACGATCGACGAGAGCTAGAAATTAGATTGGTTTCTATAAGAGTATAATAGGACGCGATTCGTGTCGCAACGCTCACCGTGATTACGTACTCCCGTTCCAGTAATCTTTCAATTGCTACACGAACGCTTATGGAAACATGCTACTACCTCGTGTAGAGAGCGACAAGAGACACTATTTTCATATATCACTTATTAGCGAACCACATTAACTGTAGTAGTGTCAGTCTCTCATCTTCGAAGATAAAAATGAGCGGACAAATTCTTGTCGTATTTGCTCTGGGAACTCGCGTGTGTAACAAATTAATTATCAGGAAAGTTTTCAAACGTTGCACATTTTCAAATCACGAACTGCATTGTAATCAAAAGATGCAGTTTTTATTTTATAATCGAGTTCCGCATATTTCGTGGTCAATTAACAGCGTAGTTTAACGAGGCAGCGATAAACTGACACACGGAGTTGTATCTCCGCGTGGAGATAAAGTTTGTTCGTGCGTAGGTGGTATCGAGGACACGTTCGTGACGCGGATGATAACTTCGTTGGGTCAATGCCATGTGTGAGGCAATCTCTGTGGAACATAGACAAAGTCGTCGAAACGTCTTTCACTTCATCCGATGTACGGCCACAACCAGAATCGCACCGATATCATTCATTGTATCATTTGGCATTAGAGCTCTTAGAGTGTTCCCTAAAAGCGAACCGAGTTATGCCTCTTCGATGCGAGTATCCGAAAAAATTGGACAGCTCGAAACGTCCGAACAGTTCAAATTATATCTTTTTACCTTGAAAGATACTTGGAACTGTGAACTGTCCGATTCTTTCGGGCTACTTAGTTTACCGAGTTCTAAAAATAGGAAGCCTCTGTTTTGAACTTCGAGCTACTTCGAATCAGCCGGCAGCACGGGCAGCACTAGTCAATGTGGTAGATCGCGTTCTATCGGCTGTAGTTCCCTCCTAATGAGACCTGGTGTGTGATTGTATACTGCTCTGTAATTCTGTATGCATTGATATGTATTTACTAAAAGTGTTTTTTCTTCGTTAACAATTAGGCCGAAGATTATGTGTAAATTCGAGCTTTGAGATATTATTCAAATATGTTATTCTCCCGAACTTATACGGTTCTAACTGCTACCCGATGTAGGGCCAGGGAGGTCGGGAAATTAATTTCTCGAAACATTTCAAGAAGCTCCAAAGTTCTTGCTCATTCTCCAGAAGATAAACTCCAAAGGACAGCGAATGATAATAATCCGGATGCCAGTCATTTATTAAGGAACGTCGCGCAGGATAGTACGGTTTCAGAGAGGTTAGACAGCAAAGTAATAACAGAATGCAATAGAAACGCTAACACCATTGCGAAAACACAGAATGAACCGGAGCAGAGGAATGATTTAGAGTTACTACCAAATACTAGTACTCAATACCAATTGAGTGATGCTCTGGAGGACATAGATATCAAATTACCAGGACCGTTTGATCTTTGTGAAGATGAAGACTTATCTCATATTGCTCCTAAGATACAGGCGACATACAATTTCGCGAAATTTGCAGATCAGTCGCGCACGCTTCAAGAGTTAGTAAAGCTAGGAGTAGAATTGTACAAGTTAGAACGAGATAGAGATGTAGTAGAATTATTCTTAAGCCTCGATTTCGAGAGAGACATGAAACCATACATACAATTTTTACATGACTGTGGCGTAGCATCAGACAATTTAGGATTCTTTATTACTAGAAACCCAAAAATTTTCAAAGAAGACATGGATGATCTTCACACAAGGATAAGATATTTAAGAGCTCATCATTTTAGTCTAAACATGATAAAAGAAATATTAAATAAGCATCCTCCTTGGTTGTCTTTTGATACCAAGGAATTAGACCACAGACTAGGTCATTTTCAGAATACCTTTGACCTAAATGGTTATCAAGTAAGATGTCTAACCACTCAATGTCCTAAGGTTATAACGTATGACATGGCACGTATACGAAATAGCACTTTTGCTGTGAAAGAGGAAATGGGCTTCAACGTGGATGAAACACGGATAATACTGCTGAAAGCACCACGTGTATGGATTCGTGGTAAGAATAATAATCATATACCAATTACAAAGTATTTGTGCCTGTTATTCACATAAGTAAATGGTACATTTTATTAACATTTCAGCCAGGGTAGAAGTAGTGAAGACTTTCAATTATCTTCACAACTCTATGGACTTGTCACATGTTGCTATCTGTTCAGAACCACAGGTTTTACTCTGCAGAAAAAGCAGACTCGAGAAGAGGCACAAGCTTTTAGTGCAATTAAAAAAGAATCAATATGATCCGAAGAAACCATTATATGTTTCACCATTGACTTTGGTCAGAGGAACTGATGTAGAGTTTTGTCAAAATATCGCCAAATGTTCTATTCATACTTACAATGAGTTTTTAAAGTCATGTTAGATGTACGAAATAAATATAAGATTACACTTGTGAATATTTATATTCAGCCTTTTTTTCTATAGCAGCGAAACCTTTATTGTGTACTTAAATCTTAAATTCTTCTCCTTATATTATATAATAATATCAGACATTCTTGCATACTTCTTCGGTATATCATTATATACAGTTTCATAATTTACAGAAAATTGTTCGATCAGCCGTGGCCAAATCTGATGGAATATAAAACATTGTTAGACCATCGTTTCCATAGTTTTGAATACGTTCAATGTTTAATTCAAATCACTGTCGTAAAAAATATTTAGCTCCTATAATACTTTCCATTCAAGACTTCAATTATATTTTCCTAGTTCTATTTTCTTCTGTATTGCCCTAACTGAATGATACAACAAAGAGTCGATCAGTCCGGCGACTGTGAATACTCCACCGATGATCGCGCACGTATTCGTAGCGAAGTGACCGAATGATTTCGCTTTCTCCGTATACTTCACCATCAACGGGCTTAATTCGTAATTGAAGAATATTCCGGGCATTCCTGACTCTCCCGTGAACAAAGACACTTGCCTGGCGTGTCGGGTCACGGAAAATTGATTCGTCAATAACGTGGAACCGTCGGCGCGCACGTAGGTTGTCGGCACGATTTTAATGTAATGATAAAACATCATCGCTCCTGAAACAACGAAACACTTGCATGAGACTTCAATCTTAACAGCACGTGTTTTATTTGCAAAGGCATACGGAAGAGCGGCGGAATTTCGCGTTTCAAAATTAAGAGTAGAAAATCATTAGATCAGCTGCGATACGCGAGATAATTCGTAACAGACCGCCATTGGAAAGTGACGTCACCGAGCAGCGGAAGTGGAGGAAGCCACACATTTGCATTTTACACGGAAGAGACTAACATGGCGCCGCTTTTCCTACACTACCTTGCTGGTGCAATGTGTTGAACGTATCTGTGGTAACAATTTACGAGTTGTAAAACACGAGGTATTGTAATAACACGAGAAAACGCAACACAAGTTTCGAAGGCAGACACTTAAGTCGTGAGTGGATTTGTTAATTAATATGGGACGAATTCGTGATTTATATAAAGATCTTGAACTATGCCGGGGTTAATTGTTTAGCAATATCGATCTAAAACACGTTAAACATTGATCTGTACACTTGTGTCAAACGTTCGACCGATAGTTTCTGCGTTCGTTAGGAAAATGGGGAACAGTCTTTGTGAAGTAGTAGTCAAGAATCGAGGAAAGAAATATAGGTTAACATGTATCTGTCTTTAAGAAAAACTGTCTTCATAGAGTAAAATGCCGGTCGTACCAGGAATGTATCAACAAGCTCCTTCATGCTGGGATAGAATGAAACTTGGTTTTATGATTGGATTTTGTGTTGGAATGGCATCAGGTGCTCTGTTCGGGGGATTTTCTGCACTTAGGTAGATATCATATTTATCGCAATGTAAACTGTATAGAATGGATTGAAAATGAAAAGTAATTATGTCTTTATTACCAGATACGGATTAAGGGGAAGGGATCTGATAAACAACGTTGGAAAAGTGATGATACAAGGTGGTGGGACGTTTGGTACATTTATGGCCATAGGAACTGGAATAAGATGCTAGTACTTGAAGACTGTTGTGTTTGACGTTTAGGACTCAAAGGATTGTAATACCTGAATATTCTATTGATTTCTTAATAAAATATTTCTATGGAGTATGAGCATACCTTCCGTCGCTACTACAGTGGTGTCATCCATAGGATTCGTTTTTCCTGGGATGTTTAGTCCAAAGCTTAAATGGCGAATCTTGTGGGTCATGTTAAACTGTGTCGAAGTATATGGTTGAACATCATGTACTGTAAACACAATAGGAACCCAAAGACGTGATATTATATGGAAATTTCTGTTTAAATAAGAGACATTAATGTATTTACCATGTACATGATTGACAGAGAAGCTATCTCCTGGTGCGATATGAAAACTTCCTCCTACTCTGTTTACTTCCATGTAGCCATAGATTTGACATCCCTGGGTAAAGGCAGTTTTCATTTTTCCTACATATTTATCGTTTTGACATTGTTTCACATCTCCTGGATCGGGAGGTGCCCAATTTTTAATTCTATAGGCTTCTCTTACATCTTCACAAGTATTACAACATCTATAAACAATTTATTTGTACGAAAAGCTTTTCATGAATACATGCATCATGCTTTTTTTACAATACCTGATTTCTTCACTGGCAGCTCCATAACAATCCCCACATACTTTTTCAGTAGTACTTTCCACAGGCTATAAAAATTATAATTTGTTTCGTTTAAATGCAACCCTCTAAATTAAGTGTATATGTGTACAAAAGATATATGTGTAAAAAATTTAATTACCTTTATTGTTGTTTTACTAAGTGCTTTTGTATCAGTAATATCTAGAATAATATTAAAAAATATTCATTTTATATTGTTTGTACTTAAAATCTCTTGCAATAATTTAATACCTGTCCTCTGTGGGTCTTCTATAGGCTTCCCATTTAAATCTAAGCGTCTTTTAAATATATTATGCTCTATTTGGAGATGCTGTTCACCCGTTGTGTCCATTGCATCTATCGATAAATCTGAAATATACATATTTTAAAAACACCTGATATTATCATCATTTGGATACACAAAGTAACTATACACTTACGGTCACAAGATATTTTTGGAACAATTATATCTAAATTAATTCTCAACTTCGATCCCCTTGAAGTGTCTACAAACAATTCTTCACTCAAGGTTGGCGTAAGGTAGTAATTCACTTCAGATAGAAACAAAATACCCATGATAATCGTACTAATAATTGTCACTGAAATCACAGGCAATGGTGCACCAACAGTAAACAAAGGTTATAAACAATATTTACGTTTAACGTCATACAAACAATTGCGATATGATACAGAAAGAATCTGAGCTAGTGTGATACATAAGATGCAAAGTATAATTTTAGAAAATTGTAAGCAGTATTAATAATCAACTAGAAACATTAAAAAATGATGAAAACTTCTGAAAGTCTAACTTTGAGGTTAGTCGCATCTGTTTATATTTTAAGTTATCTCGAAAAGAACGCTGAAGATGCACGAAGAAATGATTGAAAAATGATTTCATGACAATCTTAACAAGACAGCGTATTCGTGAAAAGATATGTCGCAAGCTGTTTCAGAAACCGAGAGATCAGCACGCGTGAATCTTGGCAAGAACATAAAATATCTTTTTACCAACGGCACCACTAAAAGTTCGCACAAGAATATCTGCTTCTTCGCGCACTTTCGGGTGTACGTCTAATTTCCGTAATACTTCCATGGTCGAGCAGTTAAGTAAATAAATCGGCAACACCTAAAAACGGTGCTCGAACTGACTTTTCCCGCAACTCATATGTGTGACAACGCGACAAACCCGGAAACGTGGCAGACGGCAGCCTGCGATTGGCTACTCCCCGTGCATTCAGTGCATCCTAGAGCCAATCATTTTCTACGCTCATTCATTTATTTAAACCTGTTCATTCTTACAAAGTTCCCGTCACCGCTATAATATAAATAGAGTGGAAATGAAAGTGCTATTTCGTAAACGTTTAAAAACAGCAGGTAAAAGGTGGATAGGAACCGTGAACAGGGTATCAAAGATTCCGATTCGTAACAAACGCTCGATAAACTTTATTTTTTTCGTGTGTCGCGTCGCACAATTCGAGTCTTCCATCCAAACGCCTATAAAGCGACCGGATATGTTTCCGTGTGCAAACGTTAGAGCATTAGAAAAACCGTATGATTATTAAACGAGTCTTACGTAAAACTCGAGTTATAAGAGAATATGTATCTCGTCTCGACATAGTAGGTCTTCGCCGCAAGCCGTTTAAGCGGCTTGCGCTGTTAAGGCACTCTATGCCAGGAATTACGTTCAGCGTGTACGAGCGGTACAAACAGGATGCACAAAGTACATTATGTGTAATACGTACGTGTAATAATAGGTATCGCTATAAAATAAACAAAATTACATTCTACGATAGATTGTAAATAAAACATACAGGTATGCAGGTTCAAGAAATATTAAAACTAGGCAGTAGTACCCTAAAAGTAACTGGACGGCGGTCTAATGCTTACATTAATCGCAACCCGTTCTCTATGCTCGGTTCCGAACAATAAAAGTGGGAATGTAAAGTCGGTATGATTTGCGTGAGAAAACAATTGTGTCAACGAAGCGTTTCTAATTCCCTGTTATTCCCCTATTACATTTCCTTTCTCGTTCCTCGATTGTATTACTGTGAATTATTTGTGATACGTTTCCTGTGTGCGAGTATAAAATTTAGCAGACGAACGGGTCTCATTTTGTAAAACCTAAGAGAACATAAACGGAACGCGGTTGTACTTTTAATAAAAACGTCGGCGGCGTCCGCGTTGGCATGCACAGCCACGAGTATTTTTCTGATCGTAGGCAGAAGAACAAACGGACAAAACAGCTTTCGCCTTGGAAACAGAATCGTAATCCGCTCGTTCGAAAAAACAAAATCTCGCCTGCATGTATACTCGTTCCCTCCTCGCTCTAGTCGAGTGCGTCATTAATTTAAAAGTATCTGTACGTTCGACGATATACACAACACGCTAAAAAGAAACTCAAAACATACACGTATTTAGTACGACCATAAAATTGATGTATTGCACGACGGCACAATGCTATAAATACAATTGCAATAACGATGCACTCGATGTCGAGCTTGCACGAACACCGGTTTTGAACGCAGATAAACGGAGTCGA
>SHCU01000008.1:768774-833303 GCA_004307685.1 Ceratina australensis
TTGGATTGGGAACGACACGCAGGTAAAAGGTGGATAGGAACCGTGAACAGGGTATCAAAGATTCCGATTCGTAACAAACGCTCGATAAACTTTATTTTTTTCGTGTGTCGCGTCGCACAATTCGAGTCTTCCATCCAAACGCCTATAAAGCGACCGGATATGTTTCCGTGTGCAAACGTTAGAGCATTAGAAAAACCGTATGATTATTAAACGAGTCTTACGTAAAACTCGAGTTATAAGAGAATATGTATCTCGTCTCGACATAGTAGGTCTTCGCCGCAAGCCGTTTAAGCGGCTTGCGCTGTTAAGGCACTCTATGCCAGGAATTACGTTCAGCGTGTACGAGCGGTACAAACAGGATGCACAAAGTACATTATGTGTAATACGTACGTGTAATAATAGGTATCGCTATAAAATAAACAAAATTACATTCTACGATAGATTGTAAATAAAACATACAGGTATGCAGGTTCAAGAAATATTAAAACTAGGCAGTAGTACCCTAAAAGTAACTGGACGGCGGTCTAATGCTTACATTAATCGCAACCCGTTCTCTATGCTCGGTTCCGAACAATAAAAGTGGGAATGTAAAGTCGGTATGATTTGCGTGAGAAAACAATTGTGTCAACGAAGCGTTTCTAATTCCCTGTTATTCCCCTATTACATTTCCTTTCTCGTTCCTCGATTGTATTACTGTGAATTATTTGTGATACGTTTCCTGTGTGCGAGTATAAAATTTAGCAGACGAACGGGTCTCATTTTGTAAAACCTAAGAGAACATAAACGGAACGCGGTTGTACTTTTAATAAAAACGTCGGCGGCGTCCGCGTTGGCATGCACAGCCACGAGTATTTTTCTGATCGTAGGCAGAAGAACAAACGGACAAAACAGCTTTCGCCTTGGAAACAGAATCGTAATCCGCTCGTTCGAAAAAACAAAATCTCGCCTGCATGTATACTCGTTCCCTCCTCGCTCTAGTCGAGTGCGTCATTAATTTAAAAGTATCTGTACGTTCGACGATATACACAACACGCTAAAAAGAAACTCAAAACATACACGTATTTAGTACGACCATAAAATTGATGTATTGCACGACGGCACAATGCTATAAATACAATTGCAATAACGATGCACTCGATGTCGAGCTTGCACGAACACCGGTTTTGAACGCAGATAAACGGAGTCGATCTCGCGTGTTCCACAGCAATGCACAAACATCGTTCGAAGCCGGGAGCTAGGCCGTGTACATTGTCTGACACCACATGATAATCAAAATCCTCGATTTAGTAGATCCAATTCACCGGAACCCATTGGTCTTCCGTGGCTAATGCGTCTAACGCGGCGACCACTTGTCGGAAAGTATTGTCGAAGTCCTCGTTAACGATCACTAGGTCGATGTATTTCTCATAGGCACGTTGCAGAGCTGCGGATTCTTCCAAAGTGGCTTTCAGATCGTCCTCCTAATCATGGGAAATATTGGTTTTAATTTATATTTCTGGGACAGATACTTTGTGCATTTATTTAATAAAATTATATGAGACGATAAATTAGATTTATTGTAATCCTCTATATAATTGTGTGCGGCAATAAAGTCCTAACAATTATATTATGCATCTAATAACATTCAGGATAAATTAAATTAAGAAGATTGATACGCATGCAATACAAACCTCGTACATTGATGCGAGTGACTCCAGCGTTCTGGCTCTTCTCGAGCTGTACCTGATGGAACTCTGGCGGTCAAACTAACAAAAGCCAACATCAAATACATACGAAAGATTAAATAAAGAACGCTACGTAAATCGAAGAAATGGAATAACATACAGCAGGGCGATATATATAAATATTCTCTAAAGAAGTACGTATGAGAGGTATAATATTCAAAGATTGTCGGATTGTCGTAATCGAGTACGAGAGCATGCGATACATTTACATTAGGCAAAATATTACGCATTTATACGACGACGGCAAACAGGCTAGCAGGCAGGGGTTCGGAAAGGCTGTATCGTAAAAGATTTGATAGCTATGTTTGTTTGAATCGCGGCCTGTGCCGTCGATATATGTTTCTTCTTTACACAAATTTCGCGCCTCGATTCCTTTCGTTCCAATCGAATTTCTTGTTATCTTGTTATGCCCAGGAGAAACTCGAAAACGTTCACAGAAGTTTCAAACACGATTTTCGCAGAAACGAATGTATACGGCGGAAAAGACACATCGGCTATTCAATGGTACGGATGCTATGTAAAAATGTCCATATGCATTCTCGAAATTACTAACTATTATTACTTATGTCCAAAACAAACTTTCGTATTTTAAGAAATAAAAAGGAAGTGATGGATCTTGTAGTTACCGTCAAGTTGCGATTGCTCGTTCCTGTCGATCTTGCCAGATCGTATAGCCATTTCAATTGCTCCATACCGGGTGCCGCTATAAAAATTACGTAGGGCTTGAATTCCGTGCTGTTGTGAAGTATTTTCAAGGCAGCCGGACTACAATCCAAAACGCACATCTTTCCGGCACGAATCAGTTCTCGCACGGAATCCAGTTTAGTACCATACAAGTGGCCGTCAAGTTCTCCGTACTCTAGATATCGATGCTCTCTGATGTCCGTTTCCATCGACTCACGATCGGTGAACCAGTAACTTTTCCCGTCCTCCTCAAGTACTCTGGGCGGCCGTGAAGTAACTGAATCAAAATATCATTTTCAGATATTGACAACTTTTTCAACAATCATCGCGAAGCAACAAGCATAAAACATATATGTAAATAAAAAATTACGTGATACAAATACTTTTTCATTATGTCAAGTCTTCTACACGGTACACAAAAATGTTAACACTTACACGGAACAGTAGTGCCGAATTTCTCAGGGTCACTGTTAATCAGTCTATTCTTCAAAGTCCTGCGACCTACACCTCGTGGACCGACCAGGGCTAAAGTCTTGCGCTTGAACGGCGGCAGTCTTATCACTTCCTCGTATAACAGCAATTCCGCACTGTCGAATTCACCGTTCAACTTCGATTGGTACATTTTCCTTTTCTTCTTCTTGGAGATCTTGGTCCCACAGATACTTATTTTGTGCACGAAATCCGCTTCTGGCGGGACGAACGCTTTCCTTCGTTCCTCGAGCTCTAACGACGGGATCAGCCCGGGTGGGCCTAGGTTCTTGCCCTCTACTCGTCGTGCTTGCCACCAGTTCGGGTCCGCCTGATCCACGATTTGCAGCACGTCACCCTTTTGAAAGGGAATTCCGATTTCCCTGCAGGGTAACAGCGTGTCCTCTGACGGATCGTAATCGTAGAGCGCTCTCATATAACACTACGAGAAAATATAACTCTCGAATTAAATTAATTGGAAAATTTGTTGTTTGTGTAGTTTGACATTTTATTTTCATTTGGTACTCAATGGTGTAACTGGGTGTTGCAAACTAGTTTCAAACTTTTCTCGTTCCCGATTCGCATTATCATTTACTTATACGCGTGAGCGAACACAAAGTGCTATTAAAATCTTTGCCTCCAGTGAACTGTATACTGGGTGAGTCAATAAGAATTATCGAATAACGTGACGTTCACTGATCCTATTAAAAAGCCTTGAAAAATATAAGCATGCGCTAAATCGATGGGCTTCATGAAATACGAAATTTATATTAAATATAGTTCAATGAAATCAAACAAGAAATCTCTATTTTATATAACCCATATATTGTTACTGTTTCGCCTTATGTATCAATAAGTAGAACAGATCTGTATCAGCAAAGTAGTAAAATCCTACAGATGGAGTTTTGTTGAGTGATCGTAATAATTTTAATACATAACTCACCAGGGATTTAACAGGCCGATTGGCATCAGTCGCGATTCCAGGTGCCAATTTTAGAGTCAAATTCTCTTTCCCCTCGTGAATGGCTTCTTGAAGCTCCTCCGGGTTGCGCACATCCTTCCCGTTGACCTCAAGAATTACCTCGCCGGGCCTCAAAAGTTTTTGCCTCGCTGCTGTACTATCACCGAGAATCCTGGCGATAATTAAGTTGCCAGACTCGTCGACCTGTACCGTCAAACCCTGCGCAAACAAATGAATGGAAATAAATATCTGCCTCTGTCGAGTTGAGTTTACTATTATTCGAGGAACAATTAGTTCTTGTTAATACCAGACTCCGATTGTTCCCTTCATAGTTTTGGATTCGTTCTCGTTGTGTCGACCGTCTGTGAAGACTCACTATTTATGTTTAAGGTAAACTAAACGTCCAGTAAAAGATGTTCCAAATTACAAGAATTTTCCTCTTATTTGGAGGATTTCCTTTCGTGTAAATAATATCTAAGATATTAAAATGACGTTGAAATACTCGATAATTCTGTATTACAAATTTTAAAACATTTTTTTACAAAATTAATTTGAAGCAGTATCAAGTTTGTTTAGTATGTAATTCAAGAGAAACCAAAGGCAAGATTCTTGCGAAGAGGCCACGTGGTCAGCGAACATCTCATGGATAATAAACGTTCCGAATTATTTACGAACCGCGAGAGCCATTTCCGTCTTTTCTCGCGCAAACGTTTCAGAATCGGAATTCTCTCACGTGACGTTCATAGTAAACCACTAAAACTAGATACACGATTGAGAAAGTCGTCGGTTATTCCTTCGTTGATTATTCTCTACGTGACTCCACTTTCATCGTCCACGAAATGAACCGACAAGCAAGATTAAACATCCTCCCACGTTTATAAAACACCGTTTCATTTCTAATCTTCGTCGGCCGACAAATTCCAACATCAATAATACATTAACCAACTGCAATTGTCCAAGGACAATTTCTATACAATCGGCCTTTCTGAAATACCGAAATTATCTAATATTATACATATAAAGATGCTTACTAAGGGCTCGTCAGGTTGCCTCCTGAGGCCAACCATTCTGACAGCCTCCGTCCTCTCGTTGGTGGGCATAGTCGGCGGCGGTGGCTCCGGCTTCGATGACTCCGACGCTTTTCGCGTGACGACCGCGTCGTGCGTCTCAAGAAGCGCTTTCAGATGCGAACTTCTCAACAATCGCACAAGCTCGCGCGCGTTCTCGTCTCTCGAGGAACGGACCGCGTGGCAGACTTCGTCGACGATATCACAGACGGACGAGCATACCGGTTCCACGTGGAGCGGCGGATCCTCCAGACGCTCCTGGACCTGTAACAGTCACGAGCGTTTCGATACCGTGAAACTGGTTTGCGTCCCACCGGGCAGCTTTTTAAATCCCCGATTCGAGTTAGAATACTTTCTAAACGTGCTTTAGAATATAACGGGCGACTCGACTAAGATATCAATCTGATTATTTTGCATGTTTCTGTATGTAATGGAGTAACGAATTGTTATGTGATATGTTTAAATGAATATTTCTTAGTATATTTAAATACTAAGTACTTTTTTACATTTTTGTTCAATAAATGTTTCCAACTTGATGTATTAGATAGTAAAAATAAATAAAGTAAATTCAGGAATCGTCAAGTTCTTTATAAACTCTATCTTAGATTACGTATTCAGGTATGGTCAACGCCACAGTTGTTGGCAGTTGTGAAAGTCGAAACGGGTTACCGCATTAAATTCAGCGGGCCTTGGTCTTCCCTCTTGTACGATCCAAGAACAACGAGAACATTGTTGAATTCTCGAAGGATATAGTTTGATTATAACTTCCTTCGCAAAATACTCGTTTATGTATTTTTTATGTGATTTTTGTTTATTCCTTTAAATTATGATAAAAATTGAGTTCGGATTTGTCACCTAAAAGTGTGAAATTCTCATTGTGCAACGATGACCGGCGTCAACGAGGTTTGATTCGATTAGTGTCGACCACGTAAGCCCAGTGTGTACTCCAAGCCAATGCAACGTTACAACAATGAAGGAGTAATTACGAAAGTGGGTCATTCTCAGCGTTTCCGAGCCACCTTCGAGAATGCTTGATACCTGAACACCGTGCTACGTACGCGATCGTTCAAACACCTCTCTGAATATTTCCTTTAAAACGAAGTCACGCAGAAAACTGATAATTTTATAATTATTATTACGGAGACATTAAATTGCAAAAAAAATACGTTCTACACGTGCGTAAACACCTAATAATAGTACATCGCTACGTTTGCTTTGAAAGCAAATAAATTCTACCTACATACAGAATATCTCGTAGAAAATCGAACCTAAGTTCATTCATAAACAACTCTTACATTGATTAATTAAAAATGCGATACGGGTGAATAATTATTATCGTCTACGTTGCACAAGTCTGAGTCCTCCGTTTTCTATGGAAATTGCTTCACACACTGTGCCGGATGATTCATCATCGAATCATTCGCGGCAATATACATATACTATGATACCCGTTGCAGCAACGATTAAACGAATCGAAGAGAGACAGTGTAAATCGTACGAGAGGAGAAGGATCCAGTTATTGATGTGGGCTTTTGCACACGCAATTTATGTATGCTATACAAATCAATCTAGCGGGAAACATCAAAGAGCACATGTTTCTCTGGGAACCTCTAAAAACACAGTGGCTCGACTTACGAGAAATGAGTGCGAGTAAGCTTCGGAGTATTTGGAGGGTCGATTGAATTTGTGTAAACTGAACTTGTACTTGTATTTTCTGAACTGGAAAAACAGATACTAATTAGCTGACTGGGAGTTATCAAAAATTCCACTGGCCATGGAACTAAGAACTGGGGCTCACGTATTTCTCCGTGTGTCGCAAGATCGTTATTGTATCGTTCACAAATTATGCCATTTGTCATGGTAATGAGTACAAAGCAGCTGGCGTTCAACGTACACTGCAACCTGTAATGAATTCCCCTGTCCTACCATGACGTCCCTGAAAATACTCTCACGAAACGGAGATCGTCGCGCTCCAAGAACAAACAACGATTCCGCTGGTTACGTACGTAACATGTAACGTTTCGTCATCGAATCTTGTCGCGTTAATCATTGTCCGCGACTCCGACGTTAATTTTTCATACCTTTCTCCATACCCACCCGATGCGGAAAAATCAATAAAATTGTTACGTATCTGCTTCGACTGCTAGTCTAATTATAAAGCGTGACGCATAAATCAAAGCCTCTTGCTCAACAGGTGGTCATTTTCATTCAACAACATGAAAAGTTATTAATGTTTATCATCGAGGGAATCAACAGTATCACAAAAATGATAAATTGCCCCAAATCTTTCTCAACCGTTTGAAACACGGCCGATCAACCGAAGTAGATCGAGACACGGTCTGACCGGTGTATTTTACTTCTCCAGATGTCGAGGAACGGCTTCGCTCCAACCACAAGATCCATTAATCGGAGACGCGAGAAGCGCGAGGGGTTTACGGTCAACAAATCGCGCTTTCTCTCGATCTCACGTGTCGCTCGTCGGCAACAGTTCTATCTTACGGCTTACCCACGCGATCAATTCACCCGTGTGTTCACCCCCGACGCACTGCTCTAACTTCGCCGAATTTCGGGTCGATATCGTCGACGATATTTCGCACAATAAACCGACTTACACTTGACAATTGGTAAAACGTAGAGGTCGCGCGTCTCCCGGAGCGAAGCTAGGACGCCGTTGCTCTGGAGAACGAGCTGGCCGCCGTCCTGGAACTGGGGTTCGCCGTATCGATCCGCTCGAGGGTGCACTCACCCGGGAATAAAACTCACGGGGGTAAGCGGCCAGTGGCGAGCCCAACGAAGGGCTTCCACCGTGATGGAGGGATTAAAAAAAGGAAGGGTCCCTGACTCGAAGCCTAGTGGATGGCACGCACACACGGTGTTGCTTTGGTAAGCGGCGTCAGAAAACTGCCGCGCCTACTGACGTTTCTTTCGCCCCCACCTTGATCGCACAGCCTCGTTCAGGCTGCCCATGCTCGCCTGAAACAGGTGGGGGCCCTTCTTCGGATGGCATGCAACACTCCGCTACGTTCAGCCCAGGGCCGGATGCCCGGCCGTTTCAGGCCCATTTTACTCGCAATCAGTTTTCGCAGACATAAATTGGATTTTTAAAAACAGATGACTACCTCAATCGAGGATTAATTGAAGAGGGTTTAAGATAACCGCTCAACGCTATTTTGCAGTTTTACTACTCTTTTATTGCATATAAATCCAGCCGATATAATCTAAGGCTGACACTCGTATCCGTTAGGANTTAATTGAAGAGGGTTTAAGATAACCGCTCAACGCTATTTTGCACTACTCTTTTATTACTCTACTACTCTATTACTACTCTTTTATTGCATATAAATCCAGCCGATATAATCTAAGGCTGACACTCGTATCCGTTAGGATCATTTTATACAATGGAGTTCTTACGGTGAATTAATTCTATCAGATACGTGATACGACGGTAGCCTTGTTAGCACACAATTATCAAGTGTTAATACCCGAAGATCCGAGATTTTAGAGCTGGAAGCCAAGTAGGTCATGTCGCGTGTCCTCAGTACACGTTGACGGTATTATCTATCCGGTATCGTACCTGGGACTTCCGACGCTTCTTTCAACGTAGGAAAATGACAAGGCTCGAACGCAGTCCCGCAGTGTGTAAACGCGAACGTGCCTTGTTGCGTGGAATGTTAAATATCCTAGCTATCCACTTAGAAAGTGGTAGAGGCTGTCTTTTACTACCTGACCATACCGCCGATTGCGCGCTCCGCTCTTGTATAAAACTGTACGCGCGCTGTAGTACCCTATACTTTCATTTTAATTTTTGTCCTTGGACGTCTTCGCGACGGTTTTACCCATACCGCGATTACCAGTTTTGTCGATAATGGGAATTCATTAGCCAAGTCTCACTTATCTACGGAATTATGCAACTTGCAGCTCGGTGAATAGCCTAGGCAAAAAGCGTTGCCAGTCATTGACACCGATTGGTTTGTCGATCTTACACCACAGGTAGACCCTTCTCAAGATACACAATAATCCGTTACGCGATACAACGGGATCGTATAGCTCCGATATTAAAACCTCCTATCGCCTGTACGATATTAGTTAGAATCGGTGCAACGAACATACAAGAAAATACAGCAATTTTCGCGATAACACAAACAGAAATAGCGCGTAGAAGACGATTAAAATACATGATTGGACCAACTCATCTGACAATGCAAATCGCAACTTAATCAGATTGCAGATTTAATGCAATTCTACAGAAATCCGATATACTATGTGTGTACTGCATGAAATTATTGAGAATGTCAAATATTACCTCAAAACTCAAACAATAAAACGGAGTGCTTATCTAAAATACATTCTTCAAGCCGACGTCATAAACGTTTTTTTTAGCATAAAAAATTGCAGTATGATAATGCTTCTTTTAAGCTCCTTATCTCCTTTATTTGCGGTACTATTTCAAAGAATAATCGAACCCATGGGTGCCTAGTGTCGTTTGCTACAGTCCTGCGCACCTACACGTGCGTCAATGCCGCACACGCGCGTTCACTCCGCTCATACCGTCGCGTGATTACTACAAAGCCGGTTGAAATTACATACATACATCGTGTATACGCGGGCGCACGCGACGCGTAGATACTCACGATTTCTGCGATAGGCGAACGACGATGACTCGGCGCGACCTGACCCGGGATCTAATTGACCGAATCATCGTCGGGGTCGCGGCCAATTACATTCGAGAGGTCACGACGACGGTGCGATTTGACAATTAACAAGTGCGGATTATTCACGATTCCGTCTAGTGGTCAAGCAACTTCCTGCGCCGCGCTGTTGCGCTGACGCGAGACCGCCTGACAAACGGTTGCTCTCCTCCACTCGCAGGAAGCGCTTTTGTTCTCAAAAAGGATTCACGGTTTCCGCTTCTTGAGGGATTGTGGCTCCTTTCGAAAGACGATCGTTAAACAACGTACAGCCGTAGAGTCAACAAATGAATCTACTGTACTGCGATAAAAAATTTATTACCTATACACACTCGCTTGTTATTGAGAATAAAAGAAGTATGAGACTTTCGATTTGAGGAAGTGCTATTTTGCAATGAAAGTTTTCTACGTAATTCGCGAATAATGGAGAAGTGTTTCGTTTTAGTAGATTCCGTCATTTGTAGTTGAAGTGATAATAGTTCTCACGCTCTCTCGGAACGTTTCCTTTGCCAGTTTACTGGTATTAGCCTAACGATTTTTCAGACTTTTCACGGTTGTTTGCGATGGTTTTCGTCGAAAAGGTAGCGACGCCCGTCTGTCAGCGATATCCATTGTTGCGTTAAGTCAAGCCGGAAACGAGCACCGGCTTCTTAACGATTGTTCGACACCAGCCCGGGTTTCTACCTGCTCGGCCTCGAAGAACGATGGAATGTGAGTCTGGCAGGTGCCCAGAATACTGACTCCCCGCAGGAAAGTCACGACTGCGTGCGATCATGAGATAAAGTTGAAACCGCTTTGGGTCACAATCGTTGACTCCGAAGGCTTTACAATTAGACGACTGCCAACGCTATTTCGTCAAAATATTTTTAGAGATCTGAAATTGAAGTATTCTTTCTCTCGCAGCTCGTGAGTTCTCGAAAAATAGGCGTGCCATGGGTCGGAGTCGTTGGACCACTTCCAAGGCAAGACACTCGGATGTCTCAACCTTCTATGAAATATCGAATATCCGTCTATCAGAAGTTCCGCGAAAATTGTTAAAATTACAACCCATAAATCTTCGAGACTTTCTGAGATTGTGCATCATCGCTAAAAAGTGTTAGACTGTTCTTCCAGTTATACATGTATAACGAACGAAATATACGTACAATAAATTCACGTGTAATTTTTCAATAACTAAGTACAGTTGAATAAAATAGAGATAGTAGGCACGTGTGGAAACAAATGAATAGTCGAAAATTGTTAGCCGCAGTCTAACAACAGGAAGCATTGTTGAACAACTGAAAGAGAAACTAAAAATACCAAGAAAAATATATACGAAGAAGTTCGTGTATAGTTTGCAAGGTTTTCTGTAGTTGTTACGCAACGTAAGTGACGAGCAAAGGAAAGAGTGACGCGTACGTCACGTCACGGTGTATAATAATATTTTCATCGTGGGCCGACCCGAAATCTATGTACGTCGCGACCGAAATATGATGTGGGCGTTTTACGAAGCAGTGATGTAAGCAAACATAAAAAAAACAATGCGTTTTTTCCATGAGTTCGTAAAAATTCAACCATGTGATCCAACGTGAATTCCTGCACCACGGGAAATCTTTTATTTGTAATAAAATGTACGTTTTCGGAACGGGAGTATGTAGAGTAGAATATTTTCAAATATTTCGAACCTTGTTATGTAATTTAGAGAAAAGAAGAAGGTAGCTTTAGGAGTAAAATTATATTGAAGAAAGACTGAAACAAAATACAAGCGGTCGTAAGCTCAGTCCCTTTGGGCACACGGGTATCTCTCCTATTTTTCAGGAACGAGCTGGGAAACCAATCGCAGACGTATCTCGAGCGGGTGAGAAACAGGTTCAACGACACGGTTGGATTTTTACCGAAGCTGCAAGGGTCTCATGGTTGGCCGCGTTACGTTTCGCGTTCCGTCACGGTTGCCTTTAGCACAAGGATTTCACTCGAGCCGATCTCGGCAAATGAGCAATTCTCTCTCGTAAAGTCGCTTGCTGTAGTAAACACGTGGCACACGTGCATGTGCCTCGTACGAGGTCCATCCGTACCGCGCATGATCTAATGATGGTCAGACAATTGTTTGTTCCACTGGTGCCAAAAATAATATACATGCGTGAACAATGGTCGCAATTAATCGCGTTTAACATCGATTGGAAAGAAAAACTTCGTGTTTCGACAGAGAGGTAATAAACTATAAATGATCTTACAACCTGTCGAGTTAGTTACGAAATTTATGAAGCTTACTGATGAAACAACTTTCATTAAATTTAGTTCAAAAGTCATTGTATCTGTAATTAACTGACTGAATTTTAATTGAACTACCGCACATTATACTAATTATGTAATTTTTCCGCGTAAACTTTTTTATAACTTAATTCCTTCAAAAATTAATAAATATATGCATTCGGTATGATAAAATAAATAAGATATATACACTGTAAATGATATGATACACGTACAAGGCAAAGGACCTGCACTCACCTTCACTAGAGACGTAACTACGGGACTGTCCAAGAGACCTTTGAGGAACAGCAGATCCGTGTCGTCGGCCACCTTGCCCAGCTCTTCCAGGTTGTCCCGCACATGCATAAAGGCAGCTGGAACAGTGACCAGACACTTTTCCATAAAACCGCACCAAGGTATAATCGTGCTCGAGGTGTGCTCGCGTGAAGGGCAACGACACTATACCAGTACGAGCCTCGACTCGTACGAGAGGGTGTAAAAGAGTGACGCGAGGGGGTGCCGGGTGTGGCCATCCTGTGGATCAATATTGGTACAGCTACAGGTGGCCAAACGCTGAACACGCGACATTTAAGCGAAGATTGAATTCGGTGTAAGAACTTTTGGCGGGATTCAGAACTTCTCCGAACTATGTAAAAGTGCATAGCTCGGATTAAATTATGTAGGACATGCAGGATAATTATAATAGGTCAGTCAATCATTATCTGCTATGCACTAAAGAAGCTTGTGCTTAAGCACGATTTCGATGAAGCTCAAGGATCATGATATCGTCCTGCTGCTAACAGTTGCCAGCTGGCGTTAATTGCTATTGAGTTCACAAGTGCTGGAACTAATTAGAACCAGTCTGTATATTGTTCTACCTTCTCACTTTCGTCCGACCTTATGCTACTTTATTTTAGATTCTCAACTAAAACGCATTTCATAGTTATAGCAGATCTTATAGATAATTGATCGAGTCAATGCTTTGTTGCGTTTGATAATAATATAGCCAGCAGTTCTACGGCTTTGGAACTGTTCCGATGAAATACAAGTGACCGATGAATGATGAGTGATGTCAACCGGACAATTGCATGTTAAGTGCAAGCAGTACATAAGATTGAAGTATCGAACCGCGACATGTAGGTACAGTGATCACGTATCGTGTTTCCTGAACGCCTCGACCTATTTCTCACCTAGTTTAGAGGAAAGAAGCTTTAAAATCAGCCTGGTCATGCGTATAACGAAAAATAATCAATAAACTTTTGATATAGGATACAGCATTATTGCCTCCTTCGCTTAATGATCCATAAAAGAGAGCAAATCTGTTTTTATCATTTAAAGCGGAAAGTTAAATCGTTAATCTCTAAATATTTCGTTCCAGGGGGAGCACGTAGAGCCGGAAGAATAATATTTAGACACGGTCAGGTCAGTAGGATTTTTTAAAGAACACATTCACATACACGCGAGATTAAATATTTCCCTTTCCCCGAATTTTTTCAACGGTGTTATCAAATAAATTTCGATTTACCATTTTCTATTTGATACAATTTGCTTCGGTTTACAGCGTCGATACTGTCCAACAGTCTGCGATCTTCTATCTTCTCCTTTCTCCCGAAGAAAACCATTTTGATATTATTTACTATGTCACAGTGTTCACAATTTCACTATCAATAAATCTTTGTTCCAATCACATCTTCATTTTTTAGAATAAATTAACTGTCCCAGAATTATTCTTCATTTTTTGTTTCGTTATTACTTTTGATCAGAGATTTTCAAATTCTCAGAGTTTTAATCGACAGTTTCCACGATATCGATAATTACTGTCACCTGGCACAATCGATGATCCTTCAGAGTTTTATTATGCTCACGGTAGATATGTAAATGTTTCTCAAGGTAAATGAAACAGGAAGATTTTCCTCAAAGATGCTGGAGCATGCACACGCGGGTCTGTTCGATAGCAGCACGTCGCGGTGAATGGGGAACTCGGTGTTGTGCCTATCTGGGTCCGAGGCCTCTGTCCGGGGGACGGAAAGCGACACCCTGTGGAGGTGATGGGACCCAACAGAGCTGAGCAAACGCGGCACGTTGTTCCTTTCGCGCGTTAGGAAATCCGTGTCACTTTTTCAAAGAGCATCTTCTGGAGAAAGTGTTCTTCCTTTCATAGATACACTTCCGTAGGATTTCTAACTTGTCTCATCATACTCTTTTATGAATAGTTCCCTCTTCCTTCTCAGAGTCGTTGATAGATTTCAATAATTATTTAGATATCGTTGTATCCTCAATTTTTAAGATGAATCTTTTAATGCGAGTAACTTCATTTAGACGCAGGTATATCCTAATCTTAAAGATCACTATTAAACTACTTTATAACGGACTACAATCTATTACGTGATGAGATATTGTAAAAAACGAAACGAATTGGTATCAAGCGAGACGCGTGTTATCTTCACCGAAGAACGATCGAAACTGACGTTGCCGGCAAATTTTCGTCGGTTACTGCTGGTTCAAACAGAGAGGAGGGCTATTCTTATTTTTCCAGACAGAGCAAGCGAATAAGAGTGAGCCGTATGGGGAAACGCAAGCACCACCGGCTAACTACTACCTACGAGGCCTCCGACAGTAAGTCCAGAATGATCCAGCTAGCCTCTGGATTTTGGGGAGGCTACCTCGAAACGACATTGAATGAAATAAAAATATATTTCCTCTAACCTTGTTTCACTGCTTCCGGCAAACAGATAAACTACTTCTGGTAACCAATTACGTTCGAATAGTTCTACAGGAGCCAATTGATAGCTAATTGAGTTTATTAATAGCTTTTTAATTGACTAATTTGAGTATCGTTTCTATGAACGTTTATTTTGCTCGCACTAGAGAACACACAAAATTATCGGCGATACTAAATCGATCTTTAAAAAGACTTTTCCTTCAACGACCTCGTCGTTTCGAGGATTCGGAACTGCTTCCTATCAGAGTGATCGTAAAAGTCGAACGCATCTGCTGGGCGAAGTTCTAAAATACGATACAGAGATGCCTAGCATAATAATGCATTACGCATAAATTAATTTTCCATAAACTTTTCTCGATACTGAACTCTAACAAATGTAAGGGCAAACAAGGTGAGAACAGATACGGAAAGTTATTTTCTTCAACAAAGGTATAAAACTGAGAAAACAAACGCTATAAATGATGTTATGAAGAAAGTAATAACGTTGCAGAAAAATAATTCTACGAAGAAAAAATTTCGTGAAAAAATTAAGGAGAAGCGGAAGAATAAATCTATAATTCCAGGAAAAGAGAGAATGATTTCGAGGAAGTTTCATAACAAGGTAGAGAAGGACGGAAACAAATCGAGCATTCTGTGATCATCTTAAGATGATCGAAATTAATATTTTGTTAAGGTTTTAATATGTATTATAACGTTTTTCTAATAGACATTATCGATCGTCTAAGTTTTCTTTTCGAGAAGGGGTGAGTTAATATCGACCGGTCCTTCTTTATGATTCTCCATGTCGCTATAATAACGTTACTTCTACAAACTAATAGCTCGTAATAAAATCGTTGCAAACCATCTCCGAGTAAGATTTAGTTCGATTAAGAAACTGCTTTTAGAATCCATTCAGTTAATAGTATCTCATATAATCCCTTTGTTGTGACACGTGTTTAAACCGCGATGTGGGACGCAAGCTAGTATCGAAGGTGCTTCCGCAGAAATCACGTTAAATTTAACAGGATCTCTGCCGGCTCGCATCGGGGAAGTAAAAATCTATAAAACGTATTAAACAGAACTTGTGAAGAATAGAAAGTTTGCAGGAGTACCGCGAACTATTCCCAACTTCGTAAATTGACACGAAGTTCTGAACCTATTTTGAAATTTTTTTAACACATAAATTCGTATGAAATATATATTGCAAATCAATGAAAAACTATTTTAAATCGACGATGACAATCATCTAGTGATTAACTCTACCAAGGTTTAGAAAGTGGTCGATAAAACCTTAGTCGACGGCGCACGCAGGATTTTGAACAAGCTCGCGAAACTAATCTAGCATTACATGTATATATCTCACCCCGGACGGCCGAGACTCACCGGAAGTCGAGTTGAGATACGGGAGTTCCTTCCTCGATATGATCGAGGGTAACCTCGAGCATCCGCAGATGTCCTCGATGTCCATCAACGATTTGCTGTTCTTCATCCTGTCTGACGCTACGCGGTCTCGAGTGACTCCTATCAGCCAGCGGCATCACGATCAGCATGGGTCCCAACCCCGTGCGTTCCACCGGCGAACTTTCTCTTCCCTGAATCCTCGATCGATCGGCGACCGTGTCATTGCTTCCCCGCGAACGTTTCACCTGATCTTCGTCTACGCGAATCGATGTCCGATTGACGCGAAACCAAAATGGTAGTCGAAGATCTCGAAGGGTCTATTCATAGATCGCTGGCGAACTGAACGGACGAGGAAGACCGCAACGGGACCTATAAGCCCGCGCTCGGTTCGTGTCCGGTACTTATAGCACGCTCGTTGCGCGGGGGGTGGGTTTTTGCACCCTCTCTCCCTCTCTCTTTCTCTTCGCCTAGGCAATTTCACGACTCGTGGCAACGAGTGCCTCGTGCGTTCGGATCGATCGATAGTAAACGCGCCCACGAAAGGGCAGAAATATTCCGGATTAGAGCGACGAGGAACTGGGGCGCCTCGAGAATAATCGACATCTTAGGGAAAATACGAGGGGATGCTTACAGATTTTTTTCTCTTCCCAACGTTATTCCTACGCGCACGTTTATAAGCGGATCGAAAGAGGTCATAACGCGATAAAAGTTATTTCATTTGAATTCTCAAGGGTTGTTTCATTATCATATTAACTAAGAGTTTAAATGATACGTTGATACAATAATTTATAACCAGAGATTGTTTCCACAATTATTTTCAATGTTAAGAATATTGTTCTCAAATACTTTATCTCTTATCTGAGTTGCAAAAAGATTGAAGCACATTTAAATTTTGTATCGATCAGTGCTATACGTTCAGCTCTAGGATAAAGCTCAATGGTGTTTAGCGGTAATGGTTTTGCCATCTTGCGGGATCTGTTCTACGCAGCAGAGTTTGCTGAATCGATAACACTGAAAATGACAGAAGAATTTGGTTTACAGCCGCAACGAACGGAATTTCGTGCAATGTGTATTGAATCTATTCTGCACCTCTTCTGTGGTTGAGGTCAAAGTCTTCTGCCTGTAGAAACACTGTGTTACTGTGTTAACCAGTTTGGTATCTACGTTTGCACGCATGCGTACTTCATCAGCGGCTGTATCCACATCCACTTTTATGCCTGTATGGCTATATGTGCTGTACAGTGGGTACAGTGATTCCATGTGCAGATTTTAACGATACATATCTTTACGGGCGTGTGCACGCTGCATTGTAAAATATGTCACAGTATAGACTATTGGGTGTCATTGCGAGTTTCTCGCACATTAATAAAAATATCATAACACGAACAGGTAATTACAAGTTAAAAAATGAAACGAATTTCACATATCCGGCTAATCGCATTTCGAACCTTTGTACCCGACCAATTTATTGGATAAACTTATCGCGATCTACATGTCATGCAAAGATCGAACTGCAAAGAATAAATTGCATTTCCAACATATGGGTAATTAATGACACTTTAATCGTAAAAAATGTTTCGCTTAAACCCAAGAATATTAGCAAACAATAAGTTCTGTGTGGACATCTTTGGAAAATTACAAAAAAAATGTTGAAAATGCGAGCATGCAAATCGAACACTTTCGACCTTCCTTTATTTCGAACGATTATTTATAATTGTTCCTTTCAGCATTGTACAATTCTATAAGGACACTGTCTACAACGACAAATACGAAGCACCTTAAATACAAAGTCGTAGACAATGTAGCCGTCATAACTTTGGACTCCCCAGGAGTCAAGGTACACGAGTAATATGTGTAATTAAATTAAAGAAGTTATATAAAAGAGATTACTATTAATTATCGAAATTCATATATGATTCAGGTAAATACTTTGAGTAAAGAAGTTGTAGATGAAATAGTACCTCTTCTGAAAACTATAGAAGCTGACTCCACTGTGAGATCAGCAGTACTTATAAGTGGGAAACCTGGATGTTTTATTGCTGGTGCTGATCTTACTATGATACAACAATTTAAAACTCCAGAAGATGGCTACAAGATATCTTTGGAAGCTCAACAAATTTTAAATAGTATAGAAAAAAGCTCAAAACCTATTGTAGCTGCAATTCAAGGAAGTTGTTTAGGAGGTGGATTTGAGGTATACTTTTTTATAAACTTATCATCGTAACAATCCTTTGGTTAAATTGATAGATATAATTATTATTGCAGGTTGCAATGGCTTGTCATTACAGACTTGCTGTTAATGATCAATCGACAGGGTTGAGTTTACCAGAAGTAATGTTAGGTCTTTTACCTGGAGCAGGTGGCACGCAAAGATTACCGAAATTGACATCGGTTCCTAATGCTTTAGATATGGCTCTTACTGGAAAAACTGTAAAAGCAGACAAAGCTAAGAAACTAGGCATTGTAGATCTTTTAGTGAACCGTCTTGGTCCTGGCATTGGACCAGCAGAAGAAAAGTAAGATGCTTGCCCCAGTAAGTTAGTGATAATGTTCTATGTATATTAAATATTTGCAGTACCCTGAGGTATTTAGAAGAGACAGCTATCAAAGCTGCAAAAGATATCGCAAATGGTACCTTAAAAGTAGAACGAGGTCCAAAATCACTGCCTGAAAAACTTATGAATTATGCATTGTCCTTCGAATTTGTAAAGAACCAAGTGTTCAATAGGGCGAGGAGTGAAGTAATGAAGAAGACAGGTGGTTTATACCCTGCTCCTCTTAAAATCTTAGACGTAATACGTACTGGTTTGGATAAGGGACCTAATGCTGGTTATGAAGCAGAAGCCAAAGCTTTTGGTGATTTGGCAGTCACGCCTGAATGTAAAGGTCTCACGAGTTTGTTTTTTGGTCAAACGACGTGCAAGAAAAATCGTTTCGGTGCACCCAAGAGTGCTGTTAAGTGAGTTTTCTCCGTCGAATAAAAAGACGATCGGTATATTTTATATGCATATAATTGAATGTATTTCGTTCAGAAAAATTGCCGTTGTCGGTGCTGGCCTCATGGGAGCAGGTATAGTTCAAGTGAGCATAGATAAAGGCTTTGATGTAGTTATGAAAGACACAAACCAAGCGGGTTTATATCGTGGTCTGGGCCAAATACAGAAGGGGTTGGACACTGCGGTGAAAAGGAAGAAGTACTCTTTGTTAGTTTCAAATGTTTCCTAAGTTTCATTTCCTAACTCATCATTTTTTATACTTTTATATTTGTTTTTTGTATGCTATGTTTTATTTATTTTAGGCTTCAGAGAGACAGATTTCTTTCTAAACTTGATCATACTTTAGACTATAATTCCTTTAAAAACGCAGATATCGTGATTGAGGCTGTTTTCGAGGATATCGCCATCAAGCATAAAGTTATCAAGGAAATAGAAGCAAACACGCCAGAGTATTGTGTACTCGCAACGAATACATCTGCGATTCCTATCACTGATATAGCCGCCGGAAGCAGTCGTCCTGATAAGGTATTATACCATCTACCATTTTTATAATTCAGTTTCACAAAATGATGTATTTACAGGTGATCGGAATGCATTACTTTTCTCCGGTAGATAAAATGATGTTATTAGAAATAATAACGCATAAAGGCACGTCAGCCGAAACTATAAAAACTGCAGTCGACGTTGGGTTGAAACAAGGAAAGACAGTCATCACCGTAGGAGATGGGCCTGGTTTTTACACAACGAGAATCCTATCTGCTATGTTATCTGAAGCTATCAGGTTGATGCAGGTAATATTTTTAATTTAACATTTTACTACTAAAAATATAATATTGAACATCTAACAGGAAGGAGTGGATCCCATGGATCTGGATAGTCTTACCAAAAAGTTTGGATTCCCTGTTGGAGCCGCAACCTTATCGGACGAAGTCGGTATTGACGTCGGTGCTCACATAAGCGCACATCTCGTGAAAGCTTTAGGCGACCGCTTCAGAGGTGGCGATGTAAATATACTCGGCGATATGGTAAAGGCTGGTTTCTTGGGACGAAAATCTGGCAAAGGAATATACGTCTACGAAGTTAATACAAAGAACAGAAATGTTAATCATGGAGCATTGGACATCTTAAAGAGATACAAAATTGAACCGAAGGGAAGCACATCCACCGAAGATCGCCAATTAAGGATGGTGTCCCGATTCGTTAATGAAGCGGTGCTTTGTTTAGAAGAAAATATTCTGGCTAACCCGGTAAGCGCAATTTGCATTGGGAAACAAAATTCAGTATTATGCATTTTATGGATACTTGTTTCAGTTGGAAGGCGATATAGGAGCTGTTTTCGGATTAGGATTCCCTCCATTCACCGGCGGACCTTTCCGTTGGGTGGATTCCTTCGGCGCTGATAAATTAGTGAAAAAAATGGAAGAATTCCGTAACCACTATGGCGATGCATTTAAACCAGCTCAGACACTATATGATATGGCGTCCGATTCCAGCAAGAAGTTCCATAAGCAGTAGAGGATTGAAACGTTGAGAGTTTCATAGACTTTCAAAAATTTGCTTGAGCGCATTTTTGCAATATTTGGAAATATATTTTTTGATAATAATACATATACATATTGAGATTGATTTTAATCATGTTTCTAACTTCCTTCAACCGTCAATGCAAAACTAGTTATATAATATAATGTATGTATATATATCATAAGATTTTTGTACGAAATATATTTTGCGATAACACGAAGAAATTTTCACAATGTTGTAGAATTAAAGCTTATTTTTGCAGAACACTACATCAATAATGTATATACGCTATATGTTCCCGAACGTAAGATGCATATTTCCTGTTATTTATGAAATTCTTATATATACACATGTTATTATATGTGAAACACATTTTAATAAAGAAGTTTGCTAAGCATTTTCTTCTGCAGAGTTGGCGTCACGCGCTGAAGTGGTCAATGATGAACGCCTGGATACTACTGTACACGAATAAATTTATTGCCTAATTAACATTTTTTATTTCCTTTGAATTATGAAAGAGAGACGAAGGAGTGGAATTCTCGTTCTTGATGCAATGTTTAGAAAATATTGCACTTTCAGATGCATGAATATTCCTAAGGAAATAGAGATTGAAATCCTTAGTCAATAATACGGACAATAAGACGAAGAAACGTGTACACGTATAATAAATATAGTCAATGATTCTTTTACGATTTTCATATCTATATTCAATAAAAATATAAAAATAAAAGAGCACATTTTATACTGTAATAAAATCAAGTAATTTTTGCAAAAAAGTACAAAAATAATTATAAGAGAACTGAAATTTCTATAGACGTGTACATATAAGGAATGCAACTGCCCTCAGCCTTTGAAGCTTAGGCTTGCCTCAGGCTACCCTTACGTCCATTCATAAACGTTAATGACACAGATCACTATTACAATATTTAATGATATATTATTTAACACAGTGATATAATAAGTCTTAAGTACAGTATAATACTATATGATACTCATAATTATTGAATCATCATTTCCATAGGCTCGAAACAAAAAAATATTTGCTACCCTCTGTTAGATTTTCGATAGGAAAAGACGAATTTTAAGGAAAACAAGCGAGAGTAATCAAGAGGACATTTTACATCATCTACCGGTCCCACACCTGTTTGTGACATTTACGATGTTAAAAGAAGTCAAGTCCTTGGCTGATGCAAGAAGCCGCAACATTTCATGAGAAGCTATTAGCGAGGATTATGTTTTTAAATTGACCTGTAGAACTTTTTTACTAGTTTCTTAAGAATACGAATAGAAATTTAAGAACTCTATTCTAGAAACAAAATTATTATGTAAACTAACAAATAATCGGTTTTATGCTCAAGTTTAACAATTCATTCCTTCTAGATTCTTCATGGACTGAAAAGTAAAGTATAAAATTTAACTTAATTTTGCGGTCAAATAACAATGAACTTTCATGATAACACATAATTTCATTCAGTATATGTCTTGAGAAACTTCGATGTTACAATTATCTCTAACTTTTTTATGCCGAGATTATTAAACACAGAAATAGCCAGGAAAATAAATGTATTTGTAAAAAAAAACACGTATTTTTGGTACAATTCTTCTACGAATAAACGAATGATAAAAAAATCTTATCTCAATCAATGGCCTTGTAAATCGTCATTTTTGAAATTAATATAATATTTTTCCAAAATTTTTTCTAAAGGACACTTCTGCTCAATATTAATTTGAAGTACACATAGTTATTATATTTTCAGTAATACTGATTTCATCGCGAGACAATTATATAAAATCTCTTTTTTGCATCGATTTAGAATTTAACGAAATTAATTTTTCGTAGAAGTCTTTAGATCAGATCTGTTTACGATAAAACCGAAATAATATAACTGAGAAAGCATCGATGATTTTACGTTAGAGCGCAAATTCCGTGGATTTTAATCAACGAGGACAAGATCGTATCCACGCACTCGAACGCAATCGTACTCTTTGTACGACGCGTAATGGAAACTTTTCGTTTTCATATAATAGTTGTTGAACACGTTGCTTTGCATTCTCATTCTCACATTTTCTGTAATTTTATCTGCATTATGTACTCATGTGAAAACAAAATGCTATCTCGCGTGGAAAAGTTAATGAATCCAGCATAGTAAGCGTTGAAATATTTAACAATTATAACTAACGAATGCATTCTACTACTTTCTTATCATTGTTGAACCACAACGAGTAGTGGACCATTTTTATTTTTTGAATTAATCATTTTATCCCGGTGTTGCATGTAGCAAATGGAAAATTCGATATACTAGATTTGGCGAGTTTAAATGCTTAACGCGCAACGTAAGTATAGCTGGCTGGACGCCTGAGGACAAGAGGAAGGACGATGAGGAGGCAAGTCGGGTATTCAATACGTGCGTACAATACTTTTACGAAAGTATACAAGACATTTAATTAATCTCCTTTGTAGAAAAAAATCTTTAAACTTATCTCTATATACAATATTTAAAGTCTTACTCCGTCAGGTAAAACGCATAACCGAACGAGCTAGTATATACATATGTACATAGATAGATTGATAATTAACATATATAACTAGTTTACGATAATGAAAACAGAATAATTTTAACATATTTGCATAGCCGTTATGTACATAGTTAGATAAAAACCGTCTTTGTATCTTTAAATAAATACTCTTTCTCGGTCAACGCGCTTATGCATCACAGATCACAGACACACTTAGGTACTTGGTTCACGGACGGCAGAAAAGCCTCGTTTTATATGACTTCAATCACCGCTCCCGATGCCTTTAACTTTAAGTACGCGTTTAGGTTCAACTCGTTTCACACGAGACACAACGCACGTTTAATAAGACAGTCGAGGAGCGAACGTTTGCCAACGCGAGGACTCGCAAGAATCTTCTACGTTATCTTTGAACTTCTACAAAAGGAATCCGGATTCAATGATTCTATTTGACCGTCGGAAGTTCATTATATCCTATCTTTTCAGCGATCACTTAATCATACGATTTGAACATACCGTGCGATGTCACTAGGTCCATTCTTTAAGCGGCTAACTGCGGCGGAATAATCTGTTGCGCCGGCTGCGTCAATCGCGGCGCTATGACCGGCAATAAGCTTACCCTCAACGGTGCGGGCGTCACTTGTGCGACAGAAGTTTGACCACCGGTAGCCGCCACGGACGACGATCTATCCTTGGTATGTCGTTTCACGTGCTTCGCCAGGTGATCGCTCCTCATGAATCTTCTTTGGCAGACTGTGCAAGCGAACTTCTTCTCACCGGTGTGCGTCCGTTTGTGCCGTGATAGCTCGTCGCTCCTCGAGAAACGTCTGTTGCAGTCTTCGTAAGGGCACGAGAATGGCCGTTCGCCGGTGTGAGTTCGCGTGTGAGCTTTCAGATGGGACGACTTGAAATAATTCTTCCCGCAGCCAGGGTGCTCGCACTCGTAAACGCGACGTCGCACGGCTGATTCCGATACGGTTACATTGGAAGTCGTCGTGGTCGTCGGCGCGGTTACCAAAAGGAGCGGTGCTCGTGGAAGTACCAATGAAGATCCTAGGAGTCCAGTTACCATGATTGGGGCGGGTTTCGGCGCTAATGGATGCAATTTCGGATGTACGGTCTCGCGGTCGGTGTTCTTGTTGTTCACGATAATCTCTTCTTTCCGGAGGCTCATTTTAAACTTCAAACTCTTGAGCACGTTCTCCGGCTCCGGACCGCTTCGCCGTGTGCTGGCCTCGAACTGCGGACCGGAGGAGATTTGCTGGTCACGCGAAACCGGCTGTGAGCATGTTGTAATGGTCTTTGGTATCAAGTTGGCAGGGCTGTAGGTACCATCCCGATTAGCACGCATTATCACGGACGGGCGAGCAGGTTCCGGACTCGGGGGTGGTGTGCCGTCCAAAAGTAACTGTTTAAAAAAAATACACACAAACTTATAAATTTTTTTTTCAATTTATATGAACGAGTGATCGCGTCTAATATAGATTGAACATATCCGTTTTACTATATATTATAATAATATGTCTGTATCGGTTATATTAGAGAGTAAATTTTTGTACGACTTGTCTGGAAAACAGGAACTTCACTAATAATAGTCCAAGGAAAATGTTGACAAGTAAGAATGTATAATGAGCGATATCGCTAAGTGCTGACTTTCTGTTTTAGAATTTATTTAAAAATATTACAAAAATGACTTGGTTTTTAGCAATTAAGAGCCATCTGTTAGCCACGTCGATTTACGGTAGAAAGGTACAAGCCGCTTGCTCGAGGGATAAGCGAGAAAAATGGTGTAATGTAAGAGTGAACGCACGCTGTAAACGGGGTCATCTTGCAAAACAACTCTATAAAGTGCGCGCGTACGCATGCGTGTATGTACATTGGAGTGGCTAGTCGATCGCGCGCGTAGAAAAAAATCAAAAAGAGATAGTAGCCCTGCGTTCGTGATGCGCCGAGAAGCGGCTTGTCGATGTGCACCATCGAAAAATAATATGAATTTACCTTCGCCAATTCGCATTGTTCCACGCAGCGCCGTTTTCGGACCGGTTCATCCTCCTCCGAGTCGGAAGGCTGCGGCGTCGGCGGCAAGCCAGGACGTGCGTTTTCATCTTTCTTTGTGTTTATGTCAGCAACTTTCGTCTTCAGTTTGTCTCCCAAAAGTGCCGCGACACTAAACGAGGATTGCAGCGGTTCATTCTGTAAAAAAAATAAGTCTCTCGTTGTAGCACTAAAGATTTCACACAAGAAAATATTTACAATAACCAGTCCAAAATTCCAAAGAAAAAGTTTGCAAAAATCACGAAGCATGTAAAAAAAATGATGCAGAGGTAACGAACAGTCGAGGAATAAATATTTTAGGTGAAATCGAAAATGGGTTGGACCGTTATTCCCAGCTGCGTTCATATTTCGCGGGCGATTGATCAGAGTGGCGGTAGTTTTAATACATCGTTCAACTTACGTGTTTGAATTGGGGTGAGGCCGGCGGCGAAAGAAGCGTCTGATTTGCATCCATTTTTTTGTTTCAGTAGGAACACGAGGCTACGTGATACGTTTGACGCGGGCTTGGTCGTCGTGGAGAGAAGACGCGGTTCCGTGTCGCGCGGTGTTCCAAATGCGAAAAAAGACGTAAAGGGACGTAACCGTCGAACGTCTGGTAACGCAATGAAGCTTTCTCAGGTCGATTGAGCTCGACGCTCTGCTGGTTGTGTGTGTGATCATGCGGCGCGTTTCATCGCGGCCAATCCGGCTGAGGGGCTCGCCAGGACCATCCAATCGCGGTTGTGTTATCACCCGTCGACCGCGTGATCACCGGCGTGCTGTTCACGTGCTCCAGGTCTGACTGAGACCGTGATCATGACGTCAGTCTGCGTGGCGTGCTCGCTCGATACGTCATGGTATCGCTGCGCTCTCGAAGCGTGATGCAGCCTCGCAACCCTCCTACGCTCTCGAAGCGAGGTTGACCGACTCACTGCTCTCTCTTCCTCCTCTATCATCGCTGTCTTTTCTTTTCCCGGCGACTCCTCATCACCGTTTTATCGTCTGGCCGGCTCGTTCACGCAAAACGGAACCGTACGCGTACAAGCCACGGCGAGCCCCCGAATTGCTTTGCACCTTTCTCTAATTTATCCCGTTACAATCTGCAGCCACCGACCTGCTCGGAACGGAATGTATCATCATACGGATTACATTTTTGTGAATGCATATTTTCGAACTCCCTTGTGCCTGAGATTAATAACTAATTTCAGGACTAAATGCTTGATGTCCTTTTTCTAACACGTTCATACGTACATGCGTCTTTCGCAACGTCACGCGGAAATGTTCTGGTCCTACGAATTACTGCACAGCAATTTTCAACGATTTCAGCATTATTAGCTACCGTTTTCGACCTTGACAGACACGTTTCGCGCCAACAGATGGATGGCTCTGTGGAAATATACGTTAGACTTCTGAGAAAACTGTTCACCGCCTAACATCTTTGTGTCACTTTTTCCTAACCGATTGTCTCGGTTTTACCCAAGGCACGCCAGCGGTTGTAATATTTAATTACTGGCATTATTGTCCGATTGTCGTTCCTGTTTCACTCGGGAGCGCGTTTAGTGAAAAGCGTCGAGCGATAGAGTGAAAAGAGGCCTAGGGAAGCGAGGTCACCAGGAGGTCACATTTCAACGAGGAAGCATTCTGGCGCAGTCTGCTGTTAAATATAATATAGTGTATCGGGCCGCCCACTTTACGGCTGGTTAATTCGAATCCATCTCGGACGATGCTGGTCTTTGACTCCTCTTTGCCTCATTCCCTTTCCCCATCACATGCCCATCCTTTGCCCTTTTACATTTTGTCAACATTATTCACGATATGAATTGATCAGTGGAATAATAGTAAAATTTCACGATTTACTTGTAGGCAGATACGTAACAATGAAGAGTTGAACAGGTTTCAAGCGGGACAGCAGGTAATCGATCAAAGATGCGAATAACTTAATCTTTTTGCCTGCTCGCGGTTATATTTAGAGATTGCTATTCTCTTCTCCTCTTTTAAGATGTTTTGAACGTCGTGTATGCACACGCGAAGGTTGCATGCGTTGCCGTTTGCGCACGTACGGAACGTACGTTTCGTCACAATTATGTTTATAGTCATATTTTGCATGATAAATCGCTTTCACGATTTTTTTTTGTTACCGAAAATCTTCGTAAAGCGAAGAGTATACATACTCGTTAATACCTCGTGTCTACAGTGGACGCACGGTACCGAATAGAGTCAAGAAGAGATAACGAATAGTTGAACTCAGAAACAACAAGCCTGACAAGTGATGTTTATTGCGCGACATTAATCTATTACAGTGGCTTTGGCTTGGTTTCTACCTTTGAAACGCACCTTTAACGACAGTCATTATTTTCTGAATTTAAATATCCGCTGGTTGGTCCGCGGGTCTGAAACTTTTCACGGCCTTCGAGTTAAAATCCATAGACTATCGTAATCGCATGCTAATAAGATTACGAACGCGCTAAATATTTATCGAGTTTCACTGTACATATAATTGGTATGGTATGACTCACTAAAATGTCACTTGTGCCTGAAAAGCGTAATCGTCAATTTTTTTCTAATTCTCCGCCGATAATAACCCTACCTGAATTGTTACCCAGCGAGGTCAATTTTCAAGGATCCTGAAAAGTTCTAGATCCTTTTAACGCGCTAATCTAAACGACTTTTCGACTTAACGACTTTCATGAAATTCATAACCCTCGAATCGCCTGTCTATGAGACGAAAGAAAAACATTGCACAAGTGTATATGTGCGTATTTAAGTATATGCACATCGTAATCGGCTTTGAAAACGGAGCATCCCGCTGCAGTCTGTTACCTAATCGCGCTTCGAGTATAGGGCATAACTGCGCATAACTGCGCATTCTTATCAATCTGTATGCAACGACATGACATCGCGACAATTCATTAAGAAAGATACGTATTATCGAGCGATGAAATAAACAGTAATCGATTCGATAGCTTCGAATTTTTTTTTAATCGGCAACAAGCGAACAGTGCTGAGAGCTTGAGTAGACTTGCCACGCAGAACCGGCGAACGCGTGGAATCAGCTGTTTCGAGGCGTCCTATGTGTAACTTCCTACGTACGTTTATCAATCGGTTTCTTATCGGTACTTTTCGAACAGGCTTCTTATCGCGGAGCAAGCAATCGCGTGGAATATTACTACTTCAATTTTTTTCCTCGTTGTTTTTCTGATTCCCGTAGATCCTACCCGTTCGGTGTCATCTCGTCCTCGATGCGCAATTCGTATCGCGTTCGGTTTGCCCTGTAACTTATTTATGCGGGTACACGGGCAATCGCAACTATGAATAATCAGTGAATACGCGATTCGGAGAACAATGTGTATATAAATAACATTTGGTTGTTTCTTTCGTAACGAAACTGTCTATCAGGGAATTTACACGCCGTTTCGTCATTCCCTTATCGTGGATCCATATAAGCGTACGTGCGAACGACTGCTCCCGCTGTGCTTTTAATAATTCCGCGGACTTTAATTAACTCCTGATATATCGATTCTCGTTAGTAGCACGCGTCTCGTCGATTTGTCGAATTCAACGGCTGCCAATGCTCACGATGTGACAACAAGAGAATCATTCAACGTGCTCGTGATCGCCGAGCGCCGTACGTGCGTCTCTCCGTTTCACGCTTTATCATTCAGGCTCGTGTCAACTTCGCGAAAGTGCTGACATTGTTTTTCAAATGTAGTATCTGTTCGGCAAGTAGCCGCGTAAGAAGCGTCCGTAAAATAGAACACGACCGGTATTGTATTTTGTTCAAAACATCCGACCCCTATCGGGTCGTTCATCTTTCGCTTTCTCCTCGTAGGGCCTCAAGGCCGGGCATCCGACCTTCCTCAGCTTTCAGCGTACCCGCGACATTTCACAATTCTAATTAATAACGTCGACAAGGTGGTTGAATGTTGCGTGCATTTCGAACGTCCGCGGAACAAAGGAAAAAATACGTGCGGAAATTCCTGGAAAATGTACTTCAGTCAAATATGTTAAAGTACATAACTTATATTAAATAGGATGAATCAGTAAGAGACGTCATTTGAAATTATCTGTTAGTCATCGAGTTCATTAGAAAATCTAACGAAAAACAGATGATGTCGAAATATAAAGATAGATTTAGTTAACGATTAAAATGAAAACAATAAGTTATTAGTACGTGACAAAATGCTATTCTTCTTTATGTATAATGAGGGAGTACAGTTTCGCTTCAGAGAAACGAGTGATATAACAAGCTTGTTGATTTTACGTTTCTTTGAACTTTTTTATCAGTACCACGTGTTATCGTGCATTAATTCTAATTAATAAGATCTTTTTTTCGAAGCATTGGAAATCTATTTAGAGATTACGCTTTTTATTCGACGACGAAGGCTCGCCGGTGGGCACGTGCATCCGCCGACTGTTGATTCCATTCAGCGGCTTGCTACGTCATCGGGGTTTTTGTTGTAGCAGTATCATACGCCAGCAAGTTCTTATCCATTTTTGCTGCACAGGTTAGCTCCAATTGGATATCCCTGCTTATGTTGCTGTTAAACCAATAAATATTAGCCGCTTCCTGTAACTTTCCTTCGCTTGCCAGCAACCTCACTTCGTCTTTTTCTTTGCTCGACCTTCGGGCAACTCCTCGATGGAATCACAAGTATCTCACTGTTGATGCGTCGCTGGTAGCACGTTTTCGTGCAGAGAAAACTGCTTTATTTTTGGCATTGCTTCCAAACGAACTTTAGACCATCTGTTCATTCGAATTTAGAATTAATGTTTGGATGTCACTTCACAAATGTTGTTAACAGATCGTTCGAGATTCTTAGAAAAGATTTTCTATTGTATCATGCGTTCGAATAGTTAAGTTAAGAGAATTTTCCATTACAACTGGTTTCTGTTACAGAAACCACGATTTGGAAAGCGTTCGGGGCGTGTCTGATAAATAGGTCGAAGCCTTTTTACGGGCGCTAGCGACTAAACACGGTGAATATGATTTAAAATACTCGATAAAGCCTGGTGTTTATGTCGTAAAAAAGAACGTATATTGTCAGATTCGATCGCAGATGCGTTTAGCGCATCGCTCGAGTTCAGTCTCGTCGCTCGTACCAAAATAGCACGGGTATCGGTAGTAGTAGGTAGTGGGAATAATTGGTCTTTGACTTGTTTACATTCGATGAAACGGTGTCACGTAAAAATCGAAACGAAGGTGCACGATTCTCACGAAGCGAGCAGGCGAACGTATTACGAGAATTATTTCATAATACATGACAAATGTAATTGTCTCAACGGTGACAAACATATTTTCGTTTCGGAAATGCGATTGTACGTAATTCTTGTCTTGTGTTGCTCGGTTACTTGTTAACGATAAGCCTGGCGTTACATACAGGCAATTAAACATATGACGTAAAATTATGTAATGTGTCTGTGTAAAAGCCTTACATTGCATCATAAAATTTCATTCATTTATTAGATTCTACGTATAATAATCCAATCAAGATGTGGGTACAGAGATAACGATTGTAAAATGCATTGCTGGCGACGCACGTGCAGTCTCTTGTATCTGTCACAAGATACGTTTTGATTACCGAAGGAGAATAAAATGGATTATGCCTCGGAACTACGTATCACCGCCGCAGATGTCGCCAGAGAACTTGCATAAGTTGTGAACTAACAAGTAACAATACAAGTATGCACCTGTAGTAAGATTGGCAAAGCCCGAGGCTCTTCTGTTAACTAAAAAACATTAGAATTACGAACTAACAAATTACATGACAGCAATTAAGTTTTACACTGAATCAATTAATTCTAAACGAATCCGAAATATATATATTAATGAATTATAAATTAAACTCATCATAATATATTTGTTTAATATTCTTTACTTAAAACAAATTGTACGTGTATAATAACAAGTCAAAGAATTTAATCAATATAAAAAGAAACACTTAATTACGATCGGTTTATCATCAAACATTTTTCAAATTCCTGCAGATTCGAATCATAATGATGATCGATATCTCGTGATACTGGCGCACTACCGCCTACCGCCATCTGAGAGACACGTCGGAACCCTCGGCCGATACATGTGTCTTTTAAAATTTCGCGCTTCTCGTGAGCCGAGCGCGGGCGGAGCGTAATCCCACTCCGAGCAGCCCCACTCCTTGGCGCGTGGTTGATCACGCTGCGTACGCTGGAGTGGGGGTTGTTTGATATCGCGTTTAGTTGCTCGCTGACAGCGGCCGCGGTACGAGCTGTCGTGGTACGTGTACGCGTTTCTCATCGGATACTAAGTTGTGCGCGCGGAAAAACGCGAGCGAGCCGGCTGCGAACGCGGGTAAGAAAGTAAAATCGTAACGGCGGACATCTCGACAAGAACGGTTCGTAAGCGACGTACATTGGTCCGGTGAACGGTTTTTTTTGTGCCTTTCGGGAGTGCTCGTTTGCTTTTTTCTCTGTCCTGGCTTTGTCGTTTCACGTATCACACGCCATAACCTGTTTCGTCTGAAATAAAAAAAAAACGCCTAATCTCGTTCCCCCCTCGTGTGGTGTGTCACCTGTTAAGTATATGTCGACGACGTCTCCACGACCTGGGACGACTTCTCCTCGCCCTCGCACGCGTACCCTCAACGGTGTCAAGCATGTCGACGCTGGTTTGGTGATGGCAGAACGCAGAGGATGTCACGTCGCAAGCAGAGCAACCCAAAACCACTGAAACGTGAGTCGCAACCAACTGTTCCTTCTCTTTTTCCTCCGCGTGTTTTTCCGCTTTCAATAACTGCCGTACGTTCGGGTACCGATGGACATGTCGCGGTTAAATCGTGTTTGTCGCGACGAATGTGTTACTCGGGGAAAACAGGTTTCTACGGCAGCGTGCTTTTAACCGGCCACGTTGCTTGTCAGGTGATTGGGCGTCTTTGCTTGTCAGCTCGAGTTTCCACTCGTCGCTTTACGTGTCGCGAAAAACTCGAACGATCCCGAGTCGCTTATAATTCAATCGGCAAGACAACAGCTCGTTCCCCGCGCCGGTTTCATTTTTGTTTCCGTCGGTCATTGTCTCATTCAGAGAATACGCTTTAACCTGTGTATCTCAATGGAAGTTAAAATCGTCGCTACTGTTTATTTGCTGGAAATACGTGTGTACGTTTTTTTTCTGAGAACGCGGATCTTCTTTCGTTCGATTCAGGTGGAACCGGTAACGAGGAAGCATAGTTGTCAGTCGACGGATTCGTTGTCAGCTGACCTTTCGAGTTCTCGCCGATCACGTGGCTCGACCACGCACGTAGCGCTCGACCGCGTGTTACTGCGGGAACGTTACAGAAACCGCGTTTCTGCATGCGATTAGTTAAGATTTCTAGATTTAAGATATTTTTGTTTTAATGAACACATCTAAATAACAGTTTCACTTACGAGATGAACGTACGAGTACGTGACACTTCTTTTCCCGCGAGTTTGTTTACATCGGAGTGCTCGCCGCGTATACACCTACTACTTACGTGGAAACGTTTTCGTAGCAAGTTCGTGGAATTTCGTTCGCCTCAAGGGAAACAATGTTTACGTTCGTGTATGCAAGATTCGTGCATAGTATTCTCATTGCCTGTTCTCAGAGGAAACGTAATTTTGCGTCTCTTCAGACATTTCGCACATGCGATTAGTCATTCTTTAATCGCCATATATGTATACATTTTACATTCATATCGAAAAATTGTAAAATTCAGTTGAAGTTATTCATATTCATTTCGCAGACATTAATCTCGAGTGTAAATAGTACTTTCGGTCAATTATTCAGTATACTCAACAGTTATCACGATTTTATTTGCATCGATAATGAAATAAATTGCTGAGTGAAAACGATTAAACGTCTCTAGTAAATAATTATAAAATCGATAAAAAAAGAGCAATACAAATGCGTTATAGAGGTGGTACCGAAGAATAACCTTTGGAACTAAAAGAACGCTTCACGTTTTTATCTTACACCGATATCGTTTTCGGCGGATACTCAGAAGATCGGGCAACGACGTTCGTTTTACCCGGTGCCACCAATTAAAGCCGTTTGACTTGAATCGTCGTTGATCGTATCAAAACTATGGCGCGCGAAATCGGGGATCGTGGCTCACGGGATCGGTTCGGCCGCACGAATTCGTATCGGTGTACTTACTTTACGTTTCTCGATCTCGGCGTAAAACCGATCCAGGCCAGACGAGATCGTGGGTAACGATTCTGCCGGAATTCTTCGTCCCTGGCCGCCAGTGATGTCCTGAAAACCCCATCGAATTCTGCAGGGGCCAATTTCACTTGAATATTATCATTTCATCATCGCATAGATATTTGACTAAAATCAGTCGAAGCTTCGAGTAATAAGGTTCATAGACAGGCGAAGCGATAAACAAGATCTTTAAATAACTAGGTCTTGGAAATGATAACAGTTTTCAAAACATTTCCTATTAAATGGTATTTTTGCTCGCTCTTTGAAATAAGTGATACTTGAGAAAGTATCAGTCAATTGATATTCTAAATATTATGACATAATCTTGTATCACGTGGTTCGCGCGATCACGAAAGTCGCCGGCGGTATTCACGTGGCTGCGACTTGTCAAACCAGCTATTTCCACTACTACCCTTTGCATAGTTTCATTTCACATACCATCCGGTTCTCATCGTACCTGGTTTTTCCAGACTCTCTCCAGCCTGAAATTCTCTAAAGAAGCTGTGGGCCTCTCCCTACGTCGATGCTTCTGTAATTTTATGTGCCGCGCTGGGCCACGCGCGTGCCCGCTAATTGGGTGCACCGTAATTGAGTTAATAATCAGGAACCGTGAAACGAGCAACCTTCGGTTAAGGCTCTGGCTCTCTTCCCTGGTATTCTTAAGAACGCGTAATAATTGTACGGTTAGTACAGATTTTAAATACAAAGAATGTCAGTTAAATAAATAGGCGGTAGCATCTTTTCATCGTTATCATGTAAACGATACAGCGGATTGAAGGAAATTAGTATATAAACCTAAAACGATTTCATTTGAATATTTCCCGTTGGTACGAAATCTATTTGGCTGGCTCCAAATAAGTTTCGAACGGCGCGGTTGCATACGTGCTTGAAATTCGCGACGCGATCGTCTTAAAAGATAAAGCTATCTGCCGCCTATCGGAGAGGGCACTGTGAAATACCGGGGGGCTGGTTGCGCAACGCAAAGTTCGCCGATTTTGGAAAGGACGCGCGCGATTAATCGCTTTGTACGACGAGATACGTCCTTCGCGGAAGAGGCACGGTCCTCGCGCAGTCGAACGCGCGATAAGGAACGCGTCTGATTAAAAATAATTGACGTCACCGGCTGATTTTTCTTATCTGCCCGCACCGAAGAACGTACGTATTTTTCTTTCCGACCGACGACTCCGCGATTCCCTCCGGTCTCGTATCTATTCTCTATGTACGATAAAAAATTCGGTTTTATCGTTCCGCGGTAGCCGAGTCGCAAACGCGGAAAAATTGTTTTACCTTTTTGGATATCGCCGCGTCATCGCCGACTCCTTATTACTGGTTTGCTGCTCCCTGCGACTTTTCCGCGATGCGGTTCGCGGGAATACGCGTAGAAGGATTGGAGAATTGTCGTTAGTTCCGTATTTTTGTTCGAGTCCGAGCGCGGAAGATGTTTGAACGCCGGTTTAAACGCAACCTAAATGGTAGGAAAGGGTTATTAGAAATGTTTTATCGAACGTTCCGTTATGATACAAGCTGGTTTTGGTAACGTTGGGTGAGCAAGAATAAAAACCTACCTAGTTAGCCTACCTACGGATTTTTATGCAAATTATTTATACATATATTTAGTTAAAAGATCGTCACTTATGTTTTGGGATGTGTATACAACTACTTGTTACAAGTTTTCATGTGTCATCTCTTCGGGGCCGAAAGACAAATATTACTCATAGTATAGAGAGTTTTAACGTATGTTTAGATTAAGCAAAAAAAGTCGATATTTGCGTTTGAACTTATCTCGATGAACTCTGATTCTATCTTCGGTCCCTCGCAACCGAGGAACACTGAATGTTATTCTCTTTTACAAAAAATAACGATTCGACGCGAAGTTTAGTGACATTGTCGCTGTACTTCGTTTTTCTCTAAATGCATAAAATTCCCTGTCTTATACTGACTTAGAAAGGTACATAAAGATTGGGGCCTCCACTGCAACCTATCGTTGTAGAACGTCAAATAATCCTGCATCCTGTTCGATCTATTTAACGCTTGACGATGGTCTTAACAGGCCGTAACACCATCGCACCCATTTGTATCTCGATTATTTTCCGTTGAAAACGCATCGTCGTCGGGAGTTATCGAATCCCCAGAGCGTGGAAGGTCCGTGGTAACGTAGCAGGAGAATCCTGGCTTGTATCGCGTTGGTAATCGACGATGCCAGGGATAAAAGGCATCCCGCGGAGAGGCAGCAATCACCCCCCGTAGCGCGCAGCCGTCAAATTAATAACCAATGATTTTATAAGATGTTTTATTGAATCGTGTTGCCAGTAAATAATATCTCCGGGCAGCGTTGGTTCTTTTTGCTGGAACGAGGGGGTTAAACACCGGCTTGCGGGAGGATCTTTTCGTTATGATTCTTTCTATTCTTATTGCGAATGCTTCCTTACAGATTCTCACCTTTATTTAACTGTCTTTTGTTATTCTGAGAATAATTATTTATTATATCTTTTATTCGTAGTGTATATTTCTGTCAACGATGTTATTCTATATAAATCCCATAACTGTGGATTTTTTGTAAAATTGTTCTTCCGGATAACATGATTTAAAAACAATGATTTACTCTATCTATGTATTGAATATTAAAAATAGCATTAGGTATTTATTCTTAGTGCATGCACTTTTGTATAATTTCAGCATTTTTCTTGTAAACGCATTAACAATCGTTTAACCATAATCATAAGTAATTACTATTACATACAATTAGGAAATGATAAGCTTATAACAGTACAATGAGCGAAAATTATACAAGCACCTGTTGCGAAGAAGCATGGTCTACACGTGAAATGGTTAATTATTCCCCCGGCGGGATCGGTCATGCTATTCAATTGGTCGTATTTAAAGATCGCCGAAATCTCGCGCTCGAATCTATCGGTTACAAAGGTGGTACTTCGGTTTCCTGATGAATCCTGAAGGAAGGCACAAAAGCGAGGCTCGCAAATTTTGTAGTGGCCGGTTACCCGCGAACAGTCGTCGCGGCTATCAGTGTCGATCGGCCGCCGGTGTGTGCAATGAGCGGGTGACGTGAAAGGGTAGAGGGAAGAAGAAGCCGGAGAAGAGGAACAAGATAAGGAACGTGAAGGGAAGGGAACCGTGCGTTGCTCGTGGGTCGGGAAGAAGAGGACCGGACGGAAAAAAGGAAGGGAGGAGAGAGGTACAAGAAGGAGGAAGGTCCATCAGTGTCCCTTATCTTCCTCGCCTGGGTCCCTTATTCCGCGCAAACGCATGAATCCACAACCGTTGCTTACAGATGTGTCTCTCCCCTCAGACGTTCCTCTCTATCCCTCTCGTTTACCCCGTTCGGTCCACCATCTCGTCTTATTCTTTGCAAGGTAGAAACGCACGGAAGACAACTATCGCGCCGCTGATCTCGTCTAGTTAGCTCTTCTCTTTTCTCGATCCGCTCCGTGTTCATCCCTCTAGCGTTCCCTTTCTCGTATCCGCGCGTCTCTCTCTCTCTCTCTCTCTCTCTCCCCCGTCGGCCTCTTCTTCTCCTCCTCGTCGATCCACGTTCACGGGTGCACCTCGGCCGTGAGTAGAGGAGAGGAGGATGAAGAGAGGAGCGTGTACTCGTTTCGTGCGCCCTGCACCGTCCTTCCTGCCTTCTTTACCATTACGCGCGCGAGAGGAACCGATACAGGCGTTCTCTGAGCTCGGCTCATAAATACAGGCGGAGGAAGAGGAGGCGGCTGCTGCTGCTGGCCGAGGTCCGAGAGAGGCTCCGGAGTCTCGGAGAGACACAGGGGAGGAAGGACGAAGGGCGAGCCTACAAATTGCTACACCGCATTGTGGTGTCACTCCAGCCTGTTACGACACGGCCCTGGCATCGTTGGAATGGTGTCCGCGAGTTTCTCCTCTTCTCTCCCTTATCCCGTGACCGCCGCGTGTGTGTTGTACGTTAGGTCTTCCTCCTCTTCTGCTTCTTCCGCTGACTCCTCTCTCGAGGCTCTCACCGGACGGTGTCAACCAGCCTCGGTACCAGCTTTACACGCGTGTAAACGCGGCTTTACGCCGATAACCGCGATGTACCTACCGATGCTGGACACAAGTGGCCCCCTTTCCCCCTGTTTTTTTTTTATACCGTGTTTTTAATCCTTTTTTTTCGCTCTCGACTTTTCATCCTCGTACCGATCTCTCGTGGCCGAACGTTTGTTCCGAGAACGTTTTTGATAGTCTACCCTCGATAAGGTTTGATAGTTAGTGACTGGGAACCGCGACTGACGCGGTCGACATATGTTTCGTGTTAAGTGAAGAGAGCTTGCGTCGAGCTCTTGTCTCAAGTTCTGCCTCTTCCTCTTTCTCTCTCGCTGTTAGTTATCAGCGTAACGGTCGAATTAAGGATGTAGCTTACAATTTAACGTTCTCATACAATCCCTGACGCACCTCTCTCTATCATTGCGATATTTGGTTGTGTGTTGTCTACCGTACTGTTTAATACTCCGCTATCGTCGACTCGAAAGCAACCATCGGAACGTCGACTCTAAAGGCATTTAACTAGCAAGCGTAATATCGCGCGACCGCAACCGAAATCGAGTCGATAAGGTTTCGGGATCGGTTTTGCAGATTCGATTTTGTGAAGTGCCGCCGTCGTCCGTTCTGGTATTGGTGATTCTAAAAACGGCGACAACTGTGCCACGCGCGCGCGTTCCCTCGCGTACGTATCTGTGCGTGTTAGCACAAAAAGTTTTACGCACGCGTGGTCGGGGACGCGGGGAGCCAACGTGAAAAGGCTTTTGCGAATCGCGAGAGGCACGATCGAGATACGGTATCGGGCTGGCATTCCGAGTGAATATTAGCGTAATGAGCTGATAGCCGGCGATAGAGTAGATTTTAACCCGGCGAGCGTCACGTTCGTACGAACCGGCGATCAAAAGCATCGCGCGACGACTAATCGACAAACGGTGAGCGCACAGTCGATGGACGCGCGTGGATATGAATAATCTCGCGTATTTCGCCGTCGGAAAAACAATTGTTGTACGTACATCGGGCGATACGTACGCGCTGGGCTTCCTATCTCCCGTGCATTTGCGTCGACCGCCGCCTCTTATCGCCGGGTTCCTTTGTCGCGATCGTGGGCCGTTCGCCGGTTGGAAAAGAAACGAGAATCTGATCATATCCCTTCCCTATACGTGGTACTGTTCTAATTACGCGAATCGTTGCTTCGGGATCCGCGGAATCTTCGGGCATTGTTCAGCTTTTAATCGTGTATGTACGAACGTTTGTAATTCTTTCCAGCCGACGATGGAAACGGCTGATAACATGATTTCCCTATTAGCGATTTTCGTTTCCGATCTACAGTGGGAGAATTTTCCTAACCGTTTCTCAATTCGCTTCGTACGTATTAATTGTGTTGTAATGTTGATTTTCGGACCGTCAAAACTATCAGAAGCTAACAGCTGTTACGAGGGCAACCGCGCTCGTGGCCCGACGTGTGCCCGAGTTTACTTAGGTTGTCAAGGATTCTCTGGTTAACTCAAGATGTGGACGATCCAGGGCGGTCTACCCCTTTTGCCACACCCAAGTTAACCAGGGAAAAGGTTAAGGTGTAGATAACGCGAGTAGGTTCTTCGGGAATTCCCAGGTTAGACACGAGACATGGACGATCCAGGGCGGTCTACCCCTTTTGCCACATCCGAGTTAACCGGGATAAGGTTGTAAAGGATTTGTCGGGTTGCGTGGTGCCCTTCGTTGATACGTCTCGAGCGGCAAAGACGTATCGGTTCGTGAGATACTTCCGTTATTTAAGCTAATGAGAAAGATTAGGATCTTGAAATGAATTTAAGCTAGCAAGAGCAATTGTTACACAAGACAATTTATTATTCTGCTAACTTAGCTACACTAGTCAACTCTCCCCTTACGAAGAGTATTCCTGCTTCCTTTAACGCAGAGAAGCCGCGGGGAAAAGTTAAAGTATTGAATCAATTTAACTCACTCTTTTATTCTAACGCGGAGAGACCGGGCCTTCGGCGAGTCAGAGTTCCAAATTACCACTAATCCGAAGGGCTATGGATGTACGCCCTTTTATACCCCAAAAATGAGCTCATTCCTCAGAGTGGGGAATGACCAAATATGGGAACAACTAGCACCCTTGACTCATCACCAGGTGCGGTACATCTCCGTACGGGATGTTTATGTCGCTGGATTCGAACGTTCCGGAATGCGTAAGGGACGCGTATGTACCACAGCATTAATGCCAGATCGAGTACTGAAAAAATGAGGCATAGATTTATTATTACTTTTGAATATTGTTCCAATAGGGGACTCACGCATAAGCAGTAGTGGGTCCGGAGAATAATTGTGCGAAGCTGTACATAATTTATAATATGAACGGATAAAATTTCGCGGTGTAAATTATAACGAAACGTTAATTGCAGTAGATGTAAACATTGTAACCCGGTTTATTCCACGGTGCACGCGAAGTTCGCATTCCAGCAGTAGACACGGTTCCCTGTCCTATTAACCGTTGTCTCTGGCATCCTGGCGGCGGTTTTAGGGCCCCGATACCAGCCAGATTAGCCTCGCCACGAAGCGTCTGCGTTTTCTCAAGTCTTGAGATAAACCGGACAGCGGGAGTAGTAGCAAGGGTAGCCGTCGGTACGGCTCCTCGTCTCCCTCGCCTCTCCGATCGCGATTACACGCGCGTACACGCGCCCGCGTACGCGTATACGTGTCCACGTTGACGTACGAGACCTAATACGGGTAACACTTGTCTCACTCGTTGAAACGTTGCGCGCCGCGTACGTGCCTCCACCTCGCCGTTTGTAATTGCCTACCTCCGGACGCAAAAAGCGTCGTCCCGTGCGTTTTCGTTGGCGAACTTATTCGCATCTGTCAAGGCATCGCTCGTTAATTTTTCCCGTATCAAATTAGTCAAAAGCGTCGACGTCTCGGCCACGGTATTTTTATTTCTCGTTTATGGAGATGAAAGATTTCGACGGTCAGGTAGGAACGGTTTCATCAATTACGATTTTCAGGTCAACGGGACTATTAAGACCGTTATCAATTTCGTAAGCGAAATTCTTTTTAATTAAAATTATTGTTCGCTATTTGAAGAACGAACGCGAGAGAGTGAGTGTGCAAGCACGTGCACGCACGACAGTAGGAGCATTAAAAGGCGTACCGTTCTCGCAGGCATGCACGCGGCTCTGCTCGCGCAATATGAAAACGGCTGCGGCGCGGTTTTGCCAGTCTTCCAAATATATCGCTCATTAGCGTTAACTGATCGGAACAACGAGAGTTTCTTCTTCTCCCCTCGAACTTCTTTCTTTCTCTCTCGCGATACAGAGAGAGAGAGAGGGGCCCTATGGCGTAGAGGAGATCGGATCTGATCTCGGTCAGAACGATTTGGCCGTTGTTGTTGCTGTTGTTTCGTTGTTTGCCACGTTCGGCCAGCGATCAGATAATCATCTCTCGTCTTCCTCTCTCCCTCTCTCTTAGTTTCGCAACTGGAGTATTCCGCGAACGATTCGCTCGCGATAGGTTCGATGCGTTCTTTTTAATTCCCCCCTCGATCCACGAGATGATAGGCGGGAACGTGTCAAAGGGTCTCGAGTGAAATCCGGGACCGAGATCAAATGTGCAATGTGCACGAAAACCGCGGGACACGCTGATTAACTTCGAAGCGGGTGAATCCAGCGATAACTGTATCGACGTTCACTAACGACAAGTAGACAAGCAAATTTTTTACGAAATTATATATGTTAAAAATATGAGAAGTATTCTCGTAAGGAATTCCTACATAGTTTGAATTTTATAAATGATTTATTTTTGATAAAAGTCGGCAGTCCTGTTAGATAGGGAGAAAACGATTGAACGGGTGTTTCACACACACGTGCGCGTGTGTCATTTCTCAACAATTTCTGCCCTGTCGGTCGCCGACGCCGAGGTATGTATCTCGAGTAGCTCCTTTTCTCCTCAATCATTGGGCTTATCCGTACCTCTTCAGATAAGAGTGGCGCCTCGATCATTTCGTAGCGGTACCGGCCTCGAATTCTCTCCAGATCAAGATAACGTGAAATTAAGGACGACCTTTCGATGGCAATTAAACCACGAAGGTCTGCCCGACCGAATAAAACTGTGCCTATTGGCCCCGTTGTCTCCGGATAGATACAACGCACGCGAACCGACTAAATAAAACTGTTGGTATCCTTGTCTTTAAGCTCAATCGGAGGCCTAGTTAGACGAGGATAACAATTACAGTAGCTAGCAGTAACAAGTATTTCTTATTCTTCAAATTATTTAAAGTTAAAAGTTAAAGCTAATAGTAAACCTAGCGCACACCGATTAGATGACCATTCGTAAGTAGTGCTACAAGAAGAAAAAGAAACTAATATTTATTTTGTTAAACTTCTGATTACTATTTAAACTGCTAAGCTAAGCTAAAGTACGTGTGCTAACGGTAAATAGCAGTCAAATGTAAGAAATAAAAATATAATATATTGGCGTTCATAAATCGTTGATAGGTTTAGCGTCAAGTTATGATAATAGAATAATGACTATGAATTACAACCGTCGTAAAACTTCACCGCTGTACTACTTACGATTTTTCTGTAAAACGCGGCTGAGTATCGTAACACGCGGCGCTGGCCCGCTTATTTGTTTCCCGAAGCGATACCAGAAAGCCCAGGTGAGAACGGGTCTCGTCTCCTCGAGTGCGCAAGCCGCAGAGAGGTATAATAATATCTTGTTTAGCCGGACAAACAACGGCACGCGCGCCGCCGTGTCTGAAGAGACCTAATTGCCCGTTCTCGTATTTGCTCGGCAAACACCTTCAGTGCCGGCGTACAAACTCCTTTCCCTGTCCCTCCGTGAAGCGGCGGCCACCGAGCCGCCGCGCCGGTTGCCACCTAGTCTGAGGCAACCGTTGTGTATCAGCCGCATTGTTACGAACACCTCGAGGCTTCTTCGCCGCGCGTTGACTGCGCGGTAATTGTCGTCACGCGATTCTGCTCTACGTTTGTCTTCATAATTCAACTCCGTTCTGATCTCGCGTCGAATCGCGCGTCATCTCTTCCTCCGTGTGTTCCTGCGCCACGAGATTCCGGCTTGTTAAGCACGATGCCCGGCACCGATAGACGACTCCTCGGCGAAATTGCATATGCCTCGGACGGTTCTTCGAAAAGCCGTTGGCTCGATCTTATCTCGGCAAGAGTGAAAATTCTGTATCGTGTAATCTGACAGATAATAATCGTACCGTTGAATTTGTTAACGATTAACGATACAAGGTAGATCGAGAATTTGTTTTTAAAAGCAGGACGAAGTATACGATACGGCGAATTTTCGACGTATCGAAATTTTCTCATTTTATACGAGACCAGGTAGGATACTCTTGATATCGACCGTAAAATCGTCTGCTCGTTGGCCTTATGGTGGACGCATATAAGGCGTCACGAAACTCCCCGTCGAACCCGCTCTTTCCCTCGTTTTTTGTTCGCTCGTGTGCGTCCTATCAACCGTTTATATACGCGGCCCCGTGTATTTGTTCAGAGCCGCTCACACACGCGTACACGAATTCCCCGCGGGAGATCCATAGATAAGAAGGTGGAATGAGGTGATGCCGCTCCTCAGTCTTTCTTAAATGTCCTCCTTCTCCGTTCGTCTTTCTCGCGCCAGGCTCCTCCTTCTCGTTCCACCTTCCTCCTCTCGTTTCTGGTACCCGTCTCGCTCTGACTCCGTGGCTGCCGTAGCCACCCACGTGCTCGCACTTTAAACAGCGCTGTCCGACGAGCCTCGAACGATGTGTGTTGCGTTGGGACGGGAACGAGGAACCGAGACGACGAGGAGACGAGACCGATCGCGTGGGTTCAACGTAATCAGTCTCCGCTGAGAAATTGATATTAGACTCTTACCCGAGGAGAAGACAAATTACAACGCCGTCGTCGCTAACGTCGCTGGCTACTTGTACAATAGGACGCGCCTCTGCCTTTTTAAACTCGCGCTACGTAGATGGGTGTGAAGTGATACAAGAATTTCAGCGACTCTCATTACGAATTATCTTATCTGATCTCCTACCATTGACAAAGCCCGAAAAATCGTGTGTATGTTGGAAAATTTGAGAAGTTAGAGAAAGGCAGGCCATGTCCGTTTTTTCAGGACGGTATCTCTCTTCAAGGGAAAGCACCTCCACTTTAGAGGAGGGGGTGCCATAAACAAAAAGGACATACTGTCGAAGACGTCCTGACGACGGAAGAATTTTTGGCGATGCAGTTTTACGCTGACAGTCGCTCTGTAAAGTCTTTTTTTGAGAACGAATAAAGCGTGAATTCAGCGGGTTTTATTCGAAACTTATTTCCCAACCGCTCGATTATCATTACATATAATCCTTCTATCGCTACATTAATCCCGCTCCTCAGCGTGAAGTTTCAAACCACTAAACGATGGCAGTACTAATATTATTTTTTTCAATATACTGTTACATTCGAGAATCTAGGCCTGTGAGTTTGGATGAGAATAAATGGTCTATTACGCGATAGTAAATGTGGGGGTCACTTTAATCCAAGTAAATAACGAGTCGCAATCGAGTTCGCCTGGCATACATTACCCGGTTGTGTTGAGGCTAACACCTCATTGATCCCAGCCGGTAGAAAGAAACGGCTTATTTACATATAGCGGCGTTCGATGCACTCAGGTCTGTTGCAGCCACGGGTTTCGCAAGCTCTCGTTCCTTCGCCCTTCGTTCGGGGGAGAGGTAAGACCCCCCCTCTAATTGATCTAACCCGATAGGGCCGTTAATGGTACGTGTCAGTGTCGATCGGCAAGACCGATCGTCGTGTTATTTTGACAACGGCGTTGCCACGCGGCCGCGGCGTTAATTAGGTGGAACGTTGGCGCTTGTATAGAGGTGTCAGCGGCGCGTCCCACGTCGCTCGATCGCTATAACACAACTCGGTACTTACCTATAGCGGTTATATAGCAGGCGACCGTGTTACCTGGCCTGGCCTGGCCTGGCTCGGCTCCTCGGCTTGCCCTCTCCGTTTCTGCGATGCTGCGAGCATATCCGCGCCACTCGTCGCTTCTTTCGTCGTGTTCCATCGACGTGCAGGCTCTCGATCTTATCGCCGATATTAGCAAGCGTGTCGAGAGCGTAGCTAACATCGCGAGAAAGAGCGAGAAACAAGCAACAGCCACCGTTACTGTTATGTCTGTGCTTACTCAAGACGTATGCGCTTCGTATTGTGTGCTGTTCGTTCCTTTTCTTCGCCTGTCATTTTTCAATTGTAGATATTTTTTATCTTTCTGTCAAAGAGACTCATGAGAATTGTGGGTAGCGGTGAACTTTCATGCTTGTCGGGTAGTCGTATAGTAACTCGATAAGTTGTATGTGGATAGAAAATTATCTGTGCAGGTCTAATAGTAAACAAAAATTAATGAGTTACGACTATCGCTTCTTCTCTGCAATTTGATGTTTTAAGTCTTCCTGAGTCGCAAGAGAACGGTGGAAGGTTACGGTTTGGTTTGCGGTAACACGAAATACCAGGTACATAGTCGAAGGGTTTTGAAGCTACGCGAGGCGAACGGGACGCAACGGTTATCGGCCGCGAATCTCTTGCGAGAAAGGACTACTGTCTTCTCGTCGGCCATAAGGAGATGCACGTCCCCTTTACACTTGCACGCTGCCCTTCGCCACAATCGTACACCGTATACTTGTATCCAGCGCTGGTAACCGCTTTGATTCGAGACTACGATCTCGACCCCTGGTATCGATACCAATCTCCCCCGGGAGCTCCCAGGGGAAAATCTCGGTTGCGTATCGATGAACCGACTTTTATCCAGCTCGTGACGTTCCTGTACGTTTATTGGTGTTGACGCGTAACCGCGTATCGATGCTGAATATCGTGGGACCTGGTGATGATACCTCGGTTTATCGGCTCGGTTCGGTTACCAAGTCGCGAGATCGGTTAGGGTTTAAAGGAAGTTAAGATTGTTCGCCTTCCATGTATATCATTCGACGACGCAAAAATTATTAGCAAGGTCCCACAGTCGAGCGCAACGATTAATCGATGATAAAATTTTTCTTCAATTTCTTCGGAATTAGTTAATTTATTACAATGTTTAGCATACAAAATATAAGCATGCACAAATCATTGAATACATTAGAAATATATGAAAGAATGCCTATGAATTAGTTTTTACATCTAATAGTTTATCACAGCCAGTTTTGTTCTTTTTCCGAGCCTCTCGAGGAATATTCAGTGAACTGACTTGCCATGACGAGAGTAACATCGATGTTGGAAACGTTCCACGCGAGAGGATTCGGTTTTAAAGATGAAACAGTTCCCGCGCACGCGGAAACGCGAGATTATTGCAGATAGTCGGAAACAGACGGGCCGCGGACGCGGTTGGAGCTGAGGGCGGTGGGGGAGTAGCGTTATCATTCGTAGTTTTATCAGTCTCCGCATCGTCTGGGGTTGCCCTCTATCTCTCTTTTTCTTTCTCTTCGACGGGGCAACCCCCTCGGGGTGAACTCAACCAACATGTTCTGCCAACGGATATCCGTAGGAGCAGGGACGTTTGTCGGCCAGGGGTGGTTTAAACGAGATCGACATGGAAATCTTCGTTATTAATTATCTTTATACTTTTTTAAACTGATACATCACATTCGTTAAGCTGACCTTTCTTTTTGACAAATCTTTTTCATTTGATCATAAATAATTACTCGTTTCAAAAAATTGGTACCCGTACTGTTATCGATCATTTTTGCGAACAGTTGAATGTCCTAAGTGTAAGACATACAAAAATAGAGTTCGCTGATTTTTTATCCGACCCTGAGGGCCGATTTTATTTTTTCTGTGTGTTCATACACGGAGCGCAAGGAGAAGACAGGACGGAGAACGGCGGGTCGGAGGGAGAAAAGAGAAACGTAGGAGGTGGAGGCAGAATCCTATCTGGTTAAAAATCGTCTGCGAGCCGCTCACTTGGTTCCATTCGCGAGGACGACGTCCGGCTTAATGCATTCCGCGAGATGGAAACGCGCTCCTTCTCCGTGCGCCCTCGTCTCTCGGTCCGCTCGCCGGCGACGACGGAGGACCGATCGATCTCTCGAACGTTGCTTCTCTTCTCGGACTTGGCCGAGTCTCCAACTCGATCGGCCGTCCTTCCTCGCCGATTCTCACAGTTCGGCTCCGATTCTTATCGGCCGGCTTCGATGCATAGAGAGGAGGTAAAGGGACCACGCGGGGACAGGTGTGGTCGTTAAATCCGTTAAATCCGTCGCCATAAGTGACTGGACAGGGACGATCAATCGTAAATAGTTGTGATCCGAAATAAACAGCCAAGGCATATAATTTTCTCAATACGTATGCCGCGAATTCGTGGGTGTTCAAGGAGTCAGTCGATCCCTTGATACGTTGGTTGCACCTGTTACGTTAAAGACGCGTATACATTTGTATCACGCATCACCGTTGGGTACTATTGCATTCATAAATCATGCAACAGATCATTAAGACAAATGATTGATAATTCTTGCGTTCCATTCGAAAATTTATATGAATTTGTATTTGATGGTGCTTATCGATCACATGCGTATTTTAACGAAATCAGCATATTCGATTATTCAAAATAATTCTTATTGATTCATTCTCTCACGTTCGACGATACGTCATGGAACTTATGAAGGGTGATGCATGCGACTATAATACGATACGAGGACACGATACAAGCGGATACGCACCTTTATCCGGGACACGGATCTGCGCTTGTACGCAGGGTGCAGCGCATTTATCGTTAGGTTACGGCTCTGAATAGGTGGAAGTATGAGACCGCTCGTAATTTTCATGGGATCATGCTCGGCTCATCGGGGGCGATCGTTGCCAAATGTGTTCCGTGTACCTACCTTGGCGATCGTTCCGCGGTGATCGTCCGGGGGACAGCAGGTCCTTTAGAAGCGCGGGACTCGGGTCCGTGAAAAGAGGCCTGGAACAAGAAGTAGGAGGAGTAAACGAGCGTGGCTACAGCTACGACTTCGATGTACACGGATAGATGCCGGAGAAGAGAGCTCGGTGCTTCTCCTCCCTATCTCTATCTCTCCCTCTCGGTGCACCGATGCAATATGCACGCGATCCGGGTTTTGATAATAAAGGGAGCCTTATGCAGGCACGGCAAGTGTGTGTTTATGCGAACGCGAGGGTGAGAGGGCGAGGAAGAAGAAGTGAAACGTTGTTGGCCACGCGTGTGACGGAGAGAGAGAGAGAGAGAGAGAGAGAGAGAGAGAGAGAGAGAGAGATAAAGAGAAAGATACCATTATCGGTAAACGCAAACTGAAAGTAGAAGAAGAAGAAGAAGAAGGAGACGAAGGAGAAGAAGAAGAAGAAGGAGAAGAGTGGCCGTAAGAAGAATGCTCACAATGCTGTAATTTCAGTGTTTGATCTTCCCATCTCTCTATGGGGGTTTTATATGGGTTCTCCGTGTGTGCACACATGGCGCGCCTTCGCGGTGTACGCGTTGACGCGTGTGTTCACAGTTCGCGATGCGTACGGTTGTCTTAGTCGTTCGAGGGGGAGGCCGGTTTTATTTTACCCGCATTATTATTCCGTTGGAGATCGCGCGCTGATCCGTGCCCGCTCCACGGCTCGCCGAGGCAAAACCCCGTAGAGAGCCGCGCTTATTTATGGATGAATTCCCTTTTAACTTTCGGCAGGATCGGTCTGTCTCCCTTTATCGTTATGCCTCCCCCCGCGTCTGGTCCCTTTGTTCTATCCTGCGGTTTGTCCACGCGACTATCCACCGTCCAACCCCTCCGCGACCACTTGAATGCCGCTAAGCCGCGCCGACTCGTTTGATACGGTTTTCGTGCGCTTTGTCGGGCCCGGGGGCGCGATCAGAGCATCGCGTCACATCGTTCTCGCTAATAATGCAAGACCACTCGGAGGAGATCTCTGCGCTCCCGACGCTACTGCGTTCACAGCATCGATTGCTCCAAGACCTTTATACAAACGTTTTTATCGAACGATCTCTAGTTCCACGATTGTGATTTGTTTGTCATAGAAAAGTTTATCGCGAGTCTGGTTATTCTCTCGCTTGCGCGCGCGTTTATCTATGTTAGTTTATTCGAGGCTTCGTGAATCATCTTTATATGCGAATATAAACAAATGAAATGTTCCTTATCTCGAACAGCCAGCTTCATTCATTACGGATAGCGCGAGCTCGCGGATTCTCAACGAAATTATTCGCGTCGAATTTTGCGTTGAATAAAAATTCCCGAGCCGAAGTTACACGCGCCGGTTTCGGAGCGTTGAATCGTTCGGGAAGTGAATTTGGAATTCGTAGAAGTTCTCTTCTATCGAGCTGCTATCTCGGCCGTGGAGCGTAATCAGTCCATCATCCGGTCTTCTCTCCCCGCTCTTTCGCCCGCGATTCCTTTTACTGGTTATTCGCCCGATGGAAACTTTCCTCTCGTCGCTCATTACCGCTATCTCCGTCCGGCTGACCATCAACTGATATCCTATCGACGGCCAACAACTCGTAGGCCATTTTTTACAAAATCCTCGCGCCGTTCACTCGTGCACTTAACAGTTTTCAGGCTTGCTCTCTCGCTCGGTCTTTCGTTCGCCTCTCTTTCTTCTCGTTCGCCTCCACTTTTGTCGGACGGGAAGGTGAACGGAAAATAACGTTCACGAGCCTATCGAAAAAATGCCTCTTCCTTGATGATACCGCATTACCGTGTTTCCCTTCATCTTTACCAACTGGTTCCCCGATCGATTCTCGCGACTCTCTTTTCTCGTTCGACCATCGTGATCGATCGCCGAAAATCTCTCAGGGGTGCATCTCGCGGTTTTTATTTATTTATCCTCGTAACGGCGCATATTCGATAACCGACTGTTTTCCAACGATCAGACGCCCGGACGGTGCCGATTGCATTGTTGTCTTGTCCCAGAGATCACCGCGAGGGTATCATCGGCTCGTTATCGTTGTAGAAAGCGAGGAAGAGAACGAGCGAAAGCTTTCCAGGTCGTAAGAGAGAAAGCACAGCGGCCGAGTGACGAGCGGTAGAAGAAGACGACAGGGGTTGGGCAACGGGAGGGTGGAACGAATTAAAAACTCGAGATGCGATGTCTGTCAATAATTCCGCGATGCAAATTATCACCGATGATGCACACAGCATCGCGCGTGAAAACATCCATTAACACTGATTCGCGACGCGAAAAACACTTTATCGTTATCCGTGGAAGAGGCCGTCTCTCTCGCGTCTGCCTTGTATCTCGATAACGCTCGATTCGTTCCTGATTATGTGGTTCAGATTCGCTGATCGATAGCGATCGATGGGTTTATTGGATTCCCACCGTCGAGATCTAATGTATAGTTAAACAGAGTCCTGTCTTGATATATGAAGCGAGTAAATTCCGTAGTATTGACCTAATCGTATACATTGGTTTTTTCTATAGGAATGATAATGAAAGGGATAATGTATTTGCGATGGTAACGTAGCATACATTCGTACGTGCTAAAACAAACTGGAGTTTATTGACACGAATTTATTACGGTCGACTGTACGTGTTAAGAGATCATTCTTGATATCCCGAGAGTTGAGTGAACTGATGAACCCGTATGAAACTTATTTTTGATTATGGAAATTCTTATTACGTACAACGATTATTGATAGCGGTTCTAAACAGTTTTTATTTCGTATCATTTATACGTTGTAATTCTCGAGAATTGACATAGCGATCCTGTCAAGCGGAGCTTGTCACAACAAACTAGTACACGCGAGCCACGTACTGTGGAAAGTTTTGTGGAACAGAAACACTTTAGTTAACTCGAATGCGGTAGGTAGGTAGGTAGGTAGGTAGGTACCCAGTGCGTGAAGTTTCTCTTTTCGTATCTAACCCGGCATCGACTTATGTCACGCGATTGTCATTTCCTGTGTCGCGTACTCACATTTTCCCCATCGGTTTCGCGAAGCGGGACGACGACACCCGGGTTCAAAGCTTGCGAGCGAGCCTCGCACGCGTGTCGACAGCCTCGACGAGCCCGGAGCATAAGAGCCGTGGTGGTCGATTCGAATCGACAGGGACAGGCCCGTTGGTTAGGTAGCATCCGCGTTGCCCACCTGTTGACATCGTGGCCGAGGAGTAGGTGAATCGAGGGTGGCGGCGTATCGTCGAGAGAGAGAGAGAGAGAGGGGTGAGGGCTGGAAAGCAACGGTTGCGGCGCGAGAGGGACAGAGAAAGGGGGAGAGGGGAGATAGAGTTGCTGGTAGCGCAAGGGTGCTGCTCGTTCATTATCTGCCACGGTGGAAGGCCCTGAAAGCCACCGGCTGAAAGGCCAAAAAGAGCCACATCCCGCCATTACAAAAAGCAGCTTCCTGCCGCTCGCTGATATTGGCGCCACGGCTCGTTTTCTTTCTCCTTTCTTCGCGATCTCGACGTTTCTTTTTCATTCTTTTATTTCCATCACCGAGTGGCTGACAGTTTTCCGTTCCGCGTCTTTTTCCGCGTAACGGGAAAAAGGAGAGTATCGTGCGAGCGGGCCGGGCATCCGATGAAAATTCTCGCCACTGATAAGGTAAAAGGAATTTTAATAGGCCACCGCTGGGTTTATTTCTTTCCATCTCTCTATCGCGCTCTCTCTCTGCTTTACAATTCGATCGAAACTTCTTTAACTATCATAAAATTCATTTAATATTCTTATTCACAAATGCTTCGTGCTTTTGTAGGACGGGAAATATTGTAATAAAACAAGTACGCCGTTTAATGATTTGTATCCGTATAGTTTATTAATTCCAAACGATCGGTGCCACAACTAAGAGTCGACTGACTGTTTCTTCTACAGCCAGAAACCTCCGTTCCTTCGTTGTAGCCAAATCCTTAACACAATCGTTTAATTGGTTCAGAAAGCAACCGACACCATGGATGTCATCATTCCTTGTGTCACGTGTCACGATTCCTTGTCCCGCTTGCTCTCTATATTCCTCGCATTTCTCCAACGAAACCCTGCACTTGCGATATACATAATAACAAGTTCGAAATTTTTTTAATAAGTGATGCTTATTACAGTTCATTTCAATATTCGATCAATTAAACGATACGCAACACCTGTAAGATGATTACACATCATTGTTATCGAGAAAAATCTATTAAGTACACGGTTGAATTGGTCGGGTACGATGTTGGCCAAGTGCCTTCTAGCATCCGGAAACCGCGTGCAGCGATTACGACGACGGCCGATCGATATCTTCATAAATACCCATGACCCGAGCGAAAATAACAGCATATTTCGCTGGGCGTGCGCGCTGCGAGATTAATCGTCACTCCGCTCCGGGCAGCGCGCGCGCGAATCGGTAGTAAATCGTCGATTGATTCAATTACGCGTGGCTACTCACGCGAGCGATACATATCCCGGAGGGGGTCCCGCTCTCCTCGCCGCGGAGAAGAAGAGCGAGATCCGCGGTTGCCATACTCGGGCCACCCGGTTTATTACTTCACCGCGATCGGCTAGGTGTAACGGACACCTAACCATTATAGCCTCGATTTCCTCGCTGATATCCGTGAGTCGTCGTTCGCAACCACGCACTCCAGTATCAACATTCTTGCCATTTCTGATCAGTCTTATTTATTTCCGGGTGGGCGCGTTAGTGTCACAGACATTTTTGTTCACGTGTAACTATCAGGTTGTCCCATACGTTGCTTTTCAATTTTTTAAACGAAATATTCGGTCCGAAAGAATATTATGGGATAATCCAATACGTGTAATTCGCAATTTCTTTTGTTGCTTCATTCACATATTGGTTTCAACTGTTTGGAATTAATTGATTTTAATCAATTTTTAGGTTTTTTAAGTGGTAGTTTCACGGGGTAAGAAGAATGAATTTCCAATATCTGCTCTATTTCACCTTTAATCACAAACGTAACGAGGTGCCTCCGTAGATTTCTGACGACGACGAAAGCTGAATATAGAGCACATATCGAAAATTTATGTTTCCGCCTCGTGACATTTCTATTTCAAAAACTTAAAAATGCATTCAAATTAATGAATTTCAAACAATTGGATTGGACAGGTGTGTAAAGCAACAAAAGAAATAGCGAACGCATGCATTGAATTATCCCATAAGTTTCTTTCGGATCGTATATTAATTTCGTTTCAAAAATTGGGAAGAAACTTATGGGACAAGCTAATATTATCGTTGAGAACAGTTAGTCGTCTATTATCGATAACTATTTTCAATGACACGAGTTTCCGGTCAGTGATACACTTTTTTAGTTAATTCGTAAAATCAGTATTCAGTTTTACAAACAGTAATTTATGAGATGATAAGATCTATGACTGTCTTAATATAAATCAAAATACCGGTTAATCTACCGACATCATTTGGCTCGCGTTAACAACAGAGAACCGGTGGAATTACTCGAGGTAGAGAGAGAGAGAGAGAGAGAGAGAGAGAGAGAGAGAGAGAGAGAGAGAGAGATCTTGTGTTCGCACGTGTTACTGGGTGGCTAACCGCACGTCTGCCGAGACACCTCGTAGCACGGCGGAGGTGCGGAACGATGCTCCTCTCGTTCGTCTCATATCGTGGGACACGGAGGCGCATATGGTTTACGGGCGGGCATAAAACGCCCGACTCCGCGCCGACTTACGGATGATCAACGGATATCTCGGTGCTTTTATAGTCCCCGTTTGCCCTTGCTATCGTGAAATCGGTTGCCGAAGAATACTCTCGATTACGATCTTGAAAGACGTCAGACAGGTTTACGATCGTAAATTGAAGGAAGAGAAACGCCTGTGTAAACTTGTGAAATCACGCAGTTATACGGGAATTATAAGTACCATCCCTGGGAAAGCATTTCTGATCGGTTCAGCAATGTGATACGAGATCTTTTAAAAAATGAAATTTCATACGTTTTGCCGCACTGGATTTTTTCTCTTTAATTTTTTTTTTACTATAATGGTAAAAATTTCTAAGAATGTAAAAATATGAATAGAGGTTTTAATTCGACTGTACAGATTCTTTGATATTCGTGTTTGTTTTTATTAATATCTTTACCGCGACGTTAGTCTTTGTACGTCGGGCTGATTGCTCCGACAGCCCCGGTCCGTATACCCTTAATTGTCTCCTTTCCAGTAGATTAGAGGAATTATCGGGTCGTGTTCTAGCCTGCGAAAGACGGACGTCAACCACCCTCGGCGAGAACTCGCACTTAACATAGGGGTGCGATAGGAGAACGTTACCGCTGTGGTCAGCAGCGATGCGATAGTGTCTACAGTTAACGATATATGTATATATATATATATATTTTTTCAGTACATTCTCGCACCTGCTTTACGGGAACCGATTATACGGCCGAGCTTTTTCTTCTTAACGTAGGGCGTTACGAGTTTAGTGAATTCAAGTTATGAATCTCGTGATACCGTATCGTTGATTTTAAGTGTGCCCTGTTTCATTTACACTTCCTTTTTATAGCTTACAAATCAATTATTTCAATTTGCAAACTGTTATTCTTTTAAATGGATGTATGAGATGAAGTTGATTCATAAACGAATCGAGATCACCGAGTAAAATTTGACGATTTTATAATATGAATAGGTTCGTGTTATTAAATATATTAGAGGGATAACTAGCGATATAGGTCTTTCGAAAAGGGGTTGGTTGATTCTCGGGTGGGCAGTTAAATAAAATCTGGAATGATTCCCCTGACGGTGTCGTCAAAAACGAACGCAACGCACGGGCAAGAGACAGAGGCCCGTGTGTCGCTTATCAGACTGCGCGGTATCACATACGGGTCGCTAATGTCTCCTTATCAAATGTTCCTACCTATTCCCTGGGCCCACCCCCGTGTCCCCTTACCCACACGTACGCCGGTACCATTGGATTTTCAGTACCAGCACACCACTTACCTATACCCACCTCTAACGTCACCGCTGCTTGCTATCATCGTCGTGGGACAAAGACTTTCTAGTTTCTCGTTTCTGTTTCCGCGCTACCCGATACCGCGCCGCGATAACGCGGTGGTTACGTTAAAACCGGGCTGCACCTGCGAACGGCCCGCCTCCCTTTTTCCTTCTCTCTGTCTTCCAACCGGCGGAATATGTGTTTGTAATTACCATCGTGACTTCCTTTCCTCCGTGTTTTTTTTTCTCCGCGAGCAACTCGAACCTCCGTGTTCTAGAGATAAAGTTCGCGGGGTAGCTCCGGCCTTATCGAATTTACGTCCCGTTTATCTGTCCCTTATCTTGTATTCAGCAAATCGGAATTGGAAGTTTCCTGAATATCGTTCGATAAGGATTGCGATAAAGGGTGTCGCCTTTTTTTCGATGTCGTACACCATCGGTCGAATTTCTCGACGACACCGATCGATACGCGTTCGCTTCTAATTGGCTCCCGTCCCGTTCGTCTTCTCGATAATGTCCAAGTTGAATCTACCAGGGTTCGTTGGAAAAATCTACAATAAGTTAATTAGCGTACCGCGGTTTATCTCGGTTAATCGGTAGGAACGAATATCGATCGCTCGCTTGTCGAACGGTTCGCGAATCGCGCGATCAAATTGAATCGTGTAAGCTCGCCGTAACGACTTAACAAGCGCGCGCGGATACGCGAGGTAAGGGAGGATGATAGTCTCGAGTAAAAGAATACGCTCGGCGAGAGAATCGTTGCCGGTATGCGCGCGTGTATGGGAATCCTGCTGTAACAAATCTCTTCGTCGCCTCTTCTCCACCTTTTCATCTTCCTTTTAGACTACCCTCTCCCTCCTCTTCCTCCGACTTGCATACGCACGCCGCCAATTATAAACTCCCTCTTCCTCTCGGCCGGCTGATTCCCGCTCCCACCCCCCATCGACGCGTTTCGTGGAAAGGGGTCCGGTCTGACGTTGCTCGAAAGGGCGAGGGGAGTCACCGGCCACTATCTGATGGCGCGGTAGAGGTGTTAATTCACGCTCTACCTCCACCTTCACCTACACATTTCTCCCTCTCTATATATTCGTCGCACCCCCACCTTTCAGTGCGTAAACTAACCCCCCCACCAGCACGCATACATCCCACTTCTCGTGGCTCGTGGACGATACGCTTCAGATGAAAAGGAACGAGAGGCTGCGAGCGTTTCAGATGGACGTTAAGGGTTGTAATTGAGTTCTTACACCTGGACTGGGAAACTGGCAAAAGTGGTAGGTTCCTTTCTCGTATCTCAAGTTCAGAAGCAGCGTCCCATTCATTTTTTTAAACGGCTATTCGCGAACGAATGATCATCGGACTGTAATTCTTGTTCAGAGAATGCTGCGCCTGTTAAATCTTTACTCAATTAAAAGAAGTTAGGTTACATTTAAGAGACTGAGGTAAAGAAACTCAGGAAAAGAGTACGAGCGAGCGTGATCCTTAAATACGATATGCAACGCTGTTATCTCGTGATCGTTTCGCGAGTTCTCGACTGTTCGTGTACAGAAGGCGGCGCGCTTGAAGTGAATAAGAAAAAATATGTATCAGAGGATAATTACCAGATTGCGGATTTAATGCATTCGTAATTTTCTTATACACGCGTAAAATCCGCGGCAACGTGTAAAAGTGTTTAGGGTATCAGAAGCTGGGTGTGTATTTAAAAAAAAAATATTTTTTAATTGATACCATAAATGCGTAAGAATCCGCGATCTCCTACCGAGGATCTTACGTAAACGATCGAAATAATGAATCGTTAACATAAGAGAAGAATAGAAGCTCTCGGCACGAAACTTCGCGCGAGTTTATTCGATCGCGGAATCTCGCGGATTCCTTAACAGCAACGACGCGCGTGATAATTAAACGCGTGTATGAAATATTCCCGGTCTTGTATCTGACGCAATAAATTATTTCGAGCTCGTCGTATTTGGCGTAGGAGCGCGCCGCGGAAATTTATTACGCGATGCTGCGCTTCTTCGCCCGCGATTCCTCCACGATTATCGCTCGCCCCGGCGGCTTGCGTTGTTGTTGTTGCTCGTACATGGAGAGAAATCGGCCGCGATCCGCGTCTCTAATTGTTAGTCGTTGGAACATTTACCAAAAATGTAACTTTAAACGAGGCTACGCGCCGGTCTAATCTAATTGTTTCGTAAGCTCTTCCGCTTTTTACCCGCGCCAGCTGGATTTCCTCGTGTAACGAACGCTTTTCTGGCACGCAGCGAATAAACGCTGATTTATTAACCCTTTGCACTCGAGGTTTTGTACCGTTAATTTTTAAAGAATTTTTATAAATTAATATATTAAATTTATTATTAATTTTCTCTTTTTACTATTTTTAAATTAAGATACACGTGTATGGACTTTATAATATTTTATTTAATCGGTACTATATTAACATAATAATTATTTCCCTACTTAATAATTATTTTATAAAATAACTGGTGACTGTGAGTCACCTTTCGAGTGCAAACGGTTAACAGAGGAATCGTGGAAATTTTGTGACTGAACAAACACGCGTATCCCCATTTCGCTCGATGAACCGCTGCTTACAACGTAATTTACAGAGATTCCTGTATAAAAAGAGGTATAGAGGACGCGGTATCACGGGAATCGAATCGCGTCGGTCAGGGTTAATTATAAGTATGGAAATGATTCATTGTAACCTGCCTATGGTCGATGATAAAAAAGAAATGTACACGTGCGTTCGGTCGTATACATATACAAAGCTATAAGAAATTATCTGATATGGTCGTTAAGTTGGTACACTGGACAGACACACACGAGATCGTCGCTGATTGCCCACCCCCGTTCCACATGCACCGGGTATAGTATACCGGGTGACTTCGTTAGCTGAGTTCGAGATCGTATCAATGCATCCGGAGTGAAGCGCCGGGTCTAATCTTCGAAGGAGCGGGAAGGAGCTCCGTCTCGTTCTTCCTCCGGTTTCCGTTTCGTGGATGTAACGATTTCATCCCTGTCGATGTAATATTTGTCACGGTGCACGGTCTGATGACTTGATCATTCTAACTATTCATCTATGTACTTGTTAGCATGATTTGTTCGAATTATTGGAAATCTTATATGAAATGATGTAAAGCATTTTTAACGGCTAATATTGAGGCCAGCTTTGCTTTCTTCAAGTACGAATGTTATCAAATAACGTGAAATACATCCTGTGCTATTTTCAATTTTTTGCTAATCAAAGTTGCTAAAGACTCATCTTATTTGACTACATAATTATTTTGTGTCGCTGCCAGTAGGAATGAAATTTATTATCACCATTTGTACAGGGTGTAAACTTACAAGTGAGTGATATTTGAAGATCATACTCTACGGCCCAAAATAAACGAAAAATGAAGAGTGACAAAACTGCGTTTGGTCCTTCATTAATTAGTTCTTGGCAATTAAAAATTAGCTAATTTTGCGCATACATATCTACTGGCAATAAATTTGACAAAAATTGAAAGTCTCCAGATCGGGTTGAAAATGTGCTCAGATATTATCCTCATATAGTAGAACATTTATCCAGGGTTTCAGATTTTTCTATACATTAGATCCCGAGATACAGCAATTTGAAGAAATCGCAAAAATTTACAGGGGTATCCCTTCAAAATTTCGCAAAAATTGAAAGTTCGCCGATCGGGTTGAAGATATGCTCATATGTTCTACTCATATAGCAATGCAAAAACGCCCAATAATTAATGATGGCCTGAACGTAATTTTGCCACTTTTCATTTTTGTCTTATTTTGGCCTGCAGAATACGCTCCTAAAATATTGCCCATCTGCAGATTTAAACCCTGTATAGATATCATTTAATTCAAAAGACAAGACGTCATCATAGTTTAATTGTTGAATTAATTATTCGCATGCATTGAGATTCACGCCTTAATTTGTTCTCACTGATACATTTCGCGTATGTCACCTTGAAGTGATAAGAAACGAAAGTGACCTGAGATGGAATTAGGACATTTATCTTACGCGAAAGTAAATGCCTAATTGCAACGAGAAGCGGGACGTCATCCGGGCAGATGGTGTAGAACGTAACCTGTTGATCGGTCAGATTACCGAGACCGATTCCTGTTCCGCGAGTCTGTCGAGCTCTGGCTTCGTAACGCTCAACAGGTTAATCGTAGGCAAATGTTACACTGTCTAGAAAATTGCCCCAAAAAGATTTCCACTGGGAAACTTTTACTAAGTTCAAAATTTTATTGCTTCTACCCTTTCGCTCTATTTCATCTTATCTGATTTATTCCGTAATAAAAATCCCACCACTATTTTCATCTCCCTCGCTCTGCAAAAACTGCTCGTTACGATAATGTGTAATAAATGTACTTTTTATTAATTTCTCATCATCTACTTCTTGTCGTTCTCATTGAAGAGTTATAAAGTGCATAATATTGGGCGCGAATTGATTGAAAGTACTAATGGAAACGTTAATCGCAAGAAGTGCCATAGTTGGATACGCCACACCCGCGTTGTCGCGACCTCAATATTATAATATTATCACCTAAGAGAGAGCTATAATAAGTCGTTTGCATCGTTGTCACGTGCCGAGGGATCTCGGTGGCTGTTAGGTAGTATATGCACACCCGTAGCCGATCGACAGTTAGGATAAGATGAAACGTGTCAGTCGGAAAAGCCGAAGGGCCAATGACCAGTTTCACAGGTTATCTCAACGCTACACCTCAGTTAGAGCACCATTGCTTCCTCGTTGTCAACTTACTTATTTGTTGATCACTCGCCAGATTCGAAATCGTACCGATACGAATCGAACCCGAGCTCTACTTTCCATGAAATACCGGTGTCCATTTTTCTTACCGAAGAAATCAGATTAATTTAATGTCTCAAGATTCTGTTTCATAAATTCCCGAACTATCGCGCGGAACAGATCTCAAATAATAGAAAGAATATCGAGCCATTAATTTTAATTTTACGCTCGCCCCCCCGGGGGCCATCCAGAAGATCGGCCGGAAAACTCTCAAATAGAATTAGAGTCCGCAATTCCTCAAGGTTTTCACGGGAACAGTTCTCGTGGCGTCGAGAGGTAGCCGGGATTAAGGAAGTAGTTACGCGAGGCCAGGAGCGTAAAAAGGCGAGTAGCCGCGCGCACATTGGGCCATTTACCCTCTTTGTTATCGCGCGTTCTGTTCCCGATCCAGAGAAAATTCACCTTACGCCAGCCTTTTATCCGACGTTTTTTTTAAAAAGAGACCACGGTAGGTAGGTAGGTAGGTAGGTGGTGGAAGCCATTTATCCTCGCGGAGAGCGGGGCGATGAACACGCGTGCGTAGTTATATCCGCGTTATAAACACCTAGACAGGCTCTCGAATAAGCACAAAGAGAGAGAGAGAGGGAGCGAGAACGCGTCACGTCGTCGTCGCGTGCAGGGAAACGGGAAAAGAGGGAGACAGCCAAGCGGGAAGAGGAGAGAGATGAAGTGGCAGGATACGGGGGTTCGTTGTCATGCAGGATGCAAAAGAGGGATGAACGGTGTCCGCCCCCTCGCAGCCGGTCCCCTTCCAGATGGCAAGCCGGCGCACTTCATTTCCGCGTCTTACAGCTAGCCGGCGTGCCGAAGGAAATGAAAACAATGAGATACAGCGGTCATCCGTTACCTATGCTCGTCGAGCACCGTCTCTTAACTCGCATTTATATTACTTAAGCGGCTCTGAAAGCATCCACCCCGATGCTCACCCTTATCCGCGGACCCCTCTAACCGCTTTAGCGGTCGCCAGGCTCTACGTGCCGCGTCGACGTTTCCAATGGTTCGAGAGAATCAAGAGAAGGGAACTTATATCCGCAATGGAATTGCGCTTCTTATTAATTTCGTTTAACGCGGATTACGGCGTAGAATGAGAACTGCGGGGCAGAGCTCGAGATCTTTTATGCTTCAATTAATTTCTCAAGGTACTAACTTGATGTCGTATCGGATTTCATTTTGATCATCAATTTGCAGATTTTTGCATAAATTTTAATGATGTTAGTTAAAAAATCCGTTTTGACACTTTTATTATTTGCGTATCGCAGCACTCGTTTTCGTGTATATTCGTGCAATCTTTCAATTCTGTCATAAATCGTTAATATTCGTACTCTGAAGTAGATGAGAGAGAGAGACAAGAATTTAGAGCTTGCCTTCTATCGAGTTTATTCGTAGATTTCCTTTCAACAGTTCCATTTTTTCATTCTCATCGTTTAACACGTTAACGATAGAGACGATTATTCAGAATGATTGATACTCCGGCTGCATATCAGATGATATTTTTTAAACGACCATCGCTGTTGTTCCATAAACGTCGTTACGTTCCTTGATTAATTTGCCGATAGCGGCGCTTGTCCTAGCAACAAATAAAATACGAAGGAGGTGGAGGCGGATCGTACCCAGAGATGTCCCGAAAGTAGGTTGCGAACGACTGGCAAAATCAATTTCTCGAGATTGAATTTTCGAAATCTCGTCCGAGAAGAACAACTTTCTGTTGCACTTACAAACTTCTTCCCATACACTGTGCGTTAAGTGCATTCAAATACCCAGTTTCCATTTTACGTTTTTCTCACTGATTTATTTTTTTATTATTAAATTGGTTTTTCGTTTGTAACCTCGCATTTCTATCTTCTTCCGGTCTTTATAGCTCTGTTCTATCAACCGTAACAGTTGTTCAATTTTATTTAGTCATGGTCCACTTTGCAAATGAAAATATTTCGTTCGTATCATGACTCCCTGAACGATCTCATAAGCAGCATCTCATAAAACGTTCAGGCTTTATTCGATCTGACATTCGCTAAGACTCCTATCCAAACTCGAAGTTCATCCATCTCCCGGTCCATTCTCGTTTATATGAGTCCGGCTTTCTTCCGAGCCTCGTCGATTCTCGCATTAAATCCCGTTCTCCGTTCGCGCACGTCCCGCCTACGGAAATTATGAAATCAGAGACACAGGGCACGTACTCGGACCCGGTTTCGCGCGGGATGACTTCTCGCCTCATCCTCGAGATTGGGAAAAGTCGCGGGATGATGTATCGTGTCGATGATAATAACCTGCGCCCCCGCTTTTCGCAGCCGGCGAGATAAATGATCGGGCGGGTTCCTTTTCGCGGATTTCGAATAGAACGCGACACACAATTGATGAGGAGCGGGCAAAGGATAACCTGTTCCCCGGATAATGGAACGGGCAACGTTGCGTTGTATTCGTTCTGATATTTGACTTTCGAATTAGTTAATGTATCTCGAAGCTGACGAGGCTTCGAACCGATAACACGTCATAGCTAAGCGATGACTCGACCGCCAAGTATACGCGTGGATGATGAATCGAGATTCCCGGATACCTCTTTAAACGAATTTTTGTGTTCGCCGCGAGACGATTGGATCAATTATACATTGACGTCGGCATTTACGCGCGAGTTAAAAAAACAGAAGATAGAATGACTCACGAGACAGAAAAATACTACCTGCGTCGAGCGTTCAAATATCTTATTCAACATTTTATTGTGCTTTTTCAATCAGTTTATTGAACAATGCTTCTAATCATGTCCGTCATATAATATGATAAATCACGTTCTTACGATGCTTCAAATTCGTGAAGCAATGGTCGAGGAATCAAAACGCGAAACGTACAGTTTGCCAGGAATTGAAATTTTAATTCATCCCGAGCTCGTTTAGTATAATTTCCTCGTTAATGTCCGACCGGGTTTTCCTTGTCGCGTCGGCTTCAATGCGAGCAGCCGCGATAACAGCGTAACACGTTTAACAAAACGGCAAAAACTGGCTGCTGGAACACAGATCAGGCAGGAAACTGACCGAGCAACACGGCGGAAGAAAGACGAGGGATAGCCGTTTTGATTTGTAAATGAATATCAAGTTGGTCTCGAGGGAGGACGAGACAAGGGGATTCACGCAGATAGAGAGTTAGAAAAGTGAGAGAGGATAGAAAGGAATTTCCGATGTCGCGTGGCGTTTTTCAATCGGCATCACGACGAGAGCCTCCTCGCTTTCATTCGCGCAAAAGTAGGAAGCTCCGTTCGATTCCTATTGTCACGGCTCGAGTTCCTCGATGCATTCCCGTTACCTATACACACAGGTATATCTTCTATTATCTATTACGAATGTTCGTCACCCTTATCGTGAAATAGTTGTAGCAATCTAATATACCTGTCAATAACTTGTATCGCAGTAATCGCGAGTACTCGGAAACTTTTTACCGTTGCCACACGGTTTGTTGAACGCGTAGGTGTAACTCTGTGTGTGCAATTTGATGAGATGCTTAATAGAGCAAGGAAATGCAACCGAGCCGAAAGGGACGACCAAGTATGCATACTCTTGATCGATTGGTGGGTCCATTAGGGGCTCTGACATTCGGTGCTTGCTCAGGTGTCTGCAATGTGGCGGAATCGAATTGGAAATGGATACGGTTCGATGAACACGCCGGGAAAAGGTGAAAGAGTAATCGCCTCGTGTCTGTCTCTATTCCGACCAGTCGACGGAGAAATTGTTAAAACGGAATTAGAATTTTTCTCGTCTTCCAAAAAATTTCACGATCTTCATGGCAGACGCTGTGCGAGCCTTCTATTTCAATTATTTGGAAAGTGATGCTGGTTTGAAAATATAATTTCAACAAAGTTAAGGATCACAAATCTAATTGAGATTCGATGCTATTAAGTCTGTTTTCTATATAGCTCCTCTTGATAATTGAATAACGCCAGTGACAGGATTACTGTACGTTTGAGGCAAGCGATACCTTAACTAGAAAGCTGAGTTTCAGGCAAGGGTGTATATGTTCATTCACAGTCGTAAGCATCGTTTGTTTCGAGCCAGAAATCATTCGGTCGATACGGGATCGTCGAACGATATCGGTCGAGGGAGGCAGGGGAGGACCGGTGAGAAAAAAAGCGCACTTTACTCTACTATCTGGAGAACTATTTCTCCGGTGTCTGGAAAAGCATTGCCGCTACGATAACGACTGCGAGGGCGGTCGGAGAAAGGGCGAATTTATCGGATTGACGATGGTCGAGGCGGGCCCGCGTGCACACAGGCATTTATGTATGCAACCGTGTAAGTACACTACCGTTAACAAGTATGTATTCGGATCGGAGGTTAATGAAATGTTCACGGAGCAACCAATTATTGCAAGATCAAACGGCAATTCATCGTCGCGTTACCACCCTTTAGGACTGTTGGGAACACAGTTGCTAGGATGATACGTTGGCTACAATCTATTAGGGTGAAAACATTTAAATGATTTGTTTTAAATCTATCAGTTGCTTTCTTATATATTCATCTAATAATCGTTAAAAAATGACGTAAAGTATTTTCAATATTCACCTCGGTTATCACTGAAATTAAATGAAGTCTGATGCCATATTTAATAAAGTTGTCATTAGTTTAGAAAAAAATTCAGCAGCACGATAAAACTTAATCTGTATGCAGATAGTTAGAATATTTTCATTTGCCATGCCATTTTATATTTGCTACGGGATCTTTGAAATACTGTATTACAAATGGTACTAAGAATCAACCGAACAATAATAGCCCGGAAGATATTGTACAGGAGAGGACGTTCGTTTCCTTTTAGCATCCTCTATACGCACTGCACTGTAACGAACATTTTATTCAGTAGCACGTAACGTCGAAATACTTATGAACGGTAGTGTACGCAGACGGCGCGCCGCGTCTGGTCACACGTACCGATATGAAGAAGAATTGTTCGCTGGAGGTAGACATCGAAAGCCTTTTTTTCCCCGACCCGGTCGCGCTGAGATAACGCCCGATAACAGAGAGGGATAGGGGAGCGTCGCCTTTCTCCAATTAAACGAGCAGCGTTAACGTTACTCTCGTCCTCCGTTAAACGCGAACGGCTCGCGAATATATACGTCGCCGTCTGATAAAATTGTTACCGTTCCTCTTCCTTGGAGATGTTAACGTCCACGGTTATCTTGCTCCCGAAGCATTTTCGGGAAATTTTATTTTTATCGTCAAGCTTCATGTTTGATATCGCACATTCTGAAAACTTCTGCCGGGTAACATTTACAAAATCGTTTTACCGCCCAGAAATTGATCGGGTTATGAATTTCTATTTCGCTCGTAAAAGTTGCCGTACAAGTCTTCGATATAGCGATTCACATTTTTCTATTAGTTTCTTTCGTACTTTCCAACTGTTTGAAACAATTGGAATAACAGGCAAGAAACGAATAACGTGGGGCCAGGTGGAAGAGGGTGTCCCGTGTTCAGGAAGGGAGTAGCAGGGAGTTGTGTACGATGCACCTAGCTGCAGCTATTCTAGCGGAGAGCGATAAGGCCGGCGAAAACGGGTGGCCGTAGCCCGTAAATATCGAGGCGAGGTGCTGGCCAACCCCTCTGTGTTACCCTCTACTGCTGCCCTCCCGTTCGCTTCGCCTCTAACGTGGTTTATCGCCCGTATCGGAAGTCGCGGAATCAGAGTCTCGCCAATTGTTTTACGG